>WNWU01000029.1:15352313-15364180 GCA_012654045.1 Ptyas mucosa
AAATAAATAAATAAATAAATAAATAAATAAATAAATAAATAAATAAAATAAAATAAAATAAATAAATTTGGACCCTTCCCACGTTGTGTGACTTTCTAAAAATAGATTTAAGAGGGACCAATATTTCTGTTCCTCCTCCAAAGTTAGCACTCTTTAAATGAAAATAGCACTTATAAACATTTTAATCTGACTTTTTATGGGATTTACAATGACAATTCCTGGCCTTTTTTTGGTGCAAGTTTTGTTCCACCTTCAGTGGAAGATGAAAACTCCAGCCGAAGCTGGTCTCTTGGAGCACTGATACATGGGAGTTCATAAATTATGCCAGCGGCAAAGCTCTTTTGGTTGCCTGACAATTAAGTAATGTTCTGATAACACTCCTCTTTGTTTCCATTAAATGAAAATGCCTTTATTTTCTCTGAAAAGGCATATTTCTTAACAATAAGATTCACCAGTTCCCAAAGCTCAGTTAATTAAATCTTCCCCCAGCAAACCGTTATAGGCAAGTGAGGGAGACGGCTTCCCTTTCGTTGCACAGACAACAGAGCTGGGCTCTAGCCAATGCTAAGCTGCTTTGATCCTTTCTCACAGCAACGGTCCCATCGCTCTGCAAAACTCCAAGCATAAACTCCCAAATTAACATCACTCAGCAGCATTAGCCTCCAGCCAAAGATGCTGCTTATCAGTTACAAATGTCCACTATTTAATTAAAAACTGTATTTTTGCGAGCAACAATGCTCTGAATCTCTCCGCTGCTTTTTTCCCCCAGCTTTGCCAAGTTATTCCCTGGTTAAATTGTGGCAATCTATTGCAAAGTGTATTCCTTCTCTTTTTTCTGTTTACAGAATAGAACAAAATAACAGAGTTGGAAGGGACCTTATGGGTCCTCTAGCCCAACCCCCTACTCAAGCAGGGCACCCTAGACCATTCCTGACAAGTGGCTATCCAGTCTCTTCTTAAAAGACTCCAGTTTTCAGGCACCCACAGCTTCTGGAGGGAAGCTGTTCCATTGGTTCATTGTTCTCACTGTCAGGAAGTTTCTGCTTAATTCTAGGTTCGTTTTCTCCTTGATCAGTTTCCATCTGTTGCTTCTTGTCTTGCCTTCTGGTGCTTCGGAGAATAGATCAACCCCCTCTTCTCTTTGGCAGCCCCTCAGATATTGGAACACTGCTATTCTGTCACCACTGGTCCTTCTTTTCACATAGCCAATTCCTGCAACCATTCTTTGTACGTTTTAGTCTCCAGCGCCCTAATCATTTTTGATGCTCTTCTCTGCATTCTTTCCAGAGTCTCAACATCTTTTTTATAATACTGTGACATGATGGATTTTATAAAATGTGCAAGGAGCAAAGGGGAATGTCAGGGCTAAAACAAAAGAGTTCTGGTGGCTCAGCAGACTAAAAAGCAGTGACATTAACTGTTATTAAGATCAGCTGCCTGCAATTACTGCAAGTTCAAATCCCACCAGGCTCAAGGTTGACTCAGCCTTCCATCCTTTCTAAGGTGGGTAAAATGAGGACCCAGATTGTGGGGGCAATAAGCTGACTTTGTATAAAATATACAAAAGTATGAAGGCTATTGCTTAACGCATTGTAAGCCGCCCTGAGTCTCCGGAGAAGGGCGGCATATAAATCAAAAAAATTTTTTAAAAAGCACCCTTGTTTTGTGCTTGAGAGGCTCCAACCCAGAGTTCTGCATGGCACTTTCAGAATTCCTCTTTTCTAAGTTAAGAAGAAGCATCAAAGGTCCTTCTTCCCAGTCCTGCCATTCATCTTTTCTTTGCAGGGCTTCAGGCATTCTCACAGTGTGCCTGAGGATTGGGGGTAGAAAGGAGAGAGGACCTAATAAGAAAAGAAGACACAATGCTCTGGTCCTGGCTGTTCCACGCTAATGATTTATAGGGTCTGTCCTGCAGCCATCACCATGGCAATATTTCACTAATGAAGGAGTTTGGCTTTGCATGGACTCAGCACTGGCTGCACAATATTCTAATAGTCTATAAATTCTAGGCTAGAAATGTTCCCAGGCAAACATCAGCCTAAAGGCTTGGGCTTCCCCATTCTGCATTAGCACCAGCTTCTGCAGAACTTCCCAAATATTTGTTGACTCACTAAACCGATAGTCGGACTTGTTTTTTCTCACATCAAGCACAAGTGAGGTTAATCCTACCCTTCCCACAAAGGTTCAGTGGTGGTGTGTTTGTGTGTCTCTGTGTGTGTGTGTTTTCCCACAAAAGGTGCAGAGATGAGATAAGGTTTGGAATTGGACAGCTCACAGCCAATAGCTCCAAGTTGCCAGGGCCCAGGCTCTGCCTGTACTCCTCAAATGGCTGTTCCTGCAAGATAACCTAGCACTGCAATATTCGTATTTTGGAGGAGAAAATGAGGGGGAAGTAGGTAAAGGACAAAGGATGTATACAAATCTTCCTCTTGGTGAATGTTTGAGGCTGAAGATTTCTCAGTCAACAATCATGAATAAGAAATGAGCAGAGTAGGGAGACAATTCCATTTGATCACCTCGCTTGGGTTGAAATGGACCCAAAGCTCATCCAACAGCCTCTCCGTAAAATTGGTGGGATGTCTCAAATTTCAGTTTTTTCCTAAGGGATGGGACTGAGTGCCTTGGGTCTCCTGCTCGAGCAGGGGATTGGACCTCCAAGTCCTCCAAGGCCCTTTCCAGCCCTTTTCTATGTCTTTTTTTTTAAAAAAAAATTGATTTATATGCCGCCCTTCTCCGGAGACTCAGGGCGGCTTACAATGCGTTAAACAATAGCCTTCATACTTTTGTATATTTATACAAAGTCAGCTTAGTGCCCCCACAATCTGGGTCCTCATTTTACCTACCTTAGAAAGGATGGAAGGCTGAGTCAACCTTGAGCCTGGTGAGATTTGAACTTGCAGTAATTGCAGGCAGCTGGCAACTTAAGTGCTACTTTAACAGCACTTAGTCCACTGCACCACTCAGGCTCTTATCAGAAGCGAAATATTTTAATATAGTAAGCCATGCAATAATGGCTTCCAATCAGGGGTGAAATCCAGCAAGTTCTAACAGGTTCTGGAGAACCAGTAGTGGAAATTTTGAGTAGTTCAGAGAACTGGCAAATACCACCTCTGGCTGGCCCCAGAGTGGGGTGGAAATGTAGATTTTGCAATATTCTTCCCCCAGGAGGGGAGGGAATGGAGATTTTGCAGTATCCTTTCCCTGGACTGGGGTGGCAATGGGGAGTTTGCAATATTCTTCCCCTGCCACACCCACCAAGCCACGTCCACAAAACCGGCAAGGAAAAATTTTGGATTTCACTCCTGCTTCCAATGTCCATGTTTCTTCCTTATATCAGTCATATTTATAGCAATTGTCATTCACAGCAACAATGACACTAACTGTGAGCAAAAGAACATGACCTCCGGAATAGGCATTGGACAGGAGGCAGACAAAATTTGCATGCAAGAAAAAATTAAACTATAACTTTTCACCTGACGTTTAGATGAACATCAGTATACAACTGTGGGCATGAATCCCTCAAAAGAAATGGAGTAGCCTTCATAGTCAATAAAAGAGTAGGAAAAACAGTACTGGGATACAATCCTCAAAATGACAGAATGATCTCAGTTCGAATCCAAGGCAAGCCATTCAACATCACAGTAGTCCAAGTTTATACCTCAACCACTGGTGCTGAAGAGGCTGAAGTTGACTTACAACAGAAGACCTACAACACCTTCTAGACACCTTCTAGATTAACACCAAAAATGATGTCTGATGTCCTTATCATCATGGGGGATTGGAATGCTAAAGTAGGAAGTCAAAAGATAACCAAAATAAAAAGGCAAGTTTGGTTTTGGAGTACAAAATGAGGCAGGGTACAGGCTGATAGAATTCTGTCAAGAGAATATGATGGTCATAACAAACACTCGTTTCCAACAATGCAAGATATGACTCTACACATGGACATCACCAGATGGTCAACACAGAAATCAGAAATCACATTGACTATGTGCTCTGCAGCCAAAGATGGAGAAGCTCTATACAGTCAGTAAAAACAAGACCAAGAGCTGACTGTGGCTCATATCATGAGCTTCTCATTGCAAAAATTAGGCTTAAATTGAAGAAAGTAGGCATTAGGCCACTCAGGTATGAAGTAAATCATATCTCTGATGAATATACAGTAGAGGTGACAAATAGATTTAAGGAATTAGATCTGATAGACAGAGTGCCTGAAGAACTATGGATGGAGGTTCACAACATTGTACAAGAGGTAGCAACTAAAACCAACCCAAAGAAAAAGAAAGGCAAGAAAGCAAAATGGCTGTCTGAGGAAGCTTTGCAAATAGCTGAGGAAAGAAGGGAAGCGAAAGGCAAGGGAGGAATACAAAGATACACCCAGTTGAATGCAGAATTCCAGAGAATAGCTAGAAGAGATAATAATGCCTTCTTAAATGAACAGTGCAAAGAAATAGAAGAAAACAATAGAAAACAATAGAATAGGAAGGACCAGAGATCTCTTCAAGAAAATTGGAGATATGAAGAGCATGCAAAGATGGGCATGATAAAGGACCAAAATGGCAGGGACCTAAAAGAGGCCAAAGAGATTAAGAAGAGGTGGCAAAATTACACAGAAGAACTATACAAGAAGGAGCTTAACATCCCTGATAACCACAATGGGATGATCATTGACCTCAAGCCAGACATCCTAGAATGTGAAGTCAAATGGGCCTTAGGAAATCTGAGCAACGGCAAAGCTAGTGGAGCTGACAGTATTCTAGCTGGGCTATTCAAAATCTTAAAAGACGATGCAGTCAAAGTGCTATACTCAAATTGCCAGCAAATTTGAAAAACTCAACAGTGGCCACAGGATTGGAAAAGGTCAGTTTACATTCCAATTCCAAAGAAAGGCAATGCCAAAGAATGTTCAAACTATCGCACCATTGCACTCATTTCACATGCTAGTAAGGTTATGCTTAAAATCCTACAAGCTAGGCTCCAGCAGTATGTGGATCAAGAACTACCAGAAGTACAGGCAGGATTTCGAAGAGGCAGAGGAACTAGAGATCAAATTGTCAACATATGCTGGATCATGGAGAAAGCTAGGGAGTTCCAGAAAAACATCTACTTCTGCTTCATTGACTATGCTAAAGCCTTTGATTGTGTGGATCACATCAAACTGTGGCAAGTTTTTAAAGAGATGGGAGTATCAGACCATCTTATTTGTCTCTTGAGAAACCTATATGCAGGTCAAGAAGCAACAGTGAGAACTGGACACGGAACCACTGATTGGTTCAAAATTGGGAAAGGTCTTGTGGCCCGCCAGTGGCCTGTGTGGATCGTGGCTGATCCCGATGACGAGGAGGCTGGTGTGGTGTCATGCCAGCAGCCTGCGCAGCTGGCGCTCACATTGGACAGCGAGGAGGCTGAAGAGGATGTGGTGCCAGAGGCAGAGACTCAGCCAGGGCCTTCAGAACCTCCAGAGGCTCCTTCAAGTGGAGAGAGCGAAGTGGAGGAGCCTCTCCTCAATGCTCGAGCACGCAGGGCTGCCAAAAGGCAGGAGTGGCTACTCAGGAGGAGAAGGTCTCCTCGAGAGTAAGGCTTGAGGATAATTGGCCACTCCCTTAGCCTATTTAAGTCACACACCATTAGTAAGTTTCTTGCTGGAAACAACTTGTAATTATCATCAGAGCATTTTTGGAAAAATCTTATCGTATCTTGTTTTCTGGGCTGGTTGCCAACCTTTGCCAGACTTTGCTTTATTCTTGCTACTTAATAAATTTGTTAAGGACCGTTGGTGTGTGTCAATATCCTCGGGAATCCGGAGCTGGGGCAGAACAAAAGGAGTCCAGTAAGGCTGTATACTGTTGCCCTGCCTATTTAACTTATATGCAGAGCACATCATGAGAAAGGCAGGAGTAGATGAATCAAAAATTGGAATTAAGATTGCCGGTAGAAATATCAACAACCTCAGATATGCAGATGATACCTCTTTAATGGAAGAAAATGAAGAGGAACTAAAGAGCCTCTTGATGCGGGTGAAGAAGGAGAGTACAAAAGTTGGCTTGAAACTCAACATTAAGAAAACTAAGATGATTGTGATGATGCTACTTATTTTCATATTTGGTGGTCTTGTAAGAAAATTAAAGCTTTCTGGATAAAAATATGGTGGGTGACACAGAATGTTCTTTAAAAAAGGCTGAAATTTACTCCTCAATTATTTTTGTTGGGTATTACAACAGGTTGTACTGCAATAGAGACCAAATTGATCTTAAACTTAATATCGGCAGCTAGATTGTTGGTGGCGCAATATTGGAAGAAAGACTTTTTGCCTACTATTGATGAATGGATACTGAAAGTAACGAACTTGGTGGAAATGGCGAAGATTTCAGCTTATTTGAAGGACACTACTCAAGAAAGATATATAGCGGAGTGGACAAAATGGATTGAATATATTCAGAATAAATACCAGACAAAGAAATACCAAATTGCTTATGGATGAATGTAAACTTTAGATGTATATTATATGTAGCGGAGTTATGGTTCTATGGGGGAGTTGTTATTATAATTGAAGTTAGATTAATTTAGCTTATGATTGTTACATGCAATACTCTGTACTCTGCTCTGGGAAGTCGGGGTGGGTGGGAGGAGGGGGGGTTAGGGAGGGTGGGGGGAAGGGAGGAGGGAGGGAGGGTGATAACAATTGTTGTAAAACTTTTTCAATTAAAAAAAAGAAAAAAGAAAACTAAGATCATGGCATCCAGCCCTCTCAATTCCTGGCAAATAGATGGGGAAGAAATGGAGGTAGTGATAGATTTTATTTTCTTGGGCTCCAAGATACAGCAGATGAGGACTGCAGCCAAGAAATTAAAAGACGCTTGCTCCTGGGGAGGAAAGCTATGGCAAATCTAGACAGCATACTAAAAAGCAGAAACATCAACCTGCCAACAAAAGTGCGCATAGTCAAGGCTATGGTTTTCCCAGTTGCAATGTATGGCTGTGAAAGTTGGACCATAAGAAAGGCTGAGCGCCAAAGAATTGAGGCCTTTGAACTCTGGTGCTGGAGAAGACTCCGGCGAGGCCCTTGGACTGCAAGTTAATCAAACCAGTCAGTCCTCAGATCAACCCTGACTGTTCTTTCAAAGGCCAGATCCTGAAGAGGAAACTCAAAATACTTTGGCCACCTAATGAGAAGGAAGGATTCCCTGGAGAAGAGCCTAATGCTGGGAAAGATTGAGGGCAAAAGAAGAATGGGACGACAGAGAACGAGGTAGCTGGATGTAGTCACTGAAGCAGTAGGCGTGGGCGTAAATGGACTCCAGCAGATGGTAGAGGACAGGAAAGCCTGGAGGAACGTTGTCCATGGATCACGATGTCGGACACGACTTCACAACTAACAACAACAAAAGTTAATTTTGATGCTTCTGATAGAAACAAACAAACAATACTATTAAAACAATCAACCTAGCTAAAAAGATGGGGAGGGAGGAAGGGAGTATGATGAGAAGGTGGGTGGGGGATAATTCACACTCACACCAGTTAAATAGCAATGTGTCAAAAAAAATGGGAGAAAGCAAATATGTCTTGAACTTTCAAACTTTTAGCATGTGTGTCAGAATCTGAGTCTCAAGGGGCAACTCTTCATACAGAGAGAAGAGTATCTTCAGGACCTTCATCTGGTGGACAGAGCCAGCCCCCATAGTGTTCCCCATCAATGGACGTTCCCAGTGCTATCCTGTTCCTGATTATTTCAAGGGGGATTCACTCTGATGAGGATCAGGACACCTCAATGATTAGCAGGAGGGAGAGACAAATGTCTCAGTTGACTGTGGAGATGGATTCCAATTCCTCTCTGCAGAAAGTACCCCAGAATGAAGGGAAAATATTGATTGCCCATTTTGGGACAGTGACACTTGCTTAATTAGTACATTATTTCTTTTTGCACAACATGAAGCAATGATTTATTAGGCTGTAACTAGTTACAGAGTTTAGCACTTTGGAAGTTTAAAAATGTAAACCATTTCTTTGTGTTCACATAACTTTTCACTGTGAAAGATTGGTGATGTGCTCTCTTAATCCAATTTAAACTCACTCATAAGAGCTCTTTGGGACACAGAGTTCCTGAGGCTGGCCCTCAACATCCAGGCTTTTGGTGAGGCAGAGTAGAATCATGGAATCATAGGGCTGTAAATAAGGAATGTAGAGTTATAATGGCTGAGTCTTTGATCCTTCATACATCAAAAAGATACAAAGTTAAGGGATAAACAAAAAACAGATTTGAAAAAAGAAAAGGCTTAGGAAAGAAAAAGAGTGAAAGTGTAAGAAAGAAAGAGGAAAAGAAGGAAAACTGAAAAAGAATGACTTCCAACTTTCTTTGGTACAGATATAAGTACAAAATATATCAAACCTTTACTCTAAGATTAACATTTGTCTACATTATTTCCATAATTCCATGTCTAATCATCAAAGCACAGATCAACTTTTAATTTCAGTTTCTCACAAAAAGTTCAGTAATGGTTCATATTGCTTTAATCTCTATTTGTTAAGGAAACTACAACTTATTTATTTAATTGCACCAAACTCTAAAATAAATAAATAAAACAGGAATGGATTGGAATGCCTTGGTAGAGTAGCAGACTAAAGTGCTGTTAAGTAGCACTTAGCTGCCAGCTGCCTGCAATTACTGCGAGTTCAAATCTCACCAGGCTCAAAATTGACTCAGCCTTCCATCCTTCCGAGGTAGGTAAAATGAGGACCCGGATTGCAGGGGCAATAAGCTAACTTTGCATAAAAAAGAACACCGCTTAGGGGCGGCTGAAAGCCCTACTAAGCAGGTATGTAGAAAAGTATGAAGGCTATTGCTTAACGCATTATAAATTGCCCCGAGTCTCCGGAGAAGGGTGGCATATAAATCGAACCAATAAATAAATAAATGGAAAATTCTAAATTCTAGTCTAGACCCATACTTCTCAACTTTGGTAACTTTAAGGTGCATGGAGTTCAATTCCCAGAATTCCCCAGGCAGCATGAAGTTCATCCATCTTAAACTTGCCAAGACTGAGAAATGCTGATCTACAGATAGGGATTTTTCCATTCCTCTTTTACTGGTTCTTACTTACTTATGAGCAATCATCATACAAAATCCTCACTCCCACCCCATCCCAGAGCAACCACAATTCCCTCACTAACCTGCTTTCCAGCTCCATTCTCCTGCGTGCAGGGCAACAAAAGAAGAACATGTGATTACCAGTTTGAAAAAAAAAGTCAGACCTTCCAACTTCTGGGGGGGGAGGGGGAAGGTGTTGTGAAGTTAGAAAGTCTGATTGAACTTTTTTTTTTACTGGTAGTCACATGGTCTTCTTTTGTTGCCCTGCACGCTGGAGAACGAAGCTGGAAAGCAAGGTTAGTGAGGGAATTGTGGCTGCTGCAGGATTTTGTAGGAGGCCATCCAGGCAAAAAACGGGGAGGGGGGGGCGCAGCCCACTATCAGAGGCACTGCGGGCCTGTCCTTTCTTATTTCCAGGCCAGCCCCACAGGCCGGATCTAAGCACCCCATGGGCTGAATCCGGCCCAAGGTACTTGTGTTTGACACCCCTGCAGTAAGGTATGTCTGCATCATCTGTTTCTGACAAACCCATGTTGGCTTCTGGTTATAATTTTGCTTGCTCTAGGTGTTCATTGCTTGATTATTTTTTCCAGGATCTTCCCTGGTATTGATGCCCAGTTGATTGGTGTGTAGTTTCCTGGATCCATTTTTCCCCTTTTTTGAAAATGGGAATCATGTCAACCTTTTTTCAGACCTCTGGTAGTTCCCTGGTTCCCCAGGATTTTTGAAAGATATGGTTCAATAATTCTGTGATCACATTTGCCAGCTCCTTTAGAACCCTGGGATGTAATCCACTTGGTCCTGGTGATTTGAACTCATCTAGGGTGGTGTTCCGTCACCATTTTCTTGCCTATTTTGATTTCCTACTCTGCCTTTTACAATACTGCTTTTGTTAGGTTGGGCTATTTTTTTCCTTTGTGTAAAGACAGATACAAAGAATGAATCCAGCAGTTTAGCTTTCTCCCTGTTGCTTATCACCTTTTTGCCACCTTCTCCCATTAGTGGACTGATTATTTCCTTGATTTTTTTCTTGTTTTTTTACATGTTGAAAGAAGCTTGTTTTATTATTTTTATTTTATTTTTTTATTTTTAATTTTATTTATATGCTGCCCTTCTCCGGAGACTCAGGGCGGCTTACAATGCTATTGATATTTGTTACAAGTTTGTTCTGTTTTGACATTTGTTAGTTTGTTCTGTGCCTGTTAGGTTCATCAGGAATCTGTTTGACTTCTGGTTGGCGTCGCGGCGAGACAGTCAGGAAATAGCGGGCTCTGCAGAGTCCAATGAAAAACCCGACTGCCGAACTGCCGCCGATGGGTCTTCGGACCAGAACCGTCTTGCAGGGATGGGGTAGGAAGAGATGTGCCTTGGACGACCAAGAGGAACAGGCAAGTTCCTCGGAGGTCGGAGGGAACTCTCTGTGAGTCGGTGGCAAGGGGCGGCAGCCATGGTGCTGCCACAAAGCTGGGACAAACTGAATTAAGAGATGTGCAGGAGGAAAGTGAAAAAGAATGAAGCTCTTTGAAGCCGGGTGAGTGACACCAACCTAGGCTGGAAACAACGCTTGAGCAATGATTGTTATTTGTAAGACCCCTAGCCTTAAAAAGAGCAGCTGTGGATTTGAGGGGCATAGAAGATTTTGAAAGGGGACTTTAGAAGGAAAAGACCCACAAGGAAAATTACTTTGGTATTGAATTAATTGGAACAACTAAACATTGAGGCATGTTAAAAAGCCTGGAAAGAACTTTTTAAATTAGAATTGGACTTGGGAAAAGAAAAAGAAAAGGGGACTTAATACTTTTAAAACTCAAAAGAAGAAGAGAGTTAAATTGGACTGTTATATAATTGCAACAAAATGGAGACTGGCATGACTAAGGGAAAGTGTGGATTGAAAAGCAACACCTTCCATTTTAAAAAGAAACACTGTAACTTGCAGTTTGTTTTAGAGCATTGTGAAATTACTGATAATAGCTGTGAGAGGTTGGTGGTGGAGGTTTCTTCTTTATCTACAGATGGCTTTTTTATTATTTATTATTTGTTATTATTTATTATTG
Organism: Ptyas mucosa; assembly: GCA_012654045.1. Taxonomy (NCBI): domain Eukaryota; kingdom Metazoa; phylum Chordata; class Lepidosauria; order Squamata; family Colubridae; genus Ptyas; species Ptyas mucosa. The sequence goes on from WNWU01000029.1 coordinate 15,363,453, forward strand.
CGATTTATATGCCGCCCTATCTCCAATGGACTCCAATGGACTCAGGGCGGCTCACAATAACATTTAAAAAATGAAATTAAAAGTCCAAATTAAGCAGTTTAAAATCAATTTAAAACTATTAAGAAACCCCCCCCCCCCCATCAGTCCAGGCTACAAAACAACCAGGTCTTCAGATCATGGTGGATCGAGCAAAGGTCAGGGGCCATCCAGATGCACAGCTGATGCACAAGGCGAACCTGGGCAAATGCCCCCCTGGCCACGGTCGCTACATGATCTTCCAGAGACAACCGTGAATCCAGAAGGACACCCAGGTTACGGGCCCTGTCCACAGGGGGTAACACCTCACCCCTGATGGTCAACGATGGAATATCTAGATTGGACCGAGATGCTGGTACCCACAGCCACTCGGTCTTGGCAGGGTTGAGTCAAAGCCTGTTTCTCCCCATCCAGGTCTGTACCACTTCCAGCCAGCGGGACATCACGTCGAGGGCATAACTAGGCTGGTTCAGGGTGGATATAAAAAGCTGGATATCATCAGCATACTGATGATACCGCACCCCAAAACCACGGATGATCTCCCCAAGTGGCTTCATATAGATGTTAAACAGGAGAGGTGAGAGAACTGACCCCTGGGGCACCCCACAAGTGAGGGGCCTCATAGCCGATCTCTGCCCCCCTGCCAACACCACTTGCATATGGCCTGAGAGATAGGAGGAGAAGCACCGTAA
>WNWU01000029.1:15365463-15406227 GCA_012654045.1 Ptyas mucosa
GGGGGGGAACAGTTGTGTCGTGCGATTTAGATTAGTTAGAAAGCAGGATTTCCTGCTTTCTAGCGAATCTAAATCATGCGGCATAGCTGATCATCAGAAATACCAGTTCGGATGAACCAGTAGCTTCTTTTTCCTGTTTCACCCAAACCAGTAGCTGGAACCAGTGTAAACCGGTAGCATTTCACCCCTGGACTGGATGCTAAAACATATGAAGAATGGTTGCACGAACTGGGGTTGTCTACGCTAACGAAGAGACTTTCAATTTCTGACGTTTTTCTTTGCCTCCCTCATTCTTAAAACCAGATTTCATCCTTCTAGCAGTTTTTAAATACATCAGCCATGGTGTTTTCCAGCCTTCACTGAGTAATTCTTGCTGTGTCTTTAATCTGTTCATGGAGTCTAAATTAATCATATCTCCATACAATATGGAATTACAGTTTTCTTACAACAGTTATCTCCAACATGCAAAGCTTTTGAAGGCAAGACTAACTGTGGAATTGCAGAGCTTATTATTTCCCTTATGACATTCCATGCTTTTATGAAACTTTGTGTAATAATATGTCCTTTCAGATTTTTGTAAATCCATTGGTTAAGCAAGTATTAATGTTTTACTATTTGGGAATTTTATGTGTCCTATTAACCATGACAGGTAACTTTCTTTATGGTGTAGTTATAAAATTTGAAAGGTCAAGATCACTTCTGTTTTAACAGAATAGCAGAATTAACAGAGTAACAATATTGGAAGGGACCTTGGAAGTTTTCTAGTCCATACCATTCCAGACAAGTAGCTGTCCAGTCTCTTCTTAAAAGACTCCACTGATGGAGCAATTTTCTGCATCTTGTAAATTTTTTAACTTAATTCTGACTACAAATTTACTGACAATTTGTTGTAATTCTTGCAAAGTTTTCTCTGAAAATGCACTTGGCACCATTTGAAATATATTATTTATCTTGGGTAAAGAATTCTTTTTAATAATTGCAATTGATCCTAATTAAGATGGCTTTAGATTTTCCCACCTTTCAAGATCTCTTTTGAGTTCTTGCCAAGTTAGGAAAAATATTTGGGCTTATTTTCTGATTATTACCTGTTAAGCCTTTCCTTAACGTTTTATGATACTGGGCCAGTAGCCCATCTGAGCTGGTGCTACAACCAATTTTAATTTTCTTTCTAGCTTTTTAATCTCTTGATAACATAGATAAATATTTATTTGATAAATATTTATTTAAGTTCTTCAGTAAATTCTTTAGGCTCTAGTGTTTCAATATTTAGTTTAAATTTTTTCAATCAATTTTGGGCCTGGAATAAAATCCCATTTTAAAAATTGCAAGTTCTTCTGTTATTTCTAATATAGGCAGTCCTCAACTTACGACCACAACTGACCCCAAAGTTTTTGTTGCTAAGTGAGAAATTTGTTAAGTGTCTTTTGCCCCATTTTATGACTTTTCTTGCCACATTTGTTAAGTGATTCACTGCAGTTGTTAAATTAGTGATACAGTTGCCAAGTGAATCTGACTTCCCCATTGATATTCCTTGTCAGAAGGTCATGAAAGGTGATTCTGTGGCTCCCGAGGATGTGGACAGGGTTCTGGGTAAGAATAGTGCCGCTACATGTTTATTGGACCCATGCCCCTCCTGCTTGGTACCGGCCTCCCGGGAGGTTACACGAGGCTGGCTCCAGGAGATTATAAGTGCTTCTCTGAGTGAGGGTGCCTTTCCCGCTGCCTTGAAAGAGGCGGTGGTGAGGCCCCTCCTCAAGAAGCCTTCCCTGGACCCGGCGGAATTAGCTAACTACTGTCCGGTCTCCAACCTTCATTTTGTGGCGAAGGTTGTCAAGAGCGTGGTGGCATGACAGCTTCCCCGGCACCTGGATGAAGCAATCTATCTGGACCCGTACCAGTTGGGCTTCAGGCAGGGGTACAGCACAGAAAAGGCATTGGTCGTGTTGGTGGATGATCTCTGGAGGGCTCGGGACAGGGGCTGCTCCTCTGTCCTGGTCCTATTAGATCTCTCAGCGGCTTTTGATACCATCGACCATGGTATCATGCTGCAGCGGTTGAGGGGGTTAGGAATAGGAGGCACTGTGCTACGCTGGTTCTCCTCCTTCCTCTCTGACCGTTTGCAGTTTGTGTTGGCAGGGGGGCAGAGGTCGACCTCGAGGCGCCTCGCATGGGGAGTGCTGCAAGGGTCGATCCTCTTGCCCCTTCTGTTCAACATTTATGTGAAGCCACTGGGTGAGATCATCCATGGTTTTGGGGTGAGAGTCCATCAGTACGCTGAAGATACTCAGCTGTACATCTCCACCCCAGACCACCCCAACGATGTCCTGGATGTGATGTCTCGCTGTCTGGAGGCTGTGTGGGTCTGGATGGGGAGAAATAGGCTCAGACTCAACCCTTCCAAGACTGAGTGGCTGTGGCTTCCAGCGTCCCGATATAGTCAGCTGGTGCCATCGCTGACTATTGGGGGTGAATCTCTGCTCCCCACAGAGAGGGCTCACAATCTGGGTGTCCTCCTGGACGCACGGCTGTCTTTAGAAGAGCATATGATGGCCGTGGCCAGGAGGGCTTTTTATCAGGTTCACCTGATTCGCCAGTTGCAGCCCTTTCTGGAACAGGACGCCTTGTGCACAGTCACTCACACCCTTGTCACCTCCCAGCTGGACTACTGTAATGCTCTCTACATGGGGCTCCCCTTGAAGAGCACTTGGAGGCTCCAACTGGTCCAGAATGCGACTGCGCGGGTGGTTATGGGCGCAACTCATTGTGCCCACGTGACACCCCTCTTGTGCGAGCTGCACTGGCTCCCAGTGGTCTTCCGGGTGCGATTCAAGGTGTTGGTTACCACCTTTAAAGCGCTCCATGGCATAAGGCCCCAGTACCTTCGAGACTGACTTCTGCCACCAATAGCCTCCTACCGGCCAGTCCGCTCCCAGAGAGAGGGTCTCCTCAGGGTGCCATCAGCCAAGTTATGTCAGCTTCTCTGTGGGAGCCCCTGCCCTGTGGAATGAATGCATAAGATCTCCGACTTCCGTGTATTTCACTGTGCCCTCAAGACCCTGTTGTTCCGCCAGGCCAGGCTATCAATGTAATGATTTTAAATTGGGGTTTTAAATTCTGAGCCAAAATTATTTAATAATTTTAATTATTTTTAATTGATGTTTGTCTTTGTGCTTTTAATAGGCTGTACACCACCCTGAGTCCTTTGGGAGAAGGGCGGTATAGAAATAAAATAATAATAATAATGATAATGATAATAATAATAATAATAATAATAATAATAATAATAATATCACATGCCCCCACCCAGACACTGCAACTGTCATAAATGTGAGTCAGTTGTCAAGCATCCGAATGAAAATCACGTGACCATGGGATGCTGCAACAATCATAAGTGTGAAAAATGGTCATAAGTCCATTGATTAAATGCTGTTGTAACTTCAAATGGTCACTAAGTGAACTGTTGTAAATCGAGGACTACCTGTATATAATAGTTGTCTTTCTCTACTGTGTTTCCATATTTCTTTTTTCTTTTCTGATCTGATATACCAGGAGTTTCCTTGCTTGTTTGCATTTTCACTTATTTTATCTGCTGTCATAATTCTGCCATTTCCACTAAATCTAATTGTTATTTACTTTTATTAAACTTTTTCAGTGCTTGTTTAACAGGGTTGGCTTTATGAATCTATTTTAATTCCTTTCTTTTCTCTTTTAATTGTGATTTATATTCAGTTTTTCCCATTTGTAATAGTTGAGCTATCTAGTCAACTATCTTCTAAAGTCAATCTCAGAACAAGAAATAAGATATCACTAACCCAATTAAAGGATCAGACTTATCCTCCCTAACTCTCCTCTGAAGCATTCCCAAATCTTGTTTCTAAAGTCATGATCAAACATGATCAAATCTTCTTGCTTTAATATTAGTCTTTCTGGGTTGGCATGCAGTGATCTGGCAGTAGTGGACATGACAGCTTCTGCTGAAAATATGATACACATTTGAGTTACATTGCAATACAAGGTGTCTTTGATTCAACATCTGCTGGTTATTTACTCAAGCAGTGATCTTCTCATTGAGATTGGGAATCCCTTTAAGGCAGTGTTTATTCTCAGGAATACCAGCTATATTTCAACATCTCACGAGGATCTTTGGATACCAAACCAAAATCAGGGGTAGATGGTCACTCAGTTTTGTAATGAATGTCAAACTATTAACCTGAAAAAGAAGTGCAGATATAATCAGGAAATCATAATAAAAAATCCTGCATCCTGCAAAACTTTTAAAAATATAACATTTTTTATAAGAAAATGATTTTCACAAGATTTTCATATAGCCTGGAAGTAAATAGAACCTAGAATCATAGCCTACAGGTGGACCTCACAGATCTTCTAGTCTGGAAGACCTCATAGAATCCCAGTCAAATGACTGTCCAATCCCTTCTTAAAAGCCTCCACTGATGGAGCACTCACAGCATCAGGAAGCAAGGTGTTCCATTGATTAATTGTTCTCCCTATCAGGAAATTTCTCATTTCTAGGCTAGACTTCTCTTTAACCATCTTCCACCCATTATTTCTTGTGCTGTCCTCAGATGCTTTGGAGAATAAGTCAAGTACTACAGGACAGCTTTCATGCCCCCCCCACCTCAAGCCTTCTCTTTGATAGGCTAGACCCCTGATGGTGAATCTATGGCATGCGTTGGCAACTAATCTTCTGTTCTTCTGGTTTCCAGCGCACACATGCACCCTGGCTGCCGGATAACAGCCTGAAAACGGCCTGATAAATGGCCAAAATACAGGCCATTTTTCAGGCCTTTTTGAGCCATTTTTGGGCCATTCTCAGGCCACTTTTGGGGCCATTTTCTGGGCTGGTTTTTTTGGGGGGGGGGGTCATTTTCAGACCATTTTCTGGGCCATTCTCAGGCTGTTTTTCGGGCCGTTTTTCAGGTCATTCTCAGGCCGTTTTTGGGCAATTTTCCAGGCTGTTTTTTGGGCCATTTTCAGGCAGATTTTGGGGCATTTTGGGGGGCCAAAAACGGCCTGAAAAATGGCCTGAAATGGCCAGCTGGTCTTCAGGTTTCCGGTGCTCCAGCATGTGAAGACCAGCTGGCTGGCTCACATGTGCGTGCCAGAAACCCAAAGACCAGTTAGCCAGCACGCACATGCGCACCGGCAGCTGGTCTTCAGGTTTCCGGCACTCCAGCGCACGCACATGCACAAGTGTTCCAGTTTGGGCACTCGGTGCTGAAAAGGTTTGCCATCACTGGCCTAGACATACCTAGCTCCCCCAACCGTACATCATATAATTTAGCCTCCAGAACCGTTATCATCTTTGTTCCTTCTCTGTGAACACTTTCCAGGGTCTCAGCATCTTTTTTGTGTTGTGGTGACCAGAACTGGACACAGTAATGCAAGTGTGGTTGTACCAGTGCAGCATAAAGCACTATTATCACTTCTCATGATCTTGATGCCATCTCTCTGTTGATGCAGCCCAGGATGTCAGCCCTGGAGGCCATTTTTCTCTTTGGATATTCAGGGCTGCCACATTTAGTGCATAGGCCTGACATAGGACATAAAACTGCAGTGGCTTTTTTGGCAGCTGCAGCAGACTGCTGGCTCATAATATGAGGATAACTAGGACACCTAGCTCGCTCTCACAGTTACTACGGTTTGGTATTCTACCTGTACATGTGGTTCTTCCTGCCTAAGTGAATTACATCTTGTTGGATATGGCCTCATGTTCAAGTCTGTCAAGGTGCCTTTGGATTTTGAGTCTATCTTCCAAAGTATTAGCAATTGCCCCCAGTTTTGTATCCTCTGCAAGCTTTATGAGCTCCCTCTCTATCCCCTTGTCTAGATCAATTATGAACATGTTGAAGGGCACTGGGCCTGTGACACAACCTGCACGTTTCCCTCCATTTAGATGTAGTTCTATTGAGGAAAACACGCTGATACAGATGGTTAGCCAATTATAGATACAGTAATGAAAGCCAAAAGATCCCATGAAATCCACATCTGCACAGGCTTGTTTGTTGAGCTTGAAACAAATGGTGTTTTTTTTGGGGGGGGGGGGAACTTTGTTGCTCATCTCCCTCCTTTGATCAGAGGTGACTGGATTCAATACCTAACAGTCCTTCCAATGTTGGCAAGAAGAAAACCCCACCCATTCCACATCCTCAGAGAAGAGGAATAACAGAGTTGGAAAGAACCTTGGAGGTCTTCTGGTCCAACCCCTTGCTCAAGCAAGAGACCCTTTACCATTTCAGACAAATGACTGCTCAGTCTCTTTTACATTCTGTCATGGTGTCAGACCCTCAAGGCCCCTATCTTCTCCATCCTGACATTCAGGCTACCTGGGATTTGAGGAGTTAGTCCAAGAGCCCTGGTGGCACAGCAGACTAAAGCACTGTTATTAACATCAGCTGCTTGCAATTACTGCAAGTTCAAATCTCACCAGGCTCAAGGCTGACTCAGCCTTCTATCCTTTCAAAGGTAGGTAAAATGAGGACCCAGATTGTGTGGGCAATAAGCTGACTTTGTATGAATATATACAAAAGTATGAAGGCTATTGCTTAACACATTGTAAGCTGCCCTGAGTCTCTGGAGAAGGGCGGCATATAAATCAAATAAAAAAACATACATCCAGAAGACCACAGATCTGGGGAGATCAATTTGCACTGACTAGGAGTAACTCTCCAAAGTCACAAGCAGAGATAATGTTTAAAAAAAATAGATTCAATTCTGGGAATGCTGCACAGTACAAGTACTGGCTTTTCCAGAAGAGAGCAATTTCCCCATAGTAATAAATTTATTAAAAGAAAACGGTCACAAATTTAATGCCATGCTATAAATCAATGAGGCAGATTCTGCAGCCAGAATGGAATGTCTATTATACCTTGTTTTTAAATATCTCCCCCCCACCATCTGTCCTCTACTATAGCAAACTAAAAGCTGAAAAAGTGTAGAAAAGATCTGGTGCAGTTCCCCTGTGTGGGATTTTTGTATGCACAGATATGGAAAGATCTTCAGATTTCCACAAAGGATGAATGGATGGTGAAGTTAACAGGGTTGGCTGAGATGATGAAACTAACTACTTTGATTAAAGAAAAGATTTTAACTAGACTTTTTTTTCTATGTGGAAACTACTTTTGGACTTTTTCCTTGAAAATGGGGGAAATGAAATTTTAATGTTGGCATTTGACAATTAGAATTGTTTATGAATATAGAAATACAGTATACTATTAATTTTAGAGCAAAAGGTTAAGTTTTTTATATTTGTAACTTTATTGAAGAAAGTGGGAAATTATTTTTTCCATTTTCTGTACTTTTTATTCCTTGCACTTCTCCATCATCACTTCTTTCCTTTTAATTTTTTTTCTGTTTTGTATTTTCTCTTCTGTAAAAATTCGATAAAATACTTATTTAAAAGAAAAAGGAACTCCAGAAGAGAGCATAAAGGGATGCAGGCAGGGTCATTTTAAAGGGCACCTGGTAGGAGAGCAAAGGAAATGGGTTGTTTTTTAAATTATTATTTGCATATTGTGGTATGTAGTAAGCACAAGTCGTTTAGGCAGTTTTAAAGTAAGTTTAGTGAAATAAAAAGTAAATAGCTATGAAATGAAAACTAGCCTAGTAGGAGAGGGAGCAGTCTTTATAGCCATCCATAGCTGGAAACTGCTTGGCTTTATGTATATTTACTGAGGACATTTTAAACTGCTATCAAAGTTTTTGTTGATTGTTTTGTAAAACTGCCACCAGTCTGTATTGATTTGGCAGTATACAAGTAGAATTACCGTATTTTTTGGAGTATAAAACACACTCCTCCCCCCAAAAAAGAGGCTCAAAATTTGGGTGCGTCTTATACTCCGAAGGTAGCCCTGCCCACCCACCGGCCCCCACCCTTCGGATGTTTTCGGGAGGTTCCAGGCTTGGGGGGGGGGGATTGGCAGCATCCTCACTGCCACTCGGATTTTGATAACAAGTAGCACAGATCTTTTTATCCATTTAAAACAAGCCCTATCACCCTACGTGCATTTAACTGGAGTGGGTGGGATGGGGTGGGGGATGATTTTCATGGGGGCAGAAGAGGGACTTGGCACTGAAGTCTCCACTCCCGACACGCCCCCATCTTCCTACCTATAGCCGTAGGCATTGAAAGCCTGGTTTTCTCGCAGCAAGGCCGATAGAGATGCAGCACTTCAGTCCTCCTCGATGCTGCAATCTCGTAAACATGGTGACGGGCTTCCCGGCAAGCCCCCTGCACCTTTGCTGCCTTGGTCGGAGCCTGATTCTGCAAGCGGCTCAGGAAGTGCGAAAGTCGGGACTCATTTGGTGAAGCAGGGGCTTCTGTGCGAGAGGCGTAAGGCAAGGGGGCTCGCCACCCGGCCTTCCCCTTCTCCCAATGACCCATGCAGACGGTGGTCAACTTGTGCTCCTGGCCCAAGAGATGGATCTGACCAGGAGGAAAGAGAAGGTGAGTCTGTGGAAAAGGAGGAAGAGGGTGTGCGGTTCTGCAAATTGCATCGGGGAATCGGGGAGGAAAAAGAGCATCGCCTCCATGCATCGTGTTTTCCAGCGTTTTCCTCCCCGATTCCACGATGCAATTCGCAGAGCCGCACGACCTCATGAAAACGCGGTTCCAAGCAGCACCCTAACTGCTTCTGCCACCCATCTCCCAGTGTGCAGAGACCAAAAATGCAATGCTCGTTTTTGGCAATCCCTGTCGCCTGGAACTGCCCGAAAACCACCGTTATTGTTATCAAAATCTGAGTGGAAGTGAGGATGCCGCTGATCCTGATGCTGGTAGGCAGAGGCAGAATTCTTTTTTTCTCGTTTTCCTCCCCAAAAATTAAGCTGTGTCTTATAGTCCGGTGCGTTTTATACTCTGAAAAATACAGTAATAAATCAACAAACCAAGATAATAACTGGTGGAAATAGAAGTATTCTGTGTGAAAAACAAGGATATGAAAAACAGGGCTGATAACTATATCAAGAAATCAATTGATTTCCTGGATTTAATACATTAAGGGGTTAAACAAAGCCAAACTCTCTCAGGGACAGCACCGCTGGAAAGTGCCTGGTCAACCGAGGTAAACTGGTAACTATGCCTAGGAAAGGGCCTTGTACATTATATACTGCCTCTCACCCAGCGGCTTCACATAAGTGTTGAACAGAAGGGGTGAGAGGACTGACCCCTGTGGCACCCCCCAAGCAAGGCGCCTCAAGGTCGACCTCTGCCCCCCTGCCAACACAAACTGCAAACGGTCGGAGAGGAAGGAGGAGAACCAGCGTAGCACAGTGCCTCCTATTCCTAACCCCCTCAACCGCTGCAGCATGATACCATGGTCGATGGTATCAAAAGCCACTGAGAGATCTAATAGGACCAGGAGCAGCCCCTGTCCCGAGCCCTCCAGAGATCATCAACCAATGCGACTAATGCCGTTTCTGTGCTGTACCCCTGCCTGAAGCCCAACTGGTACGGGTCCAGATAGACAGCTTCATCCAGGTACTGAAGAGTCAGAGCCATTGGATTCGGATCCCCTTGAATAAGGAGACGCGGGAGGGAGTTTTGCCTTCCTGTCATTTGGACTGGGGGAGAAGAGGGGGCTGCAGTCAGATCTTGCCAGGGTCATCTTTCTTTTCTTGGTCCATCTTTTGAAAAAATGGTTAAAGTGATGGGATGAGCAAGCTGGGCAAGCTTTAGCCTGCAGCTCAGTGACTCCACTCTGGAGAAATGCTCTAAGGAATGGCACCACCACAGCTAGCACCAAGCATGACGTTAAGATAGTCAGTCCTCGACTTAATGACCACAATTCAGCCCAATTCTGTTGCACAGTAAAACAGTTGTTAAGTGAGTTTTGCCCCATTTTATGACCTTTCTTGCCACAGTTGTTAAGTGAATCGCTGTAGTCATTAAGTTAGGGACACGGTTGTTAAGTGAATCTGGTTTCCCCATTGACTTTGCTTGTCAGAAGTCCGTAAAAGGGGATCGCATGACCCCACGACCGTCATAAATACATGCCAACTGGCAAGCGTTCAAATTTTGATCCTGTAACCATAGGGATGCGGCAATGGTCATAAGTCACTTTTTTCAGTGCACTGTTAAATTGCAACAGTCACTAAATGAATGGTTGTAAGTCGAGGACAACCTAAACACCAGGATCAAATGGGAATAAGAATAATTGTTGGCTTAGAAATGAGATGTATCCATCACTCCAAAATTTGGTTGGAGAAGAAAACAAGAGATAAGGTAATTAAGTTACTGCTCAGTTCATAGAGAAATTATTAAAAATGGAAAAACTGGTTAGTGTTTTCAGAATCTATCTAGAAAGTGACTGATTTTTGTTTAAAATAGCTGCCTGAAAAGGGGGTGGGGACAGGGCGAAGGAGGAAAGCAACCCTATGGCTTGACCTCCCGGGTGTAGCTGTGAGGACAGTCTTCCTAGGAGAGAAGTGATTTGAGGAAGACCTTGAAGAAGAGATGGGAGTGTGTACACACACACGTGCCTACCTGTATGCTCTGAAGGTAGACAGGTGATGTCCAGCTCAAAGGGACAGATGGAGAGAGGGCTCTGGGCCATTTAGAAACCCAGCTATAAGGGTCTTTCCTCTGTGTGCTGGCTTTGGCAGGCATCCCTGCTAGACCAGAGTATGAGCAGATGACTCTCTCAGAAATGTCCTTGAACAGAGTTGCTCAACCTTGGCAACTTTAAGATGTGTGGACTTCAACCCCCAGAGTTCTCCAGCCAGCTCTGGGAGTTGAAGTCCACACATCTTAAAGCTGCCAAGGTTGAGAAGCACCGTCCTTGAAAATTCTTTCCAAGATCACCAATCACTGCAAGGATTAAGGGGAACACAGCTCTGGAAGTACTCATTTACAAATTCCCAATGTCCAAAATGAAGACAAGAAGCAGCGCTGTCAGATGGATGAAGGCATTGGCAGCCTCTTTGATGGATGACATGCTACAAGGGCTTCCATATCTGAAGTTATTGCAAAAAAGAAAAACACAGGCTTTGGAGTATTATCCCATTTCACAAAGCTGTTTCAAGTCTGTTGCATCGTCTTTATCACTGCATAGAACTTGTTAGCCGTGGGGACCTCCCCTTAGGAGGAAATTGAAGGTCAAATGCAGGGAGACAATACGGAGGAGTAGTAGAGTGAAGGGAGTTGGCCGAGTTGGACCAGCAGCCTGTGCTTTGCAACCTGCTCTTTGTGATGGGGGTCTCAATCAATCAATCAATCAATCAATCAATCAATCAAAATAGAGCTGGAAGGGACCTTGGAGGTCTTCTATTCCAACCCCCTGCTCAAGCAGAAGACCCTATATCATTTCAGACAAGAGATTGTCCAGTCTCTTCTTAAAAGCCTCCAGTGATGAGCACCCACAATTTCGGGAGGCAACTTCTGTTCCACTGTTTAATTGTTCTCACTATTAGGAAGTTTCTCCTTAATTCCAGGTTGCTTCTCTCCCTGACTAGCTTCCATCCATTGTTTCGTGTCCTGCCTTTAGGTTATAAGTTGACCCCCTCTTCTTTGTGGCAACCCCTCAAATACTGGAATACTGCTAACATGTCACCCCAATTCTTTTTTTCTCTAGACTAGCCAACACCAAAGAACAGTTGCAGGAATTGGGCGTGGCCAGTCTAGAGAAAAGAAGGACTGGGGTGACATGAGAGCAGTATTCCAGAATTTCAGGGTCTGCTCCAAAGAAGAGGGGATCAACCCATTTTCCAAAGCACTAGAAGGCAAGACAAGAATTGATGGATGGAAGGGGGCATGCATAAGCGCACCAGCATGCCTACCGTTCTTGTCCTACTGTGTTTATGGCTATGTTTTGCCTATTTATATCCATTTATTTGTGCCATTTTTTTTTCATGTGTCCATGTCTATGTCTATACTGATACTTGTTTCCTTGTACTTGTTGACAAACCAACAAACATATCAATAAATAAAATAAATAAATAATTAAGGAGAGAAGCAACCTAGAATCAAGAACAAACTTCCTAACAGGGAGGACAATTAACCAGTGGAGCAGAAGTTGCCTTCTGAAGTTTATTTATTTTATTTTATTTATTTATTACATTTATATACCGCCCTACTTCCGAAGGACTCAGGGCAGTGAACAGTTAAACGATAAATACATGTGATACAGATGTTCAATAACCGATTAAAATACAATTAAATGGTTTAGTTCGGAAATAGAATTAAATTAAACATCTCAAATTTATAGGGCAGATTCAACATTTAAAAATTTAAACGTAGTTTTACACGAGGTTAGGTCAGGCCGGCCTGCTTGAATAGAAATCTTTTGAGGGCATGGCGGAAAGCACGAAGATCTGGGATTATCCGTATCTCTGAGGGCAGCTCGTTCCAGATGGTGGGTGCTCCCACAGAGAAGGCTCTCCCCCTGGAGGCCACCAGTCGACACTGTTTGACCGACGGCACCCTGAGAAGTCCCTCTCTGTGGGAGCGTACTGGTCGGTGGGAGGCTATTGGTGGCAGAAGGCAGTCACGTAGATACCCCGGTCCTAAGCCATGGAGCGCTTTAAAGATGGTAACTGAAACCTTGAAGTGCACCCGGAAGATCACAGGGAGCCAGTGCAGCTCGTGCAGGAGGGGAGCCACATGGGAGTGCCATGTTGCTCCCATAACAACCTGCGCGGCTGCATTCTGGACCAACTGGAGCCTCCGGGTGCTCTTCAAGGGGAGCCCCATGTAGAGAGTGTTGTAGTAGTCCATGCGGGAAGTGACGAGGGCATGAGTGACTGTATTTAACGAGTCCCGATCCAGAAAGGGACGCAACTGGCATATCAGGCGAACCTGATAAAAAGCTCTCTTGGCCACATCCGTCAGGTGTTCTTCTAAAGACAGCTGTGAGTCCAGGAGGACACCTAAGTTGCAAGCCCTCTCTGTGGGAGCCAATGACTCACCCCCAATAGTCAGTGATGGTACCAACTGACTATAACGGGATGACGGAAACCACAGCCACTCGGTCTTGGATGGGTTTAGCCTGAGTCTGTTCCTCCCCATCCAGATCCGTATAGCCTCCAAGTACTGGGGCATCACTTCAAGGGCATCATTGGGGTGGTTCAGGGTGGAGATGTACAGCTGGGTGTCATCAGCGTACTGGTGGTACTTCACCCCGAAACCACGGATGATCTCACCCAGTGGTTTCACATAAATGTTGAACAGGAGGGGCGAGAGAACTGACCCTTGTGACACCCCACATATAAGGGGCTTCAGGGTCGATCTCTGCCCCCCTGTCAACACAGTCTGTGACCGGTCAGAGAGAAAGGAGGAGAACCATTGCAATATGGTGCCCCCCACTCCCAACTCTTCCAACCGGTGCAACATGATACCATGGTTGATGGTATCAAAAGCCGCTGAGAGATCTAATAGGACCAGGCAGAGGAACAACCTCTGTCCCGAGCCCTCCAGAGATCATCAACCAATGCGAGCAATGCCGTTTCCGTGCTGTACCCAGGCCTGAAGCCCGACTGGAGCAGATCCAGATAAGCTGATTCATCCAGGTACTGAGGGAGCTGTCGTGCCACCACACTCTCAACAACCTTTGCAACAAAGCAAAAGTTGGAGACTGGACAGTAGTTAGCTAATACTGCCGGGTCCAGGGAAGGCTTCTTGAGGAGAGGTCTCACCACCACCTCTTTCAAGGCAGCAGGAAAAACACCCTCACTCAGAGAAGCATTTATGATTCCCTGGAACCAGCCTCGTGTAAACTCCCGAGAGGCCAGCACCAACCAGGAGAGACACGGGTCCAATAAACATGTGGTAACATTCAGTCTCCCCAGTATTCTGTCCATGTTTTCGAGAGTTACAGAATCAAACTCTTCCCAATAATATTCTTAAGACCTGCCTCCATCCTTTCCCCTGAATCTACTATGTCAGAGTCCAAGTGTTCCCAAATCTGAGTGATTTTATCATACAGATATTGTACAAGGTCCTCGGCTCTACCCTCCAAGGGGTCCTCCCGTGCTTCCTGAAGGAGCAGGGAGCGGGTCACTCTAAATAGTGTGGCCGGGCGGTTATCTGATGATGCAATAAGAGCGGAAAAATAGTTATACTTTGCCGCTTTTATCGCCACTAGATAAGTCCTAATGTGAGATCTTATCAGTGTTCGGTCAGATTCTGTTTGGCTGGCCCTCCAATCACTCTCCAGGCATCTTTTCCGACGCTTCATCTCTCTCAGCTCCTCAGTGAACCAAGGAGCCAAGCGAGACCGGCATCGAGTCAGAGGCCGCAAAGGCTCGACTCGATTCAAGGCACCGGCAGCTGCTCTATCCCAGGCGGCCACTAGGTCCTCGGTCGAGCCGTGAGCCAGAGACTCAGGAAATGGCCCAAGCTCCGTCTGGAACCGCTCCGGGTCCATCAGGCTCCTGGGGCGGAACCATTTAATCGGTTCCGCCTCCCTGCGACGGGGTGTAGCAGTTCGAAGGTCAAAGCAAAGGAGGGAATGATCTGACCATGACAAGGGTTCAGTTACTATATCCCCGATATCGAGATCATTCAGACACTGACCAGAGACAAAAATCAAGTCTAGAGTGTTTCCCCCTGTGTGAGTGGGGTCATGCACTAACTGGGTCAGGTCCATAGCTGTCATGGAAGCCATGAACTCCCTCGCTGTCTCAGACACTTCACTGATGGATGGCAGGTTGAAATCCTCCATGACCATAAGTCTCGGGGTATCAACTGCCACCCCGGCTATAACGTTGAGCAGTTCGGGCATGGCCACTGCCATGTGGCAGTGAGCCAGGTACGCAATCAGCAAACCCACCTGTACCCTATGACCCCACTTCACCAGGAGGGACTCACATCCAGCGATCTGAGGAACAGTGGCCACCTTCAGATTAAGTCCTTCTTTTATGAAAACCGCCACCCCCCTGCCCCTACCCTGTGACCTTGGCTGATGAAATGCACGGAAGCCAGGACACATTTCAATGAGGGGGACTCCCCCCTCTTGGCCCACCCAGGTCTCCATGATTCCTGCCAGATCCGCTCCCCCATCCTGAACAAGATCACAAATAAGGGGGGCCTTATTTACAATGCATCTGGCATTGCACAACATCAACCGAAGATCAAGGGCCTGAGAATCTGAACTACCTGGGGAACGAGAGGAGCATTGGGGGTCAGAGCGCACCACCACTTGGAGACAGCGGGTGCGCACTCCCATAACCAGGTTTGGCCCCCTGCTCCCGCCATATCTGCCCCTCCCACTCACAGTACTCATATATTTGCCCTCGTTGCAAGCTCTGACCTCCTCATCAACCTGGAGCTTCACGTTTCCCGTGCCCTGACCCCCAGCCCGTCCTGGTCCCTCCCTCAGTGGGTTATCCCCCAAACCCACAACCCTATTTCTAATCCGATTATCCCTCTCCTTAGGGCCCCTTAAAAATTTAGATAAAAATTTGGAAAGGAAACTCCTCAGTCTCCTTTTTGCTGCATGCCACCTCTCGGGATTCCAAAACCCATCATCAAGGTAGGTCCTCGATAATGTGGAGGGCCAGACCTGCGAGAGGGGGGAGTCTCGCAGCACCAGAAGTTCGTCCGCTGAATACATCCGAAACAGCCAGGGGTAAGATGGTATTTGGCTGGGGTTCACTCATGATGGTCTAGAAAATTGGTCCCAGAGAGAAAATACAGAGCCTTTAGGTATGTATCATCTGGTATCCGCTGTCCTCTCATGACAGTGAAAAAGGAGACTCAAGCCATTCGTAAGAGACCAGAGGATAAAGTACCAAAACCACCCTCTCATGGTGGCTGGCATTAAGATGAATTTCCACTTCCGGTGATAGAATAGCAGTAGTGGACCAGGCTCCCTCAGTATTTCAAATCTAAAGACTAGAGCTCTCTT
Source organism: Ptyas mucosa (assembly GCA_012654045.1). Classification (NCBI taxonomy): domain Eukaryota; kingdom Metazoa; phylum Chordata; class Lepidosauria; order Squamata; family Colubridae; genus Ptyas; species Ptyas mucosa. Next base: position 15,381,324 of record WNWU01000029.1, read on the forward strand.
TACAGCTAGAAGATATGCGATGGAATACAGAGCCAGGCATGAGGGGGGCAGACTAAGATGGAATCGGGCTATGACAAAGTTGATTTAGGAGGGATTTTTTTTTCATGGCCAGTAGAGAGATTCGTAGTGGGTGAAATAGTCTGGATGTCAGGTGATCACATAATGCCTGAAGTTAGGCCACTGGGGAAAGAGAGACTGAAGGGCGACAGACCAACCACTCTTCCAAGGCCACTCAGTCTTTCCAGGTCTTCCTAGGTCCTCCAGCAATGTAAGAATTTTAAAAGCTCCCTGGTGCCCAGATCTCCACAGGGTTGCCATCCGGAGCTATATTTAGATGATTTGCTGGCAATGAGCTCCTCCCATTCCACACAGCAGATGTTTCCGACAGGTCGACTTCTCTCAGTATTATTTTAATGGCAGTCTTTATTGCTGTGCTCGTGCCCCGCTACCGCTGTCATCAACTGCTAGGTCGGCCCCTGAATTCTCCAAAGGCCCCCGGGGATCCCATAGAGGTCGTTGTGACGCCTTCGTCGCCGCAAATGCCCTTGATGCCGTCCCGGCCGTTGTTGCCGTCCTCGTCTCCCCCAGCTTCACGCCGAGCAGCCGCCGCCTCAGCCGCCGCCCCGAATCGCCGTCGGCAAAGCCGAGGTCTCTCTCAATGGCATCCGCCCGCATAGTAATCCCTCTCGGCTCCTCTCAGCCCCAGAGCGACGTCCTGGAAAGCACAAGCCTCCAGAAGCTCTCTGTAGGGCTCGGGCATATTTAATTAGCTGGGCCGGGCCAAAGAGAGGAAGATTGGCCCATGTGAACCCCCGAGAATGCCAAAATCATCCCCCTCGGCAACAAAGTTGTGAGTGCTTTGTCACTGGAGGCTTTTAAGAAGAGTCTGGACAGCTACTTGTCTGAAATAGTATAGGGCCGTGATGGCGAACCTATGGCACAGGTGCCACATTTGGCACACGGAGCCGTATCAATGGGCACGCGAGCGTTGCCGTAGCTCAGTTCCAGCGCGCATGTGTGTGCCAGCCAGCTGATTTTTGGGCCTTTCGGTGCCACCGGAAGTTGGAAAATGGGCTGTTTCCGGCCTCCGGGGGATGTGGGGAATGGAGCCTGGGGAGGGTGAAAAACGGGCCTACCAGGCCCACCGTGCCATCACATGGTAAAAGCGAGGGGAGACCACATGTGTAGGGGTGGGGTGCATTGAATTATGGGTGTGGGCACACACGTGGGTGACCTCCCCATGCTCCCCCTGCTTTTGGCACACGAGGGCAAAAAGGTTAGCCATCATTGTTATAGGGTCTCCTGTTTGAGCAGTGGGTTGGACTAGAAGATCTCCAAGATCCCTTCCAGCTCTATTCTGAAGTCCCTTTATACCGACAAGAGATCGATGTCCAGCCCACCTTGATTCCACTGACTCTTATCTACCGCCAACTTTCCTATTAGTAGTTCAGATTCTTATTGGGGAATAGCATGAAATAAACTTGCACTCCTTTGAACAACCCTGGTTCCTGATTTCTTGCACCCAACACTTGCTGTACAATCTGTGACACAAAAGACAATGTCAAGTATTTGGTAGCAGAAGTTAGTTTTTTTCCTCCTTAGCTGGCCTTTGCAGCTTGTTTCAAAAGGCAAAGTTACAACAACCATTTTTAGAAGTTGTGGTGGCACAGTGGTTAGAATGCAGTATTGCAGGTTAACTGACTGTTCACTGCCAGGAGTTCGATTCTAGCTGGCTCAAGGTTGACTCAGCCTTCCTTCCTTCCTTCCTCGTTAATAAAACGAGGAGCCAGATTGCCGGGGGCAAAAGGCTGTCTCTGTAAACCGCTTAGAGAGGGCTGTAAAGCACTGTGAAGCAGTATATAAATCTAAGTGCTATTGTTATTGCTAAGTGAAAGGCAAGTGATGTAGATGAGTTTACAGGAAACTGATGACATATGTAGAGAAAGCCTGAAGGAATTGGACAAAGAGCAGGCAGAGGAATTGGCAAAGGAGCACAAGGAAGTAATCCTTAAAATACACTCTGCTGCTTGTAGAGTAAGGGGGATGAGTAAGGCAAAAATCCTGAGATATAAGTAAGCTCAGGTAATGTGATTCTCTGGCCCTCTTTGGTGCTGGGATAAAGGTGCTGGTCTAAAAACCAGGAGACTGAGAGTTCTGCCTTGGGCATGAAAGCCAGCTGGGTGATTTTGTGTCAATCTCTTTCTCTAGGCTCAACTCACCTTGCAGGGTTGTTGTTGTGGGGAAAATTGGAGGAGGGAGAAGTACCATATTAGATATTGCTGCTTTTATTCATAAAAATAATAAAGGTGGGATAAAAATTAGATAGATGATAGACAGACAGACAGACAGATAGACAGACAGACACAGACAATCGTGTTTCCCTGAAAATACGACATGTCCTGAAAATAAGGCCAAGCCTGATTTTTGGGGTAGGCATAAATATACGCCCTCCCCCCAAAATAAGCCCTAGTGAAGGGGTGGGCATGGCCAGCACAGGAGACAGCCCTTCCCTTCCCTGGCCACCTTAGGGTTTCTTGACCCCTTAATTGGATCAGTTGAGCCACTCCGGCCGCCATTCACAAAACAGTTGATTCGCAGGTGCCACTCAGGCTGCCACCTCCAGCAAGCGTGGGCGCTTTTGCCATCGATTGTGGCCACTTCTGCAGCAGGAGGCCAAGCGATATGCCCCATGTGCCTCGCACCAGCCTTCTGAAGGGTTCTGTAGCAGCAGCTTTCCACAATTTTTTTTACCCTTATTTTGTCCCGACCGTACTGGGCCACGTGGGTCAGGATCAGTGGTGGGATTCAAGTAATTTAACAACCGGTTCTCTGACCTAATAATTTCTTCCAACAACCAGTTTGCCAAACTGCTCAGAAAGTTAACAACCGGTTCTCCCGAAGTGGTGCGAACTGGCTGAATCCCACCACTGGTCGGGATGAAATAAGGGTTAAAAATTGTGGATAGCTGCTGCTACAGTACCCTTCAGAAGGCTGGCACAAGGCGCGAGTCTCCTGCTGCAGAAATGGCTGTGCCTGAGAAGCACTTTTGGGAGAGAAGGCAAAGGGGAAGCGATCACCTGCAAACTCCCGCCCCACTCCTGCCTCTCCACTGGGTGACCCCCGGCAGCCCCAGATGCACAAAGCCCACACCCGCCCGGCTCCCTTTTCAACAGTGCCTGGCTCTTTATCGAGGGGGGTGGGAGGTGGGATGGTGGAGAAGCAAGACGCATGGAGCGAGACGGAGCTTGCTCCTCTTGCCATCTCTTCTCACCCTCTCGCCGAGCACGGCAGGGCTTCCTGCCCCTGCCCAAATTGGATGCAATTTGGGGGTGGCAGGTGAGGAGGGGTGGGGCTGGGGAGACGTGAGATGTGTCTTACCTGCCTTGCAGCTCTGTTGCGTGTCTCGCCGTTGTCTGCAGGCAAACACGTTGTAGGGTTTTTTACCCTAAATGTGTTTGCCTGCAGACAACGGCGAGACACGCGACAGAGCTGCAAGACAGGTAAAACATGAGTCTCACATTTCTCTGGCCCCCGGCGATGGGAGGATAAGAGGCAGCAAGAGGAGCGAGCCCTGTTTCGCTCAACGTGTCTTGTTTCTCCCCCACCCCACATTCCACCCTCCTTGATAAAGAGCCGGGTGCTGTGGAAAAGGGAGCTGGGCGGGCGCAGGCTTTGGGCATCTGGGGCTGCTCGGCAGAGAGGCAGGAGCAGGACGGGAGTTTGCAGGCAAGGGGGATGGAGGACCTGGAGGACCAGTAAATCTGAATCTGACCGAACACTTTTGAGAGCCTTTATTAGGACTTATTTAGTGGCGATACGGGCGGCAAAATGTTCACATTTTTCCGCACTTATTGCATCTGCTGATTCTCACCCAGCCACCCTATTTAGGGTGACTCCCTCCCTCCTTAAGGTAGGGGGAACGGAGGAGCCCTTGCAAGATAGAACTGAGGAATTTGTGCAGTTTCTGTTGGATAAAGTCGCTCAGATTCAGATGGACCTGGACTCTGATTGGGCAATACCGACTGAGATGACGGAGGCGGGTCTTAGTCCTATTGTGTGGGAGGAGTTTGAGCCAGTGACTCCCGAGAAAGTGGGCAAGGCTGTAGGGGCGATGAGGTCCTCCACTTGTTTGTTGAACCTGTGCCCCTCCTGGCTGATTTCAGCCAGCAAGGAGATGACGCGAGGCTGGCTCCAGGCTTTAGTTAACGCGTCCTTGAGGGAAGGGTCCTTCCCACAACCATTAAAGGAAGTGGTTGTAAGGCCCCTCCTCAAGAAGCTTTCCCTGGACCCAGCAGAATTAAAGAACTTTGGTCCAGTCTCCAACCTACCCTTTGTGGGAAAGGTTGTAGAGAAAGTGGTGGCACATCAGCTCCTGTGGTCATTGGATGAATCGGATTATCTGGACCCTTTTCAGTCCGGCTTCAGGCCTGGCTACAGCATGGAAACTACCTTGGTCATGCTGATGGATGATTTCTGGCGAGCCCGAGATGGGGGTCATTCCTCTATCTTGGTGCTATTTGATCTCTCAGCGGCTTTCGATACCATTGACCATGGTATCCTTCTGGGGTGACTAAGGGAATTGGGAGTGGGAGACACCGTGTTGTGGTGGTTCTCCTCCTATCTCTCTGGTCATCACAGTTGGTGTTGGTAGGAGGACAGAGGTCAACCCCAAGGCCCCTCATCCGTGGGGTGCCTCAGGGCTCGGTCCTCTCTCCCCTCCTATTTAACATCTACATGAAACCCGTGGGTGAAATCATCCAACGACACGGGGTGGGATATCAGCAATATGCTGATGATACCCAGCTGTATATATCCACCCCTCGTCAGTTCAGTGAGGTGGTGGATATGATGTGCCAGTGCCTGGAGGCTGTGAGGATCTGGATGGGAGTCAACAGGCTCAGACTTAACCCAGACAAGAGCGAATGGCTCTGAGTATTGCCCCCTAAAGACTATGTCGATTGTCCATCCTTGGTTCTGGGGGGGGGGAGAAAATGCCCCCCTCAGAACAGGCTCGCAATTTGGGTGTCCTCCTAGACTCACAGCTGAGATTGGAACAACATCTGACCGCTGTAGCTAGGGGGACCTTTGCACAGGTTCATCTGGTGTACCAATTGCGACCCTACTTGGATCAGGAGGCTCTCCTCATAGTCACTCATGCCCTTGTCACCTCACGGTTGGACTATTGCAACACGCTCTACATGGGGCTACCCTTGAAAAGTGTTCGGAGACTACAGTTGGTCCAGAATGCAGCCACGCGAGCTATTGTGGGTGCACCTAGATACACCTATATTACACCAATTCTCCGCAAGCTGCACTGGCTCCCTATCGGTCTCCGGGCGCAATTCAAGGTGTTGGTTATTACCTTTAAAGCCCTACATGGCTCAAGGCCAGGCTATCTTCGAGACCGCCTTCTACCGCATAGCTCCCAATGACCGGTAAGATCCCACAGAGTCGGTCTCCTCCGGGTCCCGTCAGCTAAACAATGTTGGCTGGCGGGCCTGCGGGGGAGGGCCTTCTCTGTGGCCGCCCCGACTCTCTGGAACCAATTACCCCCTGAGGTCCGGACTGCCCCCACCCTACTGGCCTTCCGGAAAGCGGTGAAGACCTGGCTCTTTCGGCAGGCCTGGGGCCTTTGATCTCGCTACGGTGATCTTGCAAGACTCGGCCACGAATTGGAGTGTATGGGTTTTAATGTTTTCTTTTTAAACTTTTGTATGGGATATTGTTTGCATTGTTTTATTCTTTGTTGTTAGCCGCCCAGAGTCCCTCGGGAGTTGGGCGGCATAAAAATGCGACTAATAAATAATAAATAAATAAATGGATGGATGGGAGGCAGGCGAGTGCCAAGAATGCCAGCGAGATTCCCACCTTTGGTTGCCCCAGCTAACAGCTGACAGTGGCTGTGTTGTGCTACCACAGCAGCAGAACACACCAGCAGCCATGAGGTGACCATGCTCACCACCTCCTGCACCCCCAAAATAGTAAGACCCCCCTGATAGGCCAAGCCCTTATTTCAGGGTTCAAAAAAATAGAAGACAGGGTCTTATTTTTGGGAAAACACGGTAGGCAGACAGACAGACAGACAGAGCAAGCAAGTCCAATGGCTATAGCCACAAATAGATTCGTATAATCTGCCATTCATGTTGGGGGGAGGGGGGTGCTGCATGACCATGGGGCTCTCATTTTCTCTCTCTCTTTGCTCAGTGCTGACATCCAAGTTCACGTTTCCTAGAGGGGTCTCCAGCCTTTGCTTGGACGTGCCCAGAGTTCAAGATCTCCCTTCCTCATGAGAAACCAATGCTCAGGATAAAAAATGCTGAAAATATATTAATGGAGGCTGGATTGGAAAAGGAATATGCTTTTAAAACTGAAAGAAGATACACCTGCATTATGATGGCTCTAGTTAGGTGGCTGAAAATGCAAATAAACTGGCAGCTCTACTGAAGTGCCAACTCCAAAGTGAAGCTGCTTTTTAGAATCAACTGTCAAGAGCAGAGGAAACTGTAGCAAGAAACATGCTGCAGACTAGCACTAGTTGAAGAGAAATGAAGATCTTGGTGGCGGGGGAGGGGGTGCAAGATGATTGTCCAGTACCTATCCTTCCATCCACCCCACCCCCACTCTCCCCTCATCAGAACTGATGAAGCTTCTTGGATGAGAAGCAAAATGTCGTCGTCTTCTTCTTCCTCAAGGAAAAAACAGTCCAGTTGTCTTTTGAAGGAAAAAAAAACACAATTGGGACAATTATCTCAAACAAATTTCCTGGAAAATTTGCAGCTTCCTCCTCCGTACATAAATGCCAATCCCTCTCAGGCCTGGCCCCTGGATGTTCCTGCCCCAGCAGGCAGATGACCGACCCCATTCTTTCACTGCTACTTCCAACGGGCCATCTGTAGACCAGACCGGGAGCTTGAGGTTCCTTCCTAGATCTTGGAATGTGGCTTTCCATTCAGGCAGGGAAGGATGTCAGCTCTATTACTGCCAGTTCATCTGTAATTCTAATATAAATGCAAGAGGATTCCAGTCAGGCCCTGCAAATGACTGACAGGCACGCTTTAGCTGAAATGCACTTTGTTTCAATAACCTGTCTTGAAAGGAAAACAATTGTACCTGTCACATCACCTGTGATAACCTTCACTGGCAGAAGTATTCCTTTTTTGTCATGGCGATAAAGCTGGTGTTGATATGTAATACACTGAGCCCATCAAAAGCTGTGCAGATTGTCTCTCCATTTGTTAATTAATTTTATCAGCCTCGTCATCTTTTTGCTCAAGCCCAGGCAATCCTAAGCCACACAGAATTGATTCTTTTTTTCTTGGCAGAGAAGGGGTGCAAAGGTGGGTTTGTACTCAGCTAGCAGCAGATTTCGCTCTGGTCTGCATGAACTATTGAGCAAGGTGGAAGGAGACGTTTCGGTCACTGGGCTCCCTCTTCCCTCCTGCCCCTACCCTCGGTCTCCTTCCACCACAACCACTCTTGGGAGGGAGGAGGAAGCAACAGATTCCTAGAGATTTCTGGAATCACAGAATTCTGGTAGAAGCAAGGTAGAAAATATGGAAAGACATGATGAATGGAAGGCGTTCGGGGAGACAAACTTTAGTTTTTCTTTTATATCCTGCTTTCAATTTGTTTGGCCCACTACATTTCCTGTTTTTCCTTAGTTAGTGTCAAGACTGATTCACACTTTCACCTACATTTCTTCTTCGCTCACAGCTTGACAATAATAGGGAGGAGGTGTTTGGAATGCAAGGGAAGAAGAATGGTATTCAAGCATCCTTCCACACCATGGGACATTGCTGGCATCCCAAGGACACACTGAGCAGATGCCCCTGGTTGTTTTCCATTAAAAAAACGAAAAAAAGATGCCATTGGTGTACATTTTGGAGTGTGGGTGGCCTGTAGGGAAAAGGGGGAATTAACTAAGCTTGTTTTTGCGTGGGAAAACCAGAGCTGCTTTCGCTTCTTCTGTGTCAATGTGGTTTATTCAGTAAAGTTTATGCTCTTGGTAAAAATAATGTCCCAGGAATTTCTTTTTTTGGATTTGCCAACTGGACAGTTGATATTAAACCAGATCTCAATGTAGCAGTCTATTTGGACTCCACCAAATATTATTAGAATATGAAATAAATACAAACCCAACTGTGTCCAAAGATACAATTATTGACATCCACAGAATTATTTTTTATAGAAGAGAAACAGCAGATAAAGAACAATAGTAACGATATGAGGATTTATTAATAAATGATAAGAAATTAAGAAAAGACAAGAGAACAATTAGCAACAGGAGGACATTCTTTTCAATATAAAGATATGACAGAGAAGTTTAATATGACCAAAAAGATAAAGTAGAATCGAGAAGAGGAAAACTGAATTTGAAACAGTAGAGTTATGTACAAATGATAATCATATATATAATAGCTAAAATGTATAAAGATTGTGTGGTGAAATGGTCTGCAAATTTTGATTATATTATAAATATGGATATATGGGAGAAAATTTGGGAAGCTGGTATCATATTTTCACTGTGTCATAATTTAAGAGAGAATGTTTATAAAATGCTATATCGATGGTACATGACACTAACTAAACTTCAAAAATATGTAAAGGAATATAAAACCAGTGCTGGAGGTGTGACAAGGAAGAAGAAACTTTTTATCATGTATGGTGAACTTGTAAAAAAGAAAAAAAAATTCATGGAGTGATGCAAAATATATTGTGAATTAACATTACAATGTAACCAGAATTATCTTTACTGGGTTTTATGGATGCTGAAATATAAAAGAAATACGTGAAACAAAAATTGTATATAGTAACTACAATGAGATTATTGCATGGACAAAGATTGTAAAACTGGTTGAGCGTGTAGAAGTAATAAAGCTGACCAATTTGTTTAGAGAAAAACATCAAGATTTTTTAAAAGACTGGAAGCCTGATATGGACTTTTTGTTGATAGAAGAAAGGACTGAATTGATGATTTATGGATCTGGGGATGAAAAAAATATCAAAAAGGAAGAGGAAAGAATAAAATGGCAATCGCTCGATAGAAAGAAGCACCATTTACATTACTATTTCCTATTTATTATCCTATTTTCTCCACAACCACAACCCTGTGAGGTGAGTTGGACTGAGTGACTGGCCCAAAATCACCCAACCAGCTTTTATACTTAAAAGTGGGACTAGAACTCACCCTCTCCCACTTTTTAACATGGTACCTTTACCACCAGACCAAACCGGCTCCTCTTTCAGGCTAGCAGTAAATTAGGTTTTTAAAAAGCATCAAGTTTGGGGGGGGGGGGGGGAGGACCAACAAGTCTGTCCCTCCCAGCTGCTGCTGCTACTACTACTACTATTACTACATCATCATCCTCTTGTTGTTATTGCCTTATTATTATTGGGAATAGGGTTTTAATAGTTTAATTATAAAATTTGATATAATATTAATATTAAATTATAATTTAATAGTTTTAATTATATTAAAAAAAAGAAAAGTGGGTTTCTGGGAGAGGATTAAGCAAGGGAGAGGTTTTGGAAAGCTTGTCCTGAAGCTGCCACCTTAGCATGCAGGGGCTGCTTTCTCCAAGCCACGCAAGAGCCCGGTGAGGTTTGCAGTCACAAACAAGCCAGGCTAAAGCCAACTGAAAGCAACCACCATTTCCACAAGGAATTGTCAGAACAATGAAAATGGTGGCCTGGGGAGCAGGCCCAACTGCTGTGCAGTCCCAGTGGGGTGGGATGAGGGGAGAGGTAGGGAGCAGTGGAATGTTCCTGAGGTCAGTCGTAAGGACAAATGACCAAAGGGACACTGCATCCACTGTTACTTTGAAACACTGACCTGGGTAGTTTTTGAGAGGCGGTGGGCGGGTGGGTCTGCTGTAACTTCAAATGGCCATTAAATGGCTAGTCATCTCTCAAGGACTACATGTATTACAGAGAATGCCTGACTGATGGACCACGGGTCCCAGCCAGTCAAGCTATGCTCATAAAAGAGAGTACAGTGTCATTCTTGGGGTGTAGGTGGATATTCATGGGTGACAGCATTGTAGAGTAGCAGGGAGGCTGGTTTATAAAGCATAAATATTTTTTCATCACTTGTAATTCAAAGAGCGGTTCAGTTGCTTTTCCATGCTCTCCTATATTCTTGCACACCCCACAAATATTTTTGTTTTGTTGTTGTTATTGTGATACTCTGCAATGTTTCTTCCTGATATTCTGCCGCACCAAAGTGTTTGCTCCCCCAGCCTTTTTGTTAGACAGAAAGAGGGAGAGCTGCCCCACAGCTCCATTTAGGTTCTGCTAGCCCACCAATTATTACCCAGCCTTTCTGGGCCAGGGGAGGACATATGTTTTTGTTTTTTGGAGTGCCTTTCCAGAAACCATGCAGGGCTAGCATTTTTATTTTGTAAGGCTGTCCATAAATATCACCAGGACGAGTAAAGAAAAATGACACTTGAGGCTGACATAATGCAAAGGCTCACTTTCTGTGTATTGATTTCTCAAAGTTATTTATTCTATAAATAAAAAGCATGGCTGGGTTGGGCACCAAAAAAAAAGTCTGTGGACATGGAGGCTCTGGGAGAGACTACCAGGCATGCATGCAAGAGCTGCCTCTTCTCCAAAGCAGCTGAAGGCAGGACAAGAAGCAACGGATGGAAACTTATCAAAGAGAGGTCCGACAATTAACCAGTGGAAAGGCTTTCAGAAGCTGTGGGTGCTCCATCACTGGAAGCTTTTAAGAGTCTGGAGAGCCATTTGTCTGAAATGGTCTTGGGTCTCCTGCTCGGGCAGGGGGTAGGACTAGAAGACCTCCAAGGTCCCTTTCAACTGTTATTGTTATTCGACAAGAAAGCGCGCCAGAGGCCCTGAAATGGCCGTGCCAACCGGCAAGCCCTGGGACTAGCTCACCCAAGATCCGAAGGCGAGGATCAAAGCGAGCCGAACAGAGGCCGCGAATGACGAGCCTCTCGCCAGCCTGGCTCACCTCCGCCCCGCCCTCCCTCCCCTCGCTGCAACAGGAGGGAGCCGCCCGTCTGTTCCGCTCCCCGGCAGGGCTGCGAGCCAGCTCGCCTCTGCCTTGGCAGCCGCTAATGAGTCATTTCCGAAGCGGCCTCCTCGCTGCTTTTGTCGGCTAATTACAAGCAAACAGATGCACGCTCCCATCTCCAATGACGCGGATGAACCAAGCATTGAAGCAGCAGAGCAAGCCCGGCTCTCTTGCGCGTCTTGAAAACCGCAGAACCCAAGGAAGCTAAGCGGGCACCCGCGAGTCAGGAGGCAGAGGCCCCGCAGCCCGCTAGGCGGCTTGGCAAGAGCAGGCAGCCCCGTTGCAGGACGCGACGGCCCGGCTAGACGCCTTTCTTCAATGAAAGCGGCGGCAGCAACAGCAACTGGAGAGCTCCTTGCATCACCCCAACCCCCCCCCCCCTCGCATTCCAGCGAGGGGTTCCTTGTTCTGCCACAAACTGGAAGGTGGGGACTGGAAAGGTCAGGTGGGAGTCTGCAGGGCGTGGTCAAAAAAGGCCATAACACTAGACCGAGCTCATGTTTGTGTGTGTTTTATTTATTTTATTTATATAACATAAAAATTCCATTTCCCTCGAACTGTGTGTCATCTGGGTACAATTGTTTTAACCAGTCATAATCCACATATTTGTTATAGTATTCTTCACAATAATATTGATAATATAATAATATAATAGCAGTAATACTTAACATTATCTTCTCTTACAACTCTGAGTTTTAAAATTTCCACTTTTTAGGTCTCCTCTTTTCTAACTTGTTTCTATTGTCTAGCCATTGTTAAAATATGTCCCCTAGCAAAACATATTCAGTTTCTTCTTTATTCTTAATAGTAAGCGTTAATCTATCCATTTCTGAGCATTCTAGTATTTTCTTAATTACATTCTCATCTGACGGAATCTCTTCCTTTTTCCATTGCTGTGCAAATAAAATTCTGGCTGCACTTAGTATATGTAAAGCCAGATATATAATCCCTTTATATTTTTCTGGTAGGATGCCCAACAAAAATATCTCTGGTTTCAAGTCTATATGCTGCTTTATCATTTTTTCCAACCAAGTATGTATTTTCGTCCAATATTTTTTAGCTTTTGGGCATGTCCACCACATATGGTAATATGAACCAGATGATTGATAACACTTCCAGCATTTAGTGGATCTATCTTTATACATTTTTGCCAGTCTTGCCAGTGCAAAATGCCATCTATAAAACATTTCATACAAATTTTCTTTATATGCAGTTGACATAGTCAATTTAATATTTCTATCCAATAGTTTCTGCCATTTATCTAAATCTATTGCATGTCCCAAGTTTTTACCCCAAGCAATCATCTCCTTTACCTGCTCCCTTTCAACTTTAGTACTTAATAAATACCAATATAATTTCTTTATCAGTTTTTCATCTGTTCCAGTTAATATATGATCTAGTTCTGTTAACTCTTTGTTAAAACCATAGGTTTTAGCATCTTTCTCTAGCTAGATTGTATCTGCATGTGTGGCCCCCATGCAATGTCCATCCCTTGACTACTAAGTTCCTGCTTGGTTTTTAATTCCCCTTTTTCATTCAAAATATCTTTGTATTTTACAATTGTTTCCATATTAATAACATTAGGATGTACCAATGCTTCCATAGTGGAAAGCCAGATTGGTATTTTCAAATAGAGTTGTTCTTTTATTTTGTAGGAAGTTAGCACCCACCCCGCTCCTAGGAAAATGAAATATTCTAGGAAATATTAAAAAGGCAGAATATTATATTTCCCTAGATGAGAAATGGAGAAACATGTTTTTAGGCAGGAAACAGACTCACTCTTAATAGCCCCCACCATCCTCAGTAGCCCACAGCAGATGTCCACACTTAAGAGATAAAGCGATAGCTAGGTCTATTCATAGGCAAATGCTCTCACTCAAAATCCAACAAAGGTAGGATTAGCCCTCTATCCATCTAGCAACAGAACTCACCACATGGCACCTAGGAAGATTACATCACTCAAGGTTCAACCAAGCCTGGGACACAGGACAGCTTACAGAGTTGCCCCTGCATGACCCCATGGGAGTCTGACAACCAATCAGAATACAAGCTCAAATTCAAAGCCCAACAGAGGGCATAAAACCAAGGCACTCTCAGCATCTCGGCCCTTTTTCTGCTCAGGAACTCAAGCCATGTGATCCTGTTCACCAATAAACCTTCTTTCCAAGCAGCTTCCACAAATATTTTTCTCCAGTTTTATTGGTATTGTTTGGAATAGATATAATAGTCTTGGTAAAATATTCATTTTTATAGTAGCTGTTCTTCCTGTTAATGACAGTTACAGATCTTTCCATTTCTCCAGGTCTAGTTTAATTTGCCTCATGAGTTCCATATGATTGAGGCAAATTAAACTGTTTAATTGTTGCACATTTTGCTGTTAGTTGTATTCCTAAGTACTTCACTTTTTTAACTATCTGTATATTAATTCTTTCCATCAACACTTTTTTGTGTACCTGTAAGATTCTTAACTAAAATCTTTGTCTTATCCTTATTTGTTTTCAGTCCTGCTACTTCCCCATATTCTTCTATTTTTCTAATTAGCTTTGGTCCAGTTTCTAAGGAGTCTTCTAGTATAAAGGCCAAGTCATCTGCAAATGCCTGTAGTTTGTATTCTCTTTTTTTATTTCCATTCCTTTTATTTCTTCAGCTTGCTGAATGTTCCTGGTTAACATTTCCAAAGTCAATATAAATAGCAAGATTGTGAACCATTATATATTGTCCTGTCCAAAGGGGAGCATGTTAGGAAATGTTCAGATAATATCCTTAACAACCTTGGCTGATTGCTTACAGTATATTGCTTTGATCATATTAATAAATCTCTCCCCAAAGTCCATATATTTTAGTTGTAATAACATAAATTGCCAATTAACATTATCAAAATGCTTTCTGTGCATTTAAAAATATCAATGCCATTTGTTTTCCAGGATGCATTTCATAATACTCCAATGTATTTAGAATCATTCTCATATTGTTTTTAATCTGTCTCTTTGGCAGAAATCCACTCATGCTTATGGCCCTAGGTTTGTGGCTGTCTATAACAGTTGGGCATCCCTCCCAGTTAGTAGAACCCAGTTCAACATAGAACACACTGCCAGACTGCCAATTCTGCCCACACCACTCTTGCATCATTCCCAGGCACTGCATCCCTTTGCTTCCCTCCAAGGCTGAAGGGCGACCATGCACAACCAATTTGGCACAGCTGTAGGCACCTTCCAATGGGCCTGAAGGAATGGGGGAAACAGGATGTGATCAGTGATACAGCAGAGAGTGCCTGCCTTGCTCATGGACAGAGATGGGAACAAAGCGGTGACTTGGGGAGCCTGACCATGCATCTCACCAGCCTTTGGGTTGTAACCAAGGAGATGTCCAGGAGAAACTGAAATCTGGTTGTTGTTTCAGGAATGAAATGGCCCCAAATGCCTTCTCTGGCGAGGAAGAATGTCTCAGTCTGAACCTGGAACATGTGGCTGGCTGAGTGGAACAGAGATAAAATTGCAAGACCCTTGCTTCCTAGGGGAGACTTGCCAGATGCTGCCTGCAGGGTTGCCCAGCCTCTCACCAAATTGCCCTTCCTTCTTGAGGAGGGAGCTAAGAAGAATGCAAGAGGGACAAGATTCCCTCAGGTGCTTTGGAGAACAAGCTGTCCCCCTCTTCTTTGTGACAGCCTTTCAAATATTGGTAGGCTACTATCATGTCACCTTCTTTTCATTAGACTAGACATACACAATTCCTGCAACTGTTCTTCATATTTTTAGCCTCCAGTCTCCTGATCAACTTTGTTGCTCTTCTCTGCTCTCTTTCCAGAGCCTCAGCATATTTTTTGTATCATGGTGACCAGAACTGGATGCAGCATACCAAGTGTGGTCTTACCAGTGCAGCATACAGTGGTAGCTGTACCTCACATGAACTTGATATTATTCTTCTGTTCATGCAGCCCAGGACAGCACTGGATTTTTTGGTAGCTGCAGTACACTCCTGGCTCATACTTAAGTGGATAATCCACTAGAACAGGGGTGTCAACTCAAGGCCCGCAGGCCAAATCCGGCCCCAGGGGTGCTTAAATCTGGCCCGCGGAACCAGCCTGGAAATATCAAAGGACCGGCCCACGGTGTCTTTGCCGGCCAAGATGGGCTGCATGCAGCACTCTGTCGACCAAAAACAAGCCCTGCGGGGGCCTCACAAAGCCTCTGTGTGGCCCATTTTTAGCTGACAGAGTGCTGCTGGAGGCCAGGGAGGCTGAAAATGGGCCGCATGCGGGCCTTGGGAGGCCTCCACAGAGCCCATTTTTAGCCAGCAGGGTGCTGCAGGAGGCTGTTTAAGCTGAAAATGGGTCAGAGGGGGCCACACGTGACCCCCCCCTGTGCCCCATTTTGACCGGCAGGGTGCTGCAGGAGGCATCCATCCCATCTCCTCCCCCACTCCCCCCCCCAGCTCATGGAGAACTACAATGCTGATCCACCCCTCAAAGAAATCCAGTTTGACACCCCTTCATTAGGACAGGGGCTGCAATCTTAAACACTGAAAGAGCCACTTGGGGCCCCTTTCCCACAGAAAACAAAACACCGGGAGCCACAAAACCTGGGTGGGGCTTGGCCAACTCGACATCACTCACTCCCACCCAGTCACATGACACCCCCAAGCCACGTGTACCCAAGTTTTGTGGCTCCAGGTATTTTCTTTTAAACAGGTCTCTCTCTCTCTCCCCCCTTTTCTCTCATATTTCTCCCTCTCCCTTTCTCCTCTCTTTCTCCCTCCCTCTCATCTTTCTCTTTTTCCCTCTCATCTTTCTCATCTCCCTCCCTCCTCCTCTCATCTCTTTTTCTTTTTCCCCTCTTTCTCATCTCTCTTTCTCCCTCTCTCCCTCTCATGTCTGTGTGTGCATGCACATGCACGCGGGGGTGTGTGTGTCCCTCTTGAACCATTTCCAAAAACAGGTGAGGGTTGGGGTTTTTTTTCTGATGTTCTTCTTTCTTCTTCGGGTGCTTTTTACCATATGATTTAATTTTAAATCAAGAGTCATTTCAGGTTCCCAGATAAATGAAGCTCTTTTGTCCCCCTGCTGTGGCTCCCTGTTGGCTGGTTCCCCCCCCCCATCCCTCACCTTCCCCTCCTCCTCACTCCTCACCTGCCCTGAGAAGAGAAGGGTTAGGATTAGGGAGGCGGATGGAGACTTGCTCCGTATTTCAGCAAGCAGCCATAGAGGCAGCGAGAGGAATATGGGGAAACGTGCGACTTTCTTCGTCCCGCGACACCGGCTGGGGCGCATCTCCCCGTATTCCTCTCCCCGCCTCTGTGGCTGCTTGCTGCTTTTGCAGTTAAACTTAGCGCACTGCACAATGGGGGAGATGGTGTCCCCTCCTCCTCTTCCTGGAGCCCATTACAACATGCAGCATCGGCTGCAGCTGGGTGGCCCAGCCAGTGTCTTGGGGTGGAGAAAGTTGCACGTCTCCCAACAAGGGCTGGAAAAAGAGGCAAGTAGAGGAGCACTTCGCTTCCGCTCTGAAATATGGAGCGAGTCTCCATCCGCCTCCCTAACCCTAACTCTAACCCTTCTCTTCTCAGGGCAGGCGAGGAGTAAGGAGCCAGTGTCTCAGTGCAGAGCAAAGTCATGCGTCTCCCCAGCGGCCGAGGTGCGCACAGCACCAACAAAGGCCAGAAAAAGAGGCAAGTAAAGGAGCGCTTCGCTCATGCTCTAGAATATAGAGCGAGTCTCTATCCGCCACAGTCGCCCTTCTCAGGGCAGGCAAGGAGTTGTGGGGTTGGGGATGATTTGGGGACTATATATCCCCAAAATTTCCTTACTGAAACCTGAGTTGAGACTGAAATCTGGGCTGCAAGTCACAAGCATCAGATAATCTTTGGAAACTACTTTTAAATGCTTTATTTTCCTAGAATGAAAATAATGCTGCTTTTTATTGCTACGATTTGGGTAACTGTTAGCCTTCTGTGCTATATTCAATTTGTATGGATGGGAAAAACAGAAGACTAAAGTAGTTTGCTTCTCATAACAATGTGTCCCTCTGAATTGTAATTTTTGTGATTTTCTGTCACTTGTACAAGTGAGAAGCATAACACTGCAATGATAGTACTTGGGGGTGAGCAGGAATCCTTATATTTGAGCCTGTACAGAATACTTCTAGCTTTTATCACAGCTCTCTAAATAACCTTTGTTTAAAGCTCCGCAACTGGACATATTTATTTAATTTGAGCATTCAGTCCCTTTATTTCCCCCAGCCTTTGCTTTGGGGATCACTGCAATTTGCATCTACCAATACTGACACTCAACTTAAACAAATTACTTTATTTCCAAACTGCCTCGGAAGTATCTGAACTTAATGGACTATAACATTTATGAACATCTGAGTTCTTTTCTCAGCAGCTGTACGGGGTTATTGATGATCTAATTGAAATGCTGGCAAATATATTCCAACAGTAGATGGGAAGCAACAGACTACCCAGGGAGGCCCTGGAGCCTAGCAAACCATATGGTGTGTGTGCAGATTATAAGATGTACGCAAGAGAACCTTCCCTATGTCAAAACCATGACAAGCTAGTTTTAATAAGAAACTGCAAGGCCCAGTCTCTGTCAGATGCCCACATCAGCGTGAATCAGGCTGTGTTGTGATCCACCAGCAGCCTGTGGAACTGGCAGCAGGGTCGGATAGTGAGGAGGCTGGGGAGGACCAAGGGCCAGTCCTGGAGTCTGGGGAAGGTCCAGATGAGGGCTCTGCGTCGAAGGCAGAGATGGGGCCAGGGCCATCTAGGAGTGATGCGCGGACTCCAGAGCCTCCAGAGTCGGACAGCAGAGAGGCAGAGGAACAGGAGGAGCCTGTTCCTAATGTGCGCATGCACAGGGCTGCCAGAAGGCATGAACAGTTAAAACAAAAGGGAAGACTTGGAAGTAAGGCCTGGAGATGATTGGTCCCTCCCATAAGGTTTAAAAGAGGAGCAAAGGCATGTGGCACTTTGCAGGAAAGCAACATTGTTAATTCTGTTCCCAGTCGGCATCTCTGTTTGATTCTGGAATCTGTGTGGCTTTGCCAAGTAGGTCTTTGGCAGTGTGTCAAGGGAGATAAAGGTTGATGATTATCCTGAAGGACTTCTCCCGAAGGACTTTTTACATCTAATTGGGACTCAGCTGTGAATGAATGTAATTCACAGCTGTTGCAATAAAAGAGTTTTTTGGGACTACTTGTATGTTTTAATGACTCAGGAAGCCTAGGTCACAACAGGCTGCTTCCTTCTGCACTCTTGCTTGCTCACTGAGAATTTTTGTTGTTGCTGCAGCTGCTTTTGCTGCTTGCTAACCCATTGGTGAGCTCGCCCAAACACTGAGGTGGAGCCAAAAGGTAGGGTAATAAAGATCATGCAAAGATAAACCAATCACAGAGTTCCTGCTATTACTATGACAGCCAAAGCCTGATCACATTGCCAACAGCTCTGTGGGTGTGGCTTGGTGGTGGTGGGTGATGTGACTGGGTGGGCGTGGCCATTTTTTTTTTACTTTTAAAACCATTTTTTCTACAACCTCTTCTACAAGAGGTTGTAAAAAAATGCTTTCAAAAGCTCTGACAATCCCAGCTGAGTTGCCTGATCAGCAGAGACTTTTTTTCTTTTAAATGGCTCTGATGATCAGACAACTCAGCTTGAATTGTCAGAGGCATTTAAAACAAAAAAAGGGTTTTTTTTTTCTTTTAAAAGCCTTTGATGATCCCAGCAGAGCTGCATGATCATCAGAGGCTTTTTTTTTTACTTTTAAAAGCATTTTTTCGGCTGAAGAGGTTGTAGAAAAAATGCTTTTAAAAGTAAAAAAAAAAGCCTCTGATGATTGTGCGGCTCCGCTGGGCATGGGGGGGGGGGGCAGGGATTTTTGCTACCGGTTCTCCGAACCACCCGCCTCCATCACTACCGGATCGGGTGATCCGGTCCGAACTGGGAGCATTTCACCCCTGCCTTGAGCCCTTGCGGTCTTTCTTTACCCACAACCATCAATAGCAAAGCGGGCTCCCAAGATCCCAAAGGGTGTCTGGTTACCATTGGATTGCCATCAGAACTTCCCAAATGATCGTCCCAAAGGTGCTTTTTTCCCCCAAAAGGCAACTGGATTTCCTTGATTTTTTTTCTTTGAAAATGTTTCACTTCTCATCAAGAACTGAAGAAGCTTTTAGGATGAGAAGCAAAAAGTTTTCAAAGAAAAACAAACAATCAAGAAAGTCCAGTTGTCTTTTGAAAAAAAAAACCCTTTGGGACAACCATGACCTGGATGATGGAAGAATCTCCATAGACATCTCCCAAATGATCAGAATATGAAGGGAAGAATGGGTTCCGCACATTGACCACAAGCCCTCTTTGACTTTGCATTCCCCACCATGAATGTTAGTCCCTGCCAGGGACCACGCAGGCTTTCCAAGGACCTGGCTTAAAAGGATCCTGAGCACCCAAGCACAACCTGGCAGGGCCTGTCTGTTCTCAAAGGCAGCATTGTGCTTTGGCACCAAAGACTTTGACTTGACTCATTTTAGAACGCCTGAAGCGGCATTATTTATGGTGCACTGCAGTCATAATGTTAACTAGCTGTTAATTCTGATATTGAGAGATAGCATCAGTGAGCAACATAAACGTAGGACTGTGAAAATATCTGGGGCAAGGCTTGTCCAAATGCACATAAAAGCCATGCAGAAGTGGCTACTGGTAGTCTATTCTATTTAAAAGGAAAAGTTTTAGGGGATATTTTGCATGACTCCCAAGGGAGACAAAGCTGAAAAGAACAGCTTTGTCTGTTTAGCTCCCCAATTCAGTCCACATTGCTGAATCCTTTCCCCTCTCCCAGCCTGGTAGAGTGAAACAGACACAAAAAATGTAAATTAAGTGTTGACACCTTACTGGACATTTTTAAATCAAGGGTGTCATTCAAGAGACTATCTCTGTGACACTTTTAGAAACACATCACACATCGAGTATCTTGCACATGTCAGAGTATCCAAAAATAATTCCAAAGCTTGATTGCCTGGTATATAACTCAGAGAAAGAACTCCATTTTCATACTTTCGTCCACTCTAACTGGGTCAGGGCCCTTCCAGATCTGACCCTTCTTTGCATGGCCACACCATGAGCCTCAGTGGTCCTTACCTATAGGTTTATCTGGACCAGCACTCGAAGCAAGAGTGATCTTATGGCACCAGAGTGAAGCTGGGATCACAGAGAATTGGACTTCAGGCAACACAGCTGCTTGGGCTTATGCCTGCTATGGTGGACACTGGTTCCAGTCTGGGTTTCTCCATGGTCAAGTGGAAGCTAACAGAAGCCAACAATCTCGAGAAGGTGTGGAGGCTCTGTGTCTTCCTCTATCCCACCCTGTCTTCCAGGACAGCTGCTTAAGCAACCTTTCTTTCCCACCTGCCAACGTGCAACTCTACCAAACGCACAACAGCTTTCCATCCGTCAAACCCTTTGAAAGGCTCCCTCCCACAGCTGACGGCCTCTTCAATCAATGCAAATTGCCCTCACCAGCCAAGGGGTCTTAGGGACAGGCAACTCCCCTCCACTTGGACCTGACAGATTGCAGAGCTCTTGCTCACATTAATCAAGGAGAAGGGAAGGCTTTGGCCCAGAAGAAAACAGATGCCTCAGAAGAATTCTCCTATGCAAAACAGAGGCATTAAGGTGGAGCCACCAAGTCCAAACGGGACTTGGTGAAAGAGAATGCTTTCCATGAGAAGTTCCAGCTTTGAGCATTTTAGAGAAAACTGAAGAACAGCAAAAACACTGACCTCTTTGCTTTTGTCAGGCAGATGGAATGGCCCAACTGTTTTGACTGTCTTATTCAGTGTGAGATCCAGCTTGGTGTGGTGAAGGCACCAGGCTAGAAACCAGGAGACCCCAAGTTCTAGTCCCACCTTAGGCCAGCCTTGGGCCAGTCACTTTCCATTAGCCCTAGGAAGGAGGCAAGGGCAAACCACTTCTGAAAAGCAGGACTCTTCTGGGCATGATTGAATTGGACATGATTGAAGGGAGGGAGAAACAATTCACAGAGTAAAGACACTCTTAGAAAGGTGAAGGGTTTCATCCAATACACTTCACCTAATGACTGCATTAAGCCAGACTGAATCATGAACAAACCAGATAGGCTCAATTCATCTGACACTCTGCCTACAACAGTCCAGGAACTCTTGAGATGAAAATACATTACCTTGATCTTTGAAAGGTTTTTGTCTGAATACAAATGTTTTAGATACCCTATGAGACCTGGAGAAGAGACAGGAGCGAACAGCCCTCATCACATTTCTTGCTCAGCAGATTGCAAGACCCTCAAGTATATCATTTGGGGGGGGGGGAATTAAAGGCATAGGTATTGCCAGAATGGGGGAGGGACAATATTTGGCCCTTCTTGTCCTTAGAAGTTAGGGGAGGTTTTCAGGTGGGGCTTCGGGGAGCACCGTGCCCCAGGGTGGCTCGATGACTGTTCTGTCCCCACCCTGCTTCAGGAGCCCAGACAAGCACACACACAAACAGAAATGTACGAAAGTCGTTTATTCACCATTCATAAACAACAAGCTGGCAGCGAGCCCGGGAGAGATAAAGACAGCTGTTATTTTGAGTTGCCACGGCCAGTCCCTGATAAGGCTCTCCGGCATGTCCAAAAACAAACAGTCTTAAGGTTAGCAAACACTTATCTGATGCAGTACTTCAGGAAACAAGCAGCCAAGTTAATAATTTGTTTGTCACAAAAGCCAACAAGGTAAGGTCAGCTCCTTTTATACCTTGTGGGGCGTTGGCTTTGTGACTCATCACCTCGTGCTCGGCCCCACCCACTCCTTTGCTGAGCCCATCTCTCTGATCGTCGCCACCTGGGGTTAATCCACTCCCTCTCCTCATTAATGTCTGACTCAGAGGAGCTTTCCTCCTCAGGGCTTTCAGCTGGGGCCTGGGGTGGTGCCAAACCAGACGGGCCAGGAGAGGGGGGCCTTGCCTCCTCCTCCTCTTCACTTTCGGAGGGTTCTTCCTCCGAAGGTCCGGGCTTGGGAGCCGAAGACACAACAATGACACCAGTCCGTGCCCTGATCAGCACTGTGCTGCATTGCAATAGATTTAGAGAGATAAAATTGCTGTGTTAATTGCAGTCAGCTTCCAGGCCCAGATCAAAGTGCTGATCCTTCTCTTGAAAGGCCTCCATGGTGCAGCACTGAGATACATCTTGCCAGGCTTGGATCCCCCATCCAGCCTGGTGGGGATGGATCAGATGCCAGACCTTCCTTCGGCAGCCCCAACATTTAGGGACCCAACTCTCACTACTGTTCTACAAGCAAGCAAAAGCTCACTGATTTAAATTCATCCATGGCCCTGTGTCAGGGTTCCAAGTAACACCCCCAACGAAAGAAGACTCTGAGGCTTGAAGTTCCTCAAAGTTCCATTTCATTAGAGATGTCATATTGGCACATCTGGGAAAACCTGAATCTGAAAGCTTCCAGGTTTTCCCCACCCAAAGGAAAGTCCAAGTCCCTGCCCAGCACCCATCACATGGTCCAATCAAAGCACCCTCCCAACTGGAGATGTCTCTCAGTTCCAACCCTCCAGGTGCAGGGCAAGATGTCCTTGACTCTCTAAGAAAGGAATGCTATTATGACTTTATATCACCCCTGCTCCATACAGTCCCCCCTCCCAGTTTCCCACAGTAGTAAATGTGGCAGGCCTGAAAGCCCAATGCAAAAGATGGTTTCCAGGCCTGAAGTATGACCCGGAACCGGGTGGATTGAAGACTCAGGAAAGATGGAGGAAAACAAGACGACCACGGAGGGAGCCATGGGGAATGGTTCAGTGAGTTATGCCGAGACCATCTACTCCCCTTCCCTCAGCCTACGTTCACCTTCCCAGGTTAGGAAGCCACAGCACCACTGAACGGGACGCCAACCTCCTTTCACTTGGCACGGAGTGGTTCATTCCATAGCCTCAGACAACAGCCTGGTCAACTGGGTTGACAGCCACCACAGGAATGGAAATGGCGCAGCAACAAACCTCACTGAACCAGCCCGGCCCGGTGCTACAGGGACCGCAGCTGGGGCTATTGGGACCAAATACTCAATCCCAGCAACCAGCTTCCTCCAGCAGACCAGATCCCTCCAGGGTAGGCATTTTACCTGGCCAGGGGTGGGTGCAATATCAGTGGACGCATGCCCTGATCCTGCAGCCCATGCCCATCCATCAGCCAGTGCACTTCCAGCCACGGTCATGGCCCCGCAGCCGGTACCGGCCCAGCCACTGCTGCAGCTCCAACAACCAGTCGTGGCCCCACAGCAAATTCCGCCCCAGCAGCCAGCACCAGCCCAATAGCCTGCGCCAGCTCAGCAAGTGGCCCTGCCAGCCATTCCCCCTGCGCAGTTCAGAGCGACATTTGACGGGAGCCCAGGAGAAGCTAGCCTACTTTCTCAATCGAATCTGGGCTTACATCAACCAATATGGGATTCAATACCCATTGGATCGGGAATTGATTTCAGCTATTGCAGATGGCATGAACAGGGGAGAAGCGGCAGAGTGGATAGTGCAACTCCATGATGAGGAAGGTCCCAAGCTGGAAGATGCGGACAAGTTTGTCCAGCTGCTCCAAGGCCGGTTCGAGGACATGGGCCACAGAGTAAAAGCTGAGGCCCAAATTAAGGTGCTGAAGCAAGCCGGCCGGCCTTCCAAGGAGCTAATTTTGGAGTTTCGAAGACTGGCCGGGAAGCTACCAGTGTGGTCAGCATGGGTACCGGGTTTCCAAATGCTTGGCTCCAGCCCTGGTTCCCCAAGCCCAGATTCCAGCCACACTCCTGGCAAGGAGGACCCCACAGAAACTGCCTGATAAGGGGAGAATCACCAAGTAGGCTGTGGAGGTTTCACTCCTTCCCAACGAAGTCAAGGGAACTTCAGCCAGGGAAGCCCTTCCAAGCTCAGCCAAAGGGAGCAGCAGCGATGATGACTCAATGGTAAATGAAGCCATCCACCCCTTCACAATCAAAACCAGAATAGTAGTGCCAGAAACGGAGGCCCAAGGGGAAGGGGAAGCCATCATAGACACTGGCTGCACCAGATGCCTAATCAGCCTCCCCATAGTCGAACAGCTAATCCCCATAGTTGAACATGCATGAGACCCCTAGAGCACCCCATCCACTTTGAGCAGATTGATGAGGCACTAATCAGCGGATCCCCTGCCACATTAGTCATGGAACTTGTCAGACTAAAAACGGGTTGTCACCGAATCAGATGATTTGTCATAGCTCCAAAAATGACTAAATCAATCATATTAGGGCTCGCGTGGCTAGACAAATGGGGAGACGACCATCACATGGGAGGACGGCTATAGAAAGCTAAACATAGCGGACTTCCGGTTGGCGAGCTGCAGTGACAGGGTGCTGGGTGAGAGACTGCTGCTCTCCGACACCGCTTTTCACCGTGTTTTGGGGATCCCCCTGGGGGCACGGGACCTGGAGAGCCCCGCGGACAACAGAGAGAGCCTGGGGAGCGAGAAAGCGAAGGGCAAGCATTTCCCGCAAGACCAGGCAGCTCTGTCAAGCCGACACACATGAGTCAGCTGTTTAATGGCTGACACGAAGCTGTAGCAGCCGACAATAAGACGGAAAACTAAGATAGATCGGAGGTTGCAGCGTGGAAATCGGAACACACTTTTCTTGTTGAGAGAAGCAGGACATCTGAAGAAGGAGCCAGTGGAGTTGAGCGAGAGGGGTCCAGAGAGACAAAAAGGCGGTAACTGCAATTGGAGAAGCAGAGGCAAAGATCGCAGAACCCGACAAGCCGGCACGGTGTATGGAGAGTTGACAATATAACAACTGTGCAAAGAAAGGTTTAGAGGGTGCAGAGAGTAAGAATAAT
>WNWU01000029.1:15406237-15497092 GCA_012654045.1 Ptyas mucosa
ATTATATTAACTTTTTATATTATATTATTATACCAATATTTAACTACTTAACCATTTAACTACTAAGCTATATTTATTTGTATTTATTTATATCTATTTATAGTACCTATCTATAGTAATATATCTATTTATCTATTTATCTACTTACTTATTTATTTACTCATAGTCATATAGGATTTGTATTGGACAGCAAGTAAGATTTAGGAAACTATCTACAGTAATTAACCCCATTTTCTTTTTATTCAATTAAGTTTTAGTTTATAAGCAGGGAGCTATATTGATTTAATTACCAATAATTGTTATTTTTGATTAATTAATTAAGTAAATAAGTACTGTATCACACAGATTTAATTACTAATTAACTGTAATATTTGATTAAGTATTTAACAGATGTAAGATTGGATCAAGTAAGCTCTTAGTATTCAAAGGTTGCTAGAGGAGAATATCAGATAAGAGATAAGAGATTGGTTGAGGTAACTGCTTTACCTGTGAATTGAAACAAGTATCCTATATTAATTAACTAATTAATTATATTATATTTAGTAGTTATTAGGATTAACAAAGAAGGTTAAGGATTTTTTTCTAAAAAAAATAGATTCCTCTTATTTATTATAGCCAGCCATGTATTTAGGATTTTAAGCAGCAACTGACAGTGAAAAAAGAGTGGCAAGGGCCACTGAATGATCATTTGGAGAAATATAGAAATAATAATAAGAGAACAAAAGTTAATTTTGAAAGAAATGGCAACTATGACCTCAACAATCCTGAAAACTGGAAAAAAAGTACCATCCAATCCTACGTTAGCAACGATGTCTCCAGTTACCCAGAAGTCATTAGAAAGTTTGCAGAAAACAGATAAACCCCCAATAACCCCAACATTACAAACAGTACAGTCTTCTTTGTCATTAATCCAAGAAACAATCTTAGCAATGCAAGAGAAATTGCTAAACAACCACTCTGAATTAAAATTGGACATCCATGAATTAGATTCAAAGATGAACAAGATCCAAGCTTCTATTGCTAACAATGAGAGAAAAATCCAAAAAATAGAACAAAGAATTGATCAAAATGAAAAGAAATTGGACACAGTAGACCAAACCCTCATGACGCAGAATAAGGAAATTGGAGACTCATTGATTCAACTTGAAATGGACAAGGCTTCATTCTACCTCCGTTTCCAAAATATCGTAGAAGAGAAAGAAGAGGATCTGTGCGATAAGATGGCTGAGCTGATTGTGGATACCCTACAGTGAGATAAACAGGAAATAACTAGAGAACTTGATGAGATTTATAGAGTTCAAACAAATTATGTGAGAAGGAACAGGCTGCCTAGGGAGGTCCACGTAAGATTCGCCAGGAAAAAAGTGAGGGACATCTTATACAATATAGCATGAGAGGAACAAATTATATTCAGAGGGAAGGAGGTGAATATTTTAAAACAAGTACCAAGAAGAGTGAGGGAAGGGAGGAAGAACTATAGGTTTCTGTCGAGTCAATTGAATAGAAGAAATATTTTATTCAGATGGCTCCTGCCAGAGGGGATGTTGATTTCCTGGCAGGGAAGGAAAATTAAAATTGATAGCCTAAGCGCGACACAGGATTTTCTGGATCAATTAAGAGGAGGTGAAGAGGAGCAAGCTAGCAAAGAGGAAATCGAAACGGTAAATAAATAAAAACGGTAAAAAAAAAAAGAGCCTTGGATAGTACACTGGTCTAAAGCACCCTGTTATTAACACCAGCTGCCTGCAATTATTGCAGGTTCGAATCTCACCAAGGCTAAAGGTTGACTCGGCCTTCCATCCTTTCTAAGGTAGGTAAATTGAGGACCCAGTTTGTGGGGGCAATAAGCTGACTTTGTATAAATATACAAAAGTATGAAGGCTATTGCTTAGCGCATTGTAAGCCACCCTGAGTCTCCGGAGAAGGGCGGCATATAAATCAAATTAAAAAAAAAATACAGAAAAAGAATCCTCTCAGGAACAAAGTACAAAAGAAGACATAGAAGAAGAGAAGAAAAGAGAAGAAGCAGAAGAGAAAGATAAAAAAGCTAGACCGGTAAGAGCAGTAACCCTAAAAACAAACAAGTACTAGGGAATAGACACAAGCACCAGAAATGAATGGTACAAAAATCTTATCTCTAAATGTTAATGGTTTAAATAACTATAAAAAAAGGAAGCTAGTATTGTCTAAATTGTTAAAACAAAATCCAGACATAATATGTATACAGGAGGTTCATATAAAAAGGGATGAGGCAAATTATCTAGAATATACTAAATTTGGCAAAGTATTTCTGTCTTTAGCAGAAAAAAAAAGAGGGGAGTGGCTATATATGTTAGACGAGGTATAGAGGCAGAATGTAAATATAAAGATACAAAATGGAGAATCCTAATGATAGAGGTAACGAGAGGTAATTCAAAAATGATGCTGGTGGGGATATATGCACCGAACAAAAAACAGGGACTCTTCTATCGAAAATTACATGAACAGTTAGGGAAATGGGCACACAACGAAATATGTATGTTAGGCGATTTTAACGGTATTGTTGACCCAGACAGAGACTATAAAAGCGGGAAAACAAAAAATAAATAAATAAAAGGTTACCCTTGCCAAAAAGTTTCTTTGATTTAGTGGATGAAATAAACCTAATTGATATGTGGCGAACATTGCATCCGCACGATAGACAATATACTTACTACTCGAACCTGCAGAATTCCTGGTCTAGAATAGATATGGTATGGACCACTAGAAAAGTAGCACTGGAAATTAAGAAGGTTGATATGAGCACAAACGCCTGGGCAGACCACAAGCTCCTCTAAGTAATCAGGCAGTACATGAATAAGAGAAAGCAACAGAGATGGAGTCTAAAGACAAACTTACTGAATGATAAAGAGTTTACACTTAAATTGAATGAGGAAGTGAAACGTTTCTTTATAGAAAATGGTAATCAAGGTACGGCTAGAGAAATTGTGTGGGATACTATGAAGGCCTATGTGAGAGGAGTGGCCATATCATATATGGCGTTTAAAAATAAAGAAAATAGAAAGGATAGGGAGGCCCACACAAAAAAACTAGAAGAAGCTGAAAATAGTCTACAGCAGAACCTGGGTGATGAGGCGGCTAAACAAAAGTTGGCGAGACACGGGCTGAATATATTGGATCAGGAGGAGATGGCGCAAAAAATAAAGAGAACAAAGCATTACCATTTCAAGAACGCCAACAAACCTGGAAAATGGCTTGCATACAAGTTAAAAAAAGAAAATGAAAAAATCCAAATCTTGGCATTAGAAGACTCTAAGAGTAATCTCCTGACCAAGGAAGAGGACAAATTAGAAAGAGCAAAAGAATTCTATGAAGCTCTATATAAAGATGAAGAGATAGAGTCAGACAAGATAGAACAATATCTGATGGAAGCGGGTCTACCTCACATAACAGAAGAAGAGAAGGAGATGTTGAATAATAAAATCACAATAGAGGAGCTCAAAACCGCTCTTATCAAAATTAAAAAAAATCAAACCCCAGGCCCAGACGGTCTTCCCGGGGAAATCTACATAAAATTTGAAGAAAAATTGCAACTAGAATTATTAGAAATATTTAATGAGGTTTTGGTGGGCTCAAGAATCCCGGATACATGGAGGGAAGCAAACTTGACACTCATATTGAAAGAAGGTGCCGATTCGAAACAAATAGCAAATTATAGACCCATCTCCTTACTAAATTCAGATTATAAACTGTTTATGAGTATAATTGTGGAGAGAGTAAAAAAATTTTTATACTTCTGGATCCACAAAGACCAGAATGGATTCCTCCCAGGGAGACAAATTAAGGATAATTTGAGAACAGTAATAAACATTTTAGAGTACTATGAGCAGCATCCCGAACAACAGCTGGCGCTAGTGTTTTTGGACGCCCAAAAGGCGTTCGATAACTTGAATTGGAGCTTTATGGTTAATCAAATTAATTTAATGGGATTTGGGGCAAATTTTAGAAAAATGATTGAGAATATTTATCACAATCAAAGGGCGAGCATATTAATAAATGGGGACGAGACACGAACCTTTCAGATTCAAAAGGGAGTAAGGCAGGGATGTCCCTTATCCCCCTTACTCTTCATTTTGGTGTTAGAAGTCTTACTTAGGAAGATTAGATCCAACGAAGAAATCAAAGGATTAAAAATTAGGAATGAAACCTTTAAAATGCAAGCCTTTGCAGACGATGTGGCCCTTATAACGGAAGACCCATTAGAAACTGGCCCAAAATTATTATATGAAATACAGAAATACGGAGAAGTTGCCGGATTCAAATGGAATTTTAAAAAAACCAAAATAATAGTGAAAAATGTAACAGAATCATACAAGAAGGAGTTGGAAGGTTCTTTAGGTCTCCAGGTAGTAAAAAAAATAAAATATCTAGGGATATGGATAACTTCGAGGTACTCATCATTAAAAAAAGATAATTACACCCCACTATTACAAAAAATACACCAGGATTTGGATAGATGGAAAAAGTTGAAATTGTCATTGACCAGTAAAATAGCAGCAATCAAGATGAATATCCTCCCTAAGATCATATTTCTCTTTCAAAATATTCCGGTGAGATTAGATAAGAGATTCTTCTTGGATTTGAATAAAACGGTTAGAAACTTTCTATGGGAGGGAAAGAAGGCGAGGATCTCATACAAGATACTGCAAGGGAAAAGGAATATGGGTGGCTTTGGTCTCCCTGATTGGGTTGCATACCAAAAGGCGGCAAATTTAGTTTGGATTAAGGATTGGGTCACACTACAAAACAGGAGAATCCTGACCTTAGAAGGTCACGATCTACAAGAAGGGTTGGCATACTTATTTGTGGGACCCAAGAAACAAGAAAAAATCTTATTTTCATAGACGTAAAGTAAGGGAGACTCTCATACAAACTTGGGAGGAAATTAGACAGTGGTTTTATGTCAAAATGCCAAATTGGCTTTCCATTATGGAGGCCCTGGCTGCCCCAAATAGAAGAGATATCTATAAGTATGGTACGTATAAGGACATATTAGAAGAGAATGGGAATCTCAAATCCCGGGATGCATTGAGAGACCAAGGCTATAACTTAGATTGGTGGAATTATCTACAGATAAGCTCAAGATACCAGAAGGATAGGGATCAATATGGCATTGAAGCAAAGTATAGAAATCTAGATAAAATTTTGTTGGGGATAGAAAAGAAAATGCTAGCGAAAATATATAATTTCCTATTGGACGAGGATAGGGCAGAGGATATAGCGAGAACTCAGCTAAGTATCTGGGAAAAAAACTTTGGATACAGTCTAAACTTTAACGATTGGGAGGAGGCTTGGAACAGAAATTATAAGATGACTAAATCCACATCATATAGGGAAAATCACTATAAGATGCTCCATAGGTGGCACCTAGCGCCAGCTAGAGTAGCGAAAATGTTCCCTAATGCCTCAGCCATGTGTTGGAAGTGTGGTAAGGAAGTCGGCACCTTCTACCATATGTGGTGGACCTGTCCGGAGACAAGAAAGTTTTGGTCCAAATTAGAAATTGGATACGAGAAATAATCGAAGAGGAACTTGACCTACGCCCTGAAATATTTCTTTTGGGAATAATCGGAGATGGGCTCACGAAAGATAAAATCCAACTTATAATTCATATAGCAACAGCGGCTAGATTAGTTTATGCGAGATTTTGGAAAGAAAAAAAATATACCACCAGAGGAAATATTAATAAATAAGATCCTAGAGTGCACAGAAATGTGAAAATTAACAAATGAATTAAATAATGATGAGAAATTCAAATACGAATATGTATGGGAAAAGTGGTACAAATGGTTAAACAATAAGATAAAAGTATGAACTTAAGGTATGGCTATATTGTAACTGAAATTTGAAATATATTAGACGTATAATCTGTAAATATGTACAAACACTGCATTTCTGACTGCATCAATGGTATGTTGGTTTTTGTAATTATAAAAATTAATAAAGTACATTTTTTTAAAAAAAGAAAGCTAAACATAGGCATCGGACAATTACCACCCATAAAAACAGATTGGTGCCAAAATGCCACAAATCCCAACGACACCAGCGAACCTGAAGCCGCAGCCCCCGCCACAGATGGACTGCCTGGCAGCCCGCAGGCACCAAAAGAGTACCGAGACCTATCGGGAGTCTTTAGTGAGGAAGATGTCAACTTCCTTCCCTCTCACCATGCAATTGAATTCATGCTGAGAGCCAAGCTGCCCAAGCCAAAGAGGTACTCCATGACTCCCAGAGAAATGGACCCAGGAAAAGTGAAAGTGGTGCTAGACTGGCAGCCCGCATGCACCTGCAAACAGCTTCAAAGCTTCCTGGGATTCGCAAACTTCTACAGACAATTTATCCCAGCCTTTGCAGAAGTCGCCGTGCCCCTAACAAAATTGTTTAAAACGTGGCTTCCTTCTGCAGCACCACGGCCGAACCAACTGCTCGCCTGGTCAATGGACTGTCAAAGAGCCTTCGAAAAATTAAAAGTGTTCTTTGCCAAGGAGCCGATCCTCCAACACCCAGACCCAGAATGACAGTTCATCATCCAAGCGGACGCCAGCGACATAGCTGTGGCAGCCGTGCTCCTACAGAAGGACCCACAAGGACAGCTCCTACCCTGTGCCTACATGTCCAAGAAGCTCACCAAGACCGAAAGGAGGTGGGCCATTTGGGAAAAAGAAGCCTATGCAGTCCACTGGGCTTGCCTCTCCTGGAGGAATTTCCTGGAAGGAGGGAAAGTGCCCTTCAAGGTCTGGACTGATCAAAAAAACTTCAAAGCTCTAAAAAAACCCAGGAAACTATCTCCCAAATGAATCCACTGGCACAGTACTTCAGGTGGTTTAAATTCGAGCTGAAGTACATTCCAGCGGGAAAGAATCTGCTAGCTGATGCCCTATCGAGAAAACCCCAATTCAATAGCCACAGGGAAGAAGTCATCCACGCCATCATTCCTCCCTTGCAATCAGCTGCACAAGTCACCACCAGAGATCAAACCAGATGACAAACCAGATGACAACCCAATCCCAGCTGGGATGGCTGGGATCGGGTTGTAGTTGTTGTTTGGACTGAAGGCTTCCCTTATAGCTGCTGTGATTGCCAGATCTTTCTTGTACAGATAGTCCTCATCTTACAACCATTTGTTTAGTGACCAAAGTTACAATGGCACTGGAAAAAGACTTATGACCGTTTTTCACATGAGTATCACAGCATCCCCATGCTCACATGATCAAAATTTGGATGCTTGGGGACTGACCAGGGGTGAAATGCTCTCGGTTAGGGCCGGATCGCCCGATCTGGTAGCAATGGAGGCGGGTGGTTCGGACGTGAATTTCTCTCTCTCTTTTAAAAGTAAAAAAAAAATAATAACGCGGCTCAGCTGGGATCGTCATAGGCTTTTAAAAGAAAAAAACCCTTTTTTTCTTTTAAATGCCTCTGACGATCCAAGCTGAGTTGCCTGATTGGCAGAGGCTTTTTAAAAAACCCTCTGACGATCAGGCAACTCAGCTGGGATTGTCAGAGCCTTTTGAGAGCATTTTTTTACAACCTCTTCGCCCAAGAGGTTGTAGAAAAAATGGGTTTAAAAGTAAAAAAAAAAATGGCCACACCCACCCAGTCACATTACCCCTCCCACCAAGCCACGCCCACAGACTGGTAGTAACAAATTTTAGATTTCACCACTGGGACTGACATGTCTTTATGACAGTTGTAGTGTCCAATGGTTATGTGACCTTCTGACAAGCAAAGTCAAGGGGGAAAGGCAGATTCACTTAACAACTGTGTTACTAACTTAATAACTGCAGTGATTCACTTAACAACTATGGCAAGAAAAGTTGTAAAATGGGGCAAAATTCACTTAACAACTGTCCTGCTCACCAACAGAAATTTTGGGCTGAGTTGTGGTCGTAAATCGAGGACTACCTATATATTGATTTTTTTAAAAAAAGGATAAAAGAAAACATTAGGACAGGGATGGTATGCTTATGCACACCCCTTACAGACTTCTTAGGAATGGGGTGAGATCTACACTAGGGTTAAAGTTTTGGGGATTTGGGGAAGAAACCACAGAGTCAGATAGTGCATTCCAGGCGTTGACAACTCTATTACTGAAGTTGTATTTTCTGCAGTCTAGTTTGGATTGGTTTACCATGGGTTTGTATCTATTGTGTGTTCTTATATTGTTTTGGTTGAAGCTGAAGTATTCATTGGCTGGTAGGACATTGTAGCAGATGATTTTATGTACTATGCTTAGATCAGACCGAAGACAGCGAAGTTCTAAATTGTCTAAGCCCAAAATTTCAAGTCTGGTGGCATAAGGTATTTTGTTGTGAGCAGAGGAGTGGAGGACTCTTCCTGTGAAATATCTCTGGACTCATTTGATTGTATTAATGTCTGATATGCAATGTGGGTTCCAGACAGATGAGCTGTATTCAAGAATTGATCTGGCAAAAGTTTTGTATGCCCTAGTTTGCAGTTCAATATTACCAGAGAAGAAACTACACAAGATTAGGTTGTACTTTTATTTGGACTGCTATATTTTACCCAGAGTCTTTCATGACCCAGGCAAGTTACAGCTACTATTAATAAATAATAACTATTCCCCAGCCAGAAAAACTGATTTGGAGCCAAGGGGATTCTCAGTCCTTAAAGGCAAAATGGCCACCTTGGGGTTCTCTCCTGCCTGAAGGACTCTCGGGGCTGAGGGGACTCCCAAACCGGGGTTATCTGAGCTGCTGGGATCATCTGCCAATCCACAGCACAATTCCATGCAGTAATCAGGCTGAAAAGGTTTTAGCCAGCTGGCGATGGTGATTGGCTATCCATCCTTGTGAATCTGCGCTCCTAATTCTTATATCCTGATAGTTCTTCATAGCACGTTGCACATGAAGAAAGATTAGTTCCTGAAATTCCTCATGGACAAAGTGGAAACTACTCTGTTTTGAACTGAATGATTCAGCTACATTAGGTGTGACATTCTTGCAATGTCTGGACATTCTCCAGACAATGCCAGACCTTCTGGGAAGTTGTTGTAGTCTTGCCACCTTGTAGCTTCTCTATTTGCTTCCCTGCTTCCCAAAGACTTTTACAAGATAAGAAGAATGAGGGATCCTGGGTGGCCCCTGAGCTTGCTTGTTTTCTTGCAGATGTTTCATTACCCAAACTAGGTAGCATCATTAGGGCTTTATTGATAAGAAGAATGTAGATTGGCCCGTGCTGCACCACTGCTTTGCGAGCTGCACTGGCTGCCCGGTTGCTCCCGGGTGCAATTGGTTATGAGTTTTAGAGCCAGTTTGTTCTAGTGGTTAAAGCAGCAGGCTAGAGAGTGGAAGACCGTAAATCCAAGCCATGACTTGGGGTCAGTCCCTTTCTCTCAGCCTCAACCCACTTGACAGGGTGGTTGTTGTGGGGGAAATAGGAAGAGGGTGGGTGAGTTGGATATGTTTGCCACCTTGACTTATTTGTAAAAATAATAAATTTATATATGTGATATAAATAATAAAATAAAATAAAATAAATAAAACAAAATAAAATAGCCATCTATGTCATAGGTCCACTTGACTCATCAAGTGGACCTATGACCCATCTCGTCCTGCTAAGACAAGCCCACCCTCCTTCTGCCGCCAAAGGAGACCTGGTGTGGATCCCATCCATCAAGTAACTCTAACTCATGATCCAGGAGAAGAGACTTCTCTGCTGCAGGCCTGGCCCTCTGGAACATCCTGCCCCCAACCCTCCTATCCTTCCACAGGAACCTAAAGACCTGGCTCTGCCCACTGGCCTAGGCTTCAAAGGGGGGAGTTCCACATGGGAGGGGGCTGCTGGACTAATTAGCTGACCCCACCACACCCCGGCGCTTCCTGCTCCCTAGTCTTTTTAATTCACATTGTTGTACTTTTATTTTTTATTCTTAATGTTTCATTGTATACACTTTCCTGCTTGAGCAGGGGGTAGGGCTAGAAAACCTCCAAGGTGCCTTCCACTCTGTTATTGTTATTCTTTGCTATTGTTATGTTTACATTTTGTTGTATCATTTTTATTTTGTTTTGTTTTACTGTTGTAAACCATCCAGAGTGGCCCCACAACAAGATGGATGACAAATAAATTGAACAAATAAATAAGGTTCTATATTTAGGCAAGAAAAACAAAATGCACAGGTACAGTATATGTGGTACCTTGCTCAATAGTTGTAACTGTGAGAGGGATCTTGGAGTCCTAGTGGACAACCATTTAAATATACCCAGATAGGTTCCAGAAGGAGCTTGGGCCATTTCCTGAGGCTCTGGCACATGGCTCGATTGAAGACCTGGTGGCCGCCTGGGATAGGGAGGCTGCCGGGGCCTTGAATCGAGTCGTGCCTTTGCGGCCTCTGACTCGACGCCGATCTCGCCTGGCTCCTTGGTACACTGAGGAGCTGAGGGAGATGAAGCATCAGAAAAGATGCCTGGAGAGCAGTTGGAGAGCCAGCCGATCTGAATCTGACCGAACACTAGTAAGATCTCATATTAAGACTTACCTAGTGGCGATAAAAGCGGCAAAACATAACTATTTTTCCGCTCTTATTGCATCATCAGATAACCGCCCGGCCGCCTTGTTTAGGGTCACCCGCTCCCTGCTCCTTCAGGAAGCACGGGAAGACCCCTTGGAGGGTAGATCCGAGGATTTTGTTCAATATCTGTACGATAAAATCGCTCAGATTCGGGAACACCTGGACTCTGACATAGTAGATTCAGGGGAAAGGACGGAGGCAGGTCTTGAGAATACCACCTGGGAAGAGTTTGATTCTGTGACTCCCGAATATGTGGACAGGATACTGGGGAGGCTGAATGCTACCACATGTTTATTGGACCCGTGTCCCTCCTGGTTGGTGCTGGCCTCTCGGGAGGTTACACGAGGCTGGCTCCAGGGGATTATAAATGCTTCTCTGAGTGAGGGTGTCTTTCCTGCTGCCTTGAAAGAGGCGGTGGTGAGACCTCTCCTCAAGAAACCTTCCCTGGACCCGGCAGTATTGGCTAATTACCGTCCAGTCTCCAACCTTCGCTTCGTTGCGAAGGTTGTTGAGAGTGTGGTAGCACAACAGCTTCCTCAGTACCTGGATGAATCAGCTTATCTGGATCCGTTCCAGTCAGGCTTCAGGCCTGGACACAGCACGGAAATGGCATTGGTTGCATTGGTTGATGATCTCTGGAGGGCTCGGGACAAGGGTTGTTCCTCTGCCCTGGTCCTATTAGATCTCTCAGCGGCTTTTGATACCATCGACCATGGTATCATGCTGTACCGGCTGGAAGAGTTGGGAGTGAGGGGCACCGTGTTGCGATGGTTCTCCTCCTTTCTCTCTGACCGGTCGCAGTCTGTGTTGGCAGGGGGGCAGAGATCGACCCCGAGGCCCCTTATATGTGGGGTACCACAGGGATCGGTTCTCTCGCCCCTTCTGTTCAACATTTATGTGAAGCCACTGGGTGAGATCATCCGTGGTTTCGGGGTGAAGTACCACCAGTACGCTGATGACACCCAGCTGTACATCTCCACCCCAGACCACCCCAATGATGCCCTTGAAGTGATGTCCCAGTGCCTGGAGGCTGTACGGATCTGGATGGGGAGGAACAGACTCAGGCTCAACCCATCCAAGACCGAGTGGCTGTGGTTTCCGACATCCCGATATAGTCAGTTGGTGCCAACACTGACTATTGGGGGCGAGTCATTGGCCCCCACGGAGAGGGCTCGAAACTTAGGCATCCTTCTGGACTCACAGCTATCTTTAGAAGAACACCCGACAGCTGTGGCCAGAAGGGCTTTTTATCAGGTTCACCTGATATGCCAGTTGCGCCCCTTTCTAAATCGGGACTCATTAAACACGGTCACTCATGCCCTCGTCACTTCCCGCCTGGACTACTGCAATGCTCTTTACATGGGGCTCCCCTTGAAGAGCACCCGGAGGCTCCAGTTGGTCCAGAATGCGGCCGCGCGGGTAGTTATGGGAGCGATGTGGCGCTCCCATGTGACACCCCTCCTGCGCGAGCTGCACTGGCTTCCTGTGTTCTTCCGGGTGCACTTCAAGGTTTTGGTTACCACCTTTAGAACGCTCCATGGCTTAGGACCGGGGTATCTTCGAGACCGCCTTCTGCCACCAGTACCCTCTCACCGACCAGTACGCTCCCATAGAGAGGGGCTTCTCAGGGTGCTGTCAGTCAAACAGTGTCGACTGACGGCCCCCAGGGGGAGAGCCTTCTCTGTGGGGGCACCCACCATGTGGAACAAGCTCCCCCCGGAGATACGGACAATCCCGGATCTCCGCGCTTTCCGCCGTGCCCTCAAGACGTTTCTATTCCAGCAGGCTGGCCTGGACTAACCTCTTCTAAAATTGCTCTTATATTCTTAAATCTTAATCTCATAAATTTAGAGTTTTAATTTTAGGTTTAAGACCAAATTATTTAATTGTATTTTAATCAATTCTTTAAAATATTTGTATTATATGTATTTTATCCTTTGTCTGTACACCGCCCTGAGTCCCCCGGGAGTAGAGCGGTATATAAATATAATATAATAATAATAATAATAATAATAATAATAATAATAATAATAATAATAATATAATAATAATAATAATAATAATAATAATAATAATAATAATAATAATAAATATGAGCCAGCCGTGTGCAGCAGCTGCCAAAAAAGCCAACACAGTTTTGGGCTGCATAAACAGAGGGATAGAATCAAGATCATGTGAAGTGTTAATACCACTTTATAATGCCTTGGTAAGGCCACACTTGGAATACTGCATTCAGTTTTGGTCGCCACGATGTAAAAAAGATGTTGAGACTCTAGAAAGAGTGCAGAGAAGAGCAACAAAGATGATTTGGGGACTGGAGGCTAAAACATATGAAGAACAATTGCAGGAATTGGGTACTTTGATGAAAATGTTCGAAGATGTTGAAGATGATGTTGGATAACCATTTGTCTGAAGTGGTGTAGGGTTTCCTGCCTAAGCAGGGGTTTGGACTAAAAGACCTCCAAGGTCCCTTCCAACTCTATTATTCTATTCTAAGTATAAAATAAAAAGCAGTTTGCTGGAAACCAGTTTCTGTTTTAAAACATCACATCAGGATTGTGACAAGTTCAAATAGATGTATGTGTACTTTGTTGCAGCTTTAACCTCATGTGAGAAAATCATCCCGGTAGTCCGCAGGTTACAACAGCAATTGGGACTGGACTTTCATTACTAAGCAATGCAGTCATGAAGAGTGACATCTCGTGACTACATTGCTTAGCGACAGCAATCTTGCTATTCCCCATTCCCGTCATTAAGTGGAGCCCAGCTTGAACACGGTTTGGTTGTTTATTTTTTTTTTTTGTTTCCAAAGTCCTCAACTAGCTGGACTAAGATCAACAGAGATGCTGCTGCTGGATTAACAACCTTAAAATATTGGTTGGACTGGAAAAACTAGAAAAAGTCAAAATATTCCAGGGGTCACCCAAGAAGGGTCCTTTATTTTTGGAGAAAGATAGACGCCTACCCCACAATTCTTTGCTTAACACACAAAAACATACACATTTGCCTCAGCTGTAGTTGTGCCTCCTTCAGAAGCCAACCAAGCCATTAGGGACTTGTCCAGCCTTGAGGGGGGTGAGGTGTGAGTTTCGTGGCCAACCTTAGGGATGCTATTTTTACAAAACATTAGCTCCTGCCAGGACTCTGGTTTGCTCTCGCCTCCTGAATTGATCCTTGGCTACCTACCCAGCTGCCCTTCTGCGGACCCAACAAGTGTCGCCCACGGAGCCTTGGACCCTGTCCTTTCCTGAGCTGCTTTCCCTTTGGCAGGTGTCGGGTGTCCAGAATCCCATCTGCTGAAGAGACAAGCCTGTGTGTCAAGAAGCTGCAGGAAGGCAGGTCCTCTCTGCAGAAATGCTGGCAGCCAGATATGGTGAAGCCGGCTTGTCTTTCTTTTCCAGTGGGAAGAGATGCGACTGCCATGCCCCTCCCCCTGCCCCAGGTCTCCTTTCTACCAAATTTCAGAAAATAGAAATAATTTGTACAAGTCAGCAGCAGCCAGTAAGAGAAAAACATCAAAGAGCTTTGCAAATCAGGAAGACTTGGCATCACTCTGCAGTTGTGTCCATCAATTCTCCTGCTTTAATTGCTCTCCTTTGTTTCCCAAAGAATTTAGAAAAATTTCTCCTTTAGTCATTCTGCAGATGAAGGGATACATCAGGGAAGAAATTCTCCAACTTGAAAAGAAGCAGTTTTCCCTCTCTTATTCTTGGGTTTGTGTTCCCAAAATGCTTAGAGATGCTGGCCAGCTATGGGTCTGGCAGCTGCATCTTCTTAGTTACATTTTGTTTAAAAAGTAGTTACACTTTTTACACTTTGTTTAAAAAGTACATTTAAACCTTTGTTGCGAAGGTTGTTGAGAATGTGGTGGCACGACAGCTTCCTCAGTACCTGGATGAATCGGCTTATCTGGATCCGTTCCAGTCAGGTTTCAGGCTGGGGTACAGCACGGAAACGGCGTTGGTCGCATTGGTTGATGATCTCTGGAGGGCTCGAGACAGGAGTTATTCTTCCGTCCTGGTCCTATTAGATCTCTCAACGGTTTTTGATACCATCGACCATGGTATCATGCTGCACCGGTTAGAAGAATTAGGAGTGAGGGGCACCGTGTTACGGTGGTTCTCCTCCTTTCTCTCTGACCGGTCGCAGTCTGTGTTGACGGGGGCAGAGATCGACCCCGAGGCCCCTTGTATGTGGGGTGCCACAAGGGTCGGTTCTCTCGCCTCTTCTGTTCAACATTTATGTGAAGCCACTGGGCAAGATCATCCGTGGTTTCGGGGTGAACTACCACCAGTACGCGGATGACACCCAGCTTTACATCTCCACCCCAAACCACCCCAATGATGCCCTTGAAGTGATGTCCCGGTGCCTGGAGGATGTACGGATCTGGATGGGGAGGAACAGACTCAGGCTCAATCCATCCAAGACTGAGTGGCTGTGGTTTCCGACATCCCGCTATAGTCAGTTGGTGCCATCACTGACTATTGGGGGCGAGTCATTGGCCCCCATGGAGTGGGCTCGCAACTTAGGTGTCCTCCTGGACTCACAATTGTCTTTAGAAGAACACCTGACGGATGTGGCCAGGAGAGCTTTTTATCAGGTTCGCCTGATACGCCAGTTGCGTCCCTTTCTGGATTGGGACTTGTTAAATACAGTCACTCATGCCCTCTTTACTTTCCGCCTGGACTACTGCAATGCTCTCTACATGGGGTTCCCCTTGAGGAGCACCTGGAGACTCCAGTTGGTCCAGAATGCAGCCGTGCGGGTCATTATGGGAGCAACGCAGCACTCCCATGTAACACCCCTCCTGCGCGAGCTGCACTGGCTCCCTGTGGTCTCCTGGGTGTCCTTCAAGGTTTTGGTTACCACCTTTAGAGCACTCCATGGCTTAGGACCG
Organism: Ptyas mucosa; assembly: GCA_012654045.1. Lineage (NCBI taxonomy): Eukaryota > Metazoa > Chordata > Lepidosauria > Squamata > Colubridae > Ptyas > Ptyas mucosa. The sequence continues at coordinate 15,421,702 of WNWU01000029.1, forward strand.
GGGTATCTACAAGACCGCCTTCTGCAACCAATAGCCTCTCACAGACCAGTACACTCCCATAGAGAGGGGCTTCTCAGGGTGCCATCGGTCAAATGGTGTCAACTGGCGGCCCCCAGGGGGAGAACCTTCTCTGTGGGAAGCACCCGCCATCTGGAACGAGCTACCCCCCGGAGATACGGACAATCCCGGATCTTCACGCTTTCCGCTGTGCCCTCAAAACATTTCTATTCCAGCAGGCCGGCCTGGCCTAACCTCTTTTAAAACTGCTTTTAAATTTTAAATTTTGAATCTGCCCTATAAATTTGAGATGTTTAATTTAATTCTATTTTCGAACTAAACCATTTAATTGTATTTTAATCGGTTATTGAACATCTGTATCACATGTATTTATCGTTTAACTGTTCACCGCCCTGAGTCCTTCGGGAGTAGAGCAGTATATAAATTTAATAAATAAATAAAAAATAAAATAAAATAAATAAACATGGGTAACTTATGTGAATATGTATGTTTGTTGGGGTTTTGAACCTGTACCCTAATCTTGGATACAAAAGATGTGTAGTTTTGTCACTGCACATGAAGGAAGAGATTGTAGACCTGGGAAAGACAGAACAAGCCGAGTATCTGGATTAGAGCAGCTCCACAGAGGAAAGAATATCACCTCAGCCAGTACTTTGAATTCAGGGCAAAGAGCATCCCTTCCTCAGATTGCAAAGAGCAAGTACAGGTAGTCCCCAATTTATGACCATTCAAAGTTACAATGGCATTGAAAAAAGGGACCAATGACCATTTGCAGCCATGGTCCTCATGGTCACGTGGTCAAATTTAGGCACTCGGCCACTGGCATGCATTTATCACGGCTGCAACAACCCAGGGTCATGTGAACCCCTTTTGCAAGCAAAATCAATGGGGAAGCCAGATTCACTTAACAACCATGTCACTAACTTAACAACCACAGTAAAGTACAGCAAGAAAGATTGTTAAATGGACAACTCGCTTAACAATTGTCTCAGCAACAAAAATTTAAATTGTGATCGTAAGTCGAAAGCTACCTGTACATGGAAGGTCAGATCCCACTGGACAACAATAAGAAATGAACAGTCTGTTCAGGAAGCAAAATTTAAAACATATCAGATGATGCCAAGGCCTCCGTGGTAAGCCAAGTCTACTCAGGAGTAAGATCCTCAAACTGGTATCCTAAAGCAGAATCCAGGGCGACTTTCTAGGTCTTTTTTCAGTTCTGTTACTATAACTTTACTAAGACTAAACCTGAATCGGAGCTCCCTTCAGTTTTATGTTCCTGACATCCAATAATTATTTTTTCATTTGAGAGATTTTAGTTTTTAAGTGAACACCGCATAGTTTATGATCTGCATTTCTCTGCTTTGATCATGCTTTCAGCAGATCAGCTCGCATGTCCCGAGGTGAAGAGAAATTAAGAATGAATGCAAATGCGTTGTGAGAGATGGTGGAGACCTCTGGACCTCCTCCTGGTGAATCACTCTGGTAGCCCTCCCCACCCTTGGTACAATGTTCTCGCCTTTAATACACCTTGAGGAGTTCAATTTTACAAATAAGGCACAGATCTCATTAGGGAAGCAGCACATTGTCATTCTAAATGGATTGCAGTGTCCCTATACAGGTGGTCCTCGACTTACAACAGTTTGTTTAGTGACTGTTCAAAATTAAACAGCCTGGAAAAAATGACAGATGACTGGTTTTCACACTTTTCAGCATTGCAGCATCGCCCTGGTTATGTGATCAAAATTTGGACGCTTGACAACTGGCATGGATTTATGACAGTTGCAGTCAGGATCTCCATTGTCAACCTGGCACCTTGCTGGGTTCCTGCCATCAAAGGGGAAAGGAGGGTAGAGGCATTTGGGGCAATGCACACCTGTGTACCAAATGGTGGGAAACGGGGAGATGGTGGTGGGAAATGAGGGAGGGAGAAGTGACAACAGAAGAAGACCAGATCACCAAGCCGGCTTATACCTGGATCTTCAAGGCCATTTGCCCTGAGAATGGAATGTTACCGGTTTCAGACTTCAGAGTTTCTCAAAACATAACACCGGCATCTGAGGGGGGGGGGGGGGGGGGGGATTGGTCATGGGGAGAGGGATTGGGAGTTGGAAAGAATAGCTTTGTATTTTGTGTGGGAACACCAGATTCCACCTTGCTTTGCTGCAACCAATTTCTTTCAGTAAAAGTTCCTCTGCTTCAATCAAATGGGGTCACGAGTCCCACTTTCCGGAGAGAGCAGACTGGGGCAGGCCTGACAGTCCCAGGGTCATGTGATCCTCTTTTGCGACCTTCTGACAAGGAAAGTCAGATTTGATTAACAACCGTGTCACTAACTTAACAACCGCAGTAATCCACTTGATAAAGTTATAAAATAGAGCAAAACTCACTTAACAACAGAAATTTTGGCCTCAATTGTGGTCGTAAATTGAGGATTATCTATATTTATAGAGAAAGCTATCTGGTATGATATACCGTATTAATTGAGACTCCTGGGTAATTTAAAATAATTTAATAATTTAAGGTAATTTAAACTGCAGTAATTATACTGCAGTTTTCTTAAGTAAAAAAATAGTCACGCTATTCAAGGATGCCCCTCAATGTTCTAAGGAGGAATGGGAAATAAACATGGCTGTGAGGCAGCATCGCAGAAAGAGACAAGACTGTTTGAAGTGTGGGTGCACCACGTTCAGAGCCCTGTGCACAAAACGTGTTTGCTTGCCAGCTCCTCTGCCCAGGTCTTGCATGTTGAGTCTGTGCTAACAGACACCAGAAAGGACTGATGCTGCATGAATTCTTCCCCACATTTATCATCACTGCAGAAAGTACACAGGCTTGCCTGGAGGGACGTTTTCAAGAATGGAGCTGAAGAAAATGATGACTAAAATAAAGCGACTCGCAGAAAATGAACAAGTCCTAAACTTGGCAAAAGTCTTTAACTTCGCTTCAAAATTCTTTTTGAAAAGAACTCAAATGTGGAATTGCTGACTGCAGAAAATTTGCAAGATATTATGAAGAATCAAAGGCCTGGGAAAGGAAACTAAGGAAACATCACCTTTGGAGGAAAGGCCCTAGGAAATTAAAAACTGCGTAGCCCAATATCTAGACTAGTCCAATCTGTGACAACTAAAAGAGCTGCCCTTTCAAAAGCAGCAGAGCTTTATCCAGCTGGGAGCAGGTCACTTGGTATGATAAGACTGCAGGTCCATTCAAGGCACCTGCAGACAAATATGATTATACTAATGAAGGAGAATATTTGAAATTCAGAGCTGAAATGAGGGGTCCTTGGTGCTTTCTGAGCTTGGTGATTTTCTTGCAGAGATTTCATTACCAGACTAGGTAACATCATCAGTTCTAATAAAGAGTGGGTTTGCTCTCAATTTATATTCTAGTGGCTTGCCCTGTCACTGTGGTCTTGGAAGTTCTTTGATCAGGCTGTTTACTGTTAGCTTGTTTGTCAGTTCCTTGATTGGGGTATAGTTTACTTCTTGAATGATTGATTGATTGATTGTTAGTCTGATGTTAAGCTTAATATTAATCTATGCTCACCTGAGTGTTGATTGCTGGTGTGTGTTGGGGGGGGGGTTCAGTCTTTTTAACAGAATAACAGAGTTGGAAGGGACCTTGAAGGTCTTCTAGTCCATATTTCTGCACAAAGCAGGAGACCCTAATACCATTGCAAACAAATGGCTGTCCTGTCTTTTCTTAAAAAACTTCCAGTGATGGAGCAGTCACAACTTCCAAAGGCAAGCTTTTCCATTGGTTAATTGTTCTCACAGTTAGGAAATTTCTCCTTAATTCTAGGTTGCTTCTCTCGTTGATTAGTTTCCATCTGTTGCTTCTTGTTCTGCCTTCAGGTGCTTTGGAAAACAGGTTGACCCCATCTTCTTTATGGCAGCCCCACAAATATTGGAAGACTGCTATCATGTGCCCCTTCTTTTCACTACATTAGGCATAGCCATTTCCTGCAACCGTTCATCATGTTTTAGCCTCCAGCCGCCTAATCATCTTTGTTGCTCTTCTTCGTACTTTTTCTAGAGTTTCATCTTTTTTATATTGTGGCTACCAGAACTGGATGCAATATTCTAAATACCAAGGCATTATAAATCAGTACTAACACTTAACATGATCTTGATTCTATCCCTCTGCTGATACAGCCTAGGATTGTATTGGCTTTTTTGGTGAGGGCTGCACACTGCTGGCTCATATTTAAATGATTGTCCACTAAGACTCCAAGATTCCTCTCACAGTTACTACACTTAAGACAGGTACAACTAAGTTTTCCCTTTTTGTTCCCTTTTTGGCTTGTTGAATGTCTATTGAGAGACAAATGCCACTCCTTACTACCACTGATGTTACCTAATTGGGTAATGAAGTGTCTGTAAATAAAAAGCAATCCAGCTCAGAGAGCACCAAGAACCCCTCTAACATGATTATTTATTTATTTAAGATAAAATTCAATGCATTTCTGAGAACTAAGTCTGTGGCACCCCTAGTTAGACCACAGCTATCTAGCAAAAGAAAAATTAGTGGCTCTGTTGGTAGCTAAACCATGTAATCCAGCCTCCCCTCTCCAAAGCATGGATACCAAATACCTTCTATCGAGAGAGTTGAAAAGTAAGGTTATTTATTCCTCAAAAAAAATGATATTTTACTGCAGGAAAAAAAAAACACCATTCCCAAACTGAAGATATAAGTGCCATAAGTCTGTTCTCTGCATATTTCATGGCTCTCAAGCTCCGGTGCCCTGTAACAGGACTAATCCATGATTAGATTCAGAATCATGGGTAGCACTGCACAACAAAAATAGACAGCTTTTCTTTTAAGATTGGTATTTTCTGGCTTCTGTTTGTATCTCCTTAAAAATTATATAGTAGACCCAACCCATTCTGAGGATTAAACAAGCAGCAAACATCACTCAATAGAATCCCACTGGTCAGAAGATACTTTGGAAAGGGTTGTGTGACTCATTGTCTTCTCTGCCGTTTTCTCAGACTATGAGACTGGATCATGAACTACAACAGGATCTCTCGGTGGGGGAAGGAGGAACTGGCATGGGATGAAAGACCAGTTCCATGAGGTGAGAATACCTTGATCATCATTTATAATCTCTCTTTTCCTGCTATGGTTTCTGCTAACAGAAAAAGCAGGAAAGGGTCCATTCGTTCAGTCCAAATCAAAAGAGGCAAAAAGGAAGAAACCCAAAATGGACATTTTTTTTAACTTGCTTCTGATGGAGGGGAGGAGGTGGGTCAGCCCTTTACCACAACAGCTTTGCATGTTTACCCCACCCGTGCCTCCTCTAAATCCCAAAGTGCAGAGTGGAGGGAATCAAGCAGCCAATGTTGCAGAAATTTTGCACAGCCCAACCATACTGCAGTTGCACCGCCCTGTGATAAAATAAGTGGCTGATAAATTTAATAAATAAATAAAAATGCCATCCTTTTAAGGTCTTTTGTTTTATGAGGGAAAATCATAAAAGCATCTCACTCCCTTTGAGTTTGCTTCGATTCCCTTCCTTCCTTCAGCCTTCTTGCTGGGCTGCTCTAGGCCTCCCCCCAGATCTCCTTCCCACTCAAGAAATGATGGGCAGACACTTAGAAATAACCCCCCCCCCCCACAGCCACCCCGCCTGATATCACAGCTTCCTGCTGAACTTCAGATAACAAGCAGGCAGCCTTTCAATAATGCATTTTCCTCTTAGCTGCTTTTGCTATCGAACCAGTTCCTCTGAAAAGAAAGCTCAAACAACAAAGTTTCTCAAACATGAAACTCCTGAACTGAGAACAAAAATAATGCTGGAGAGAGCCAAGAAATCAATGTGGGCATTTCACAGGCTTTTGTTGTCCCTCTGCTGAGGGTTGGCTTGAGCCCCTGTCTTGGAGACCCGAAGGAATGGCTACCCCATTTCTCCCTCGATCAGCGAGAGAAGCTGCTGGCCTACGAACCCCATTATTATAAAACAAAGACTGCAGTTATCTGAGTTAACATTGGATTGAATGGAAACGACTTGTGTGCATCTGCTTCAGAGAGGGTCTGGAAGTTAAAGCAAGCCTGAATAGAGTTTGGGTCTTCCCGTAGCCTTGTTGTAATCTAAATCCTTATACTGTTGTACTCTATAGGCTCTTGGCCATGTACAATATCCTCAGATAGAAAGCATCCAGAGTATAGAATAAAATATCCACCTTTAACAACAATCAGTAATTAATAAAAAATAAAACAAACAACTATTTTTAAAAGCAACCTGAGCAGCATTCAATCAATTCTTGGCTACTATTGAGAATTATCACCACATGTAATGCAAAAAAAGGCTCACAGGAGACCTTCACCAAGTTTTCAAGGCAACCAACTCGTGAGTGTGGCTGGCTTCTAAAGAAAGGCTGTTTCACAGTGTGGGCACAGTGGCAGAAAGCACCAACTCTGGACTCCGTCACCCAATGTCATGGGAGGAAGTAAAACCAGTGGTTTTCCCCAGACAAACAAGTATGAAACATTGGCGAAAGCAAGACCCCTCAACACCAACCCATATCAGACTTCAGGGGTTACAATCACATTTTAAATCAGCAGCCAACGCAAGGCCCAAAAAGTGGCTATCCAGCCATCCTGGGTAAACCGGCATTGCATTTGAGGTCCATATTACCAATCCTTACCCTGCCGTAGCAATAATGTTATCAAATGATTGTGTCCTTATTTGCTTGGGAGAGGGCAAGTTAAGATGGATTTCTTGATTGCAGGAGAGGACCAGGCTGAGCCGGAGGGAGGGAAGGGTCAAATGCGTCATCAGTCTCCAGTCCCTTCATGCCCACAAGATACCTAAATCCAGCTCACCTTGAATTCCTTTGACTCTTATCTACCACCAATTTGCCTTGACCATTAGTAGTTCAGATTCTTGTTGCAAGGTTGAGGAACTATGGCCCTTTTATGACTTGTGGACTTCAACACCCAGAATTCCTGAGCCAGCCAGAGGAAGCATGGAATGAACTTGTACTGGTTTTGGATCTAACCCTGACTCCCAATTTATTGTGCCTGGCATTGGCTTTGCTTCCCATATGCCTGCTAATGGCATCAATGAGTAGGAAAACAATCCATCAATCCCTCTTCAAATGAGCCGGGGATGAGGCAGTTTGGACAGATGTCTGGAACCAAAGTTTTAGCTATCTGTCAAAACACTGTGCAGAGATGGCTGCCTGAAAAACAGCTGGCAGGTCCTGGAGGGTGGTGGAGTTAGCATGAGAGATAGCATGAGCACTTGGCCCATCCCTGAGGAGCTGAGGGAGATGAAGCGCCGGAAAAGACGCTTAGAGAGTAGTTGGAGGGCCAGTCTTTCTGAATCCGACCGGACACTGGTAAGATCTCACATTAAGAATTACCTAGTGGCAATAAAAGCAGCAAAACGTACATATTTTGCTGCTCTTATTGCATCATCAGATAATCGCCTGGCCGCCCTGTTTAGGGTGACCTGCTCCCTGCCCCACCAGGAAGCGTGGGAGGACCCTTTGGAGGGTAGAGCCAAGGATTTTGTTCAATATCTGCATGACAAAATCACTCAGATTCGGGAAGACTTGGACTCCGACTGGGTAGTCTCAGAGGGGATGACTGAGGCAGGTCCTGAGATTGTCACCTGGGATGAGTTTGATCCTGTGACCCCTGACGACGTGGACAGGATTCTGGGTGGACTGAACGCGACCACATGTTTATTGGACCCGTGCTCCTCCTGGTTAGTGCTGGCTTCCCGGGAGGTGACGCGAGGCTGGCTCCAGGGGATTATAAACGCTTCGTTGGGTGAGGGTGACTTCCCCGCCGCCTTGAAAGAGGCGGTAGTGAGGCCCCTCCTCAAAAAGCCTTCCCTGGACCCAGCAGTGTTGGCTAATTATCGTCCAGTCTCCAACCTTCGCTTTATTGCGAAGGTTGTTGAGAGTGTGGTTGCACGACAGTTCCCCTGGTACCTGGATGAAGCGACGTATCTGGATCTGTTCCATTCGGGCTTCAGGCCTAGGCACAGCACAGAAACGGCATTGGTTGCATTGGTTGATGATCTCTGGAGGGTGCAGGACAGGGGTTGTTCCTCTGCCTGGTCCTATTAGATCTCTCAGCGGCTTTTGATACCATCGACCATGGTATCGTGCTGCACCGGTTGGAAGAGTTAGGGGTAGGGGGCACGGTTTTACGGTGGTTCTCCTCCTTTCTCTCCGACCGGTTGCAGTCCGTGTTGGCAGGGGGGCAGAGGTCGACCCCGAGGCACCTCATATGTGGAGTGCCACAAGGGTCGGTCCTCTCGACCCTTCTGTTCAACATTTATGTAAAGCCGCTGGGTGAGATCATGCATGATTTTGGGGTGAAGTACCATCTGTACGCTGATGACACCCAGCTATACATCTCCACCCCAGACCACCCCAACGATGCCCTTGAAGTGATGTCCCGGTGTCTGGAGGCCATGTGGATCTGGATGGGGAAGAACAGGCTCAGGCTTAACCCATCCAAGACTGAGTGGCTGTGGTTTCCGACGTCCCGATATAGTCAGCTGACGCCATCGCTGACTATTGGGGGTGAATCGCTGGCCCCCACGGAGAGGGCTCGCAACTTGGGCGTCCTCCTGGATTCACGGCTGTCTTTAGAAGAGCACTTGATGGCCGTGACTGGGAGGATTTTTCATCAGGTTCGCCTGATTCGCCAGCCTGATTCGCCCTTTCTGGATCTGGACTCCTTACACACAGTCACTCATGCCCTCGTCACCTCCCGCCTGGACTACTCTAATGCTCTCTACATAGGGCTCCCCTTGGGGAGCACCCGGAGACTCCAACTGGTGCAGAGTGTGGCCGCACTGGTGGTTATGGGAGCAACATGGCGCTCCCACATGACACCCCTCCTGCGCGAGCTGCACTGGCTCCCGGTGGTCTTCCGGGTGCGCTTCAAGGTCCTGGTTACCACCTTTAGAGCGCTCCATGGTTTAGGACCTGGTTATTTACGGGACCACCTACTACCACAAACAGCCTCCCACCAGCCGGTACGCTCTCATAGAGAGGGGCTCCTCCGGGTGCCGTCAGCCAAACAATGTCGGCTGGCGGCCCCCAGAAGGAGGGCCTTCTCTGTGGGGGCACCCACTATCGGGAACGAGCTCCCCCCGGAGATACGCAGGATCCCGGATCTGCGTGCTTTCTGCCGTGCTGTTAAGACCCTCCTATTCCAGCAAGCCGGCCTGGCCTAACTTTCTCCCCTTTTCTTTCTTTTAAATTTCTTTTAAATTTTCTAATAGCGAAATTTTAATTTGTTTTTAAATTATTGGGATTTTTAACTGTCTCGGGCTAAATTATTTAATTTGGTTTTAATTATGTTTTAACTTTTGTATTTATGTATTTTATCTGTGCCTGTTCACCGCCCCGAGTCTTTCGGGAGTAGGGCAGTATATAAATCTAATTTAAAAAAAAAAATTAAAAAAACCCCAACCTATCAATTGTCTTTCAAACTCGTGCCATCACTCTGTTGAACACTTAATTCCCACAGTTCTATCTTATGTCTATGTTATGCCTGCAATATGGCTATACTGTATTGCTTTTATCCTTCTCTTCTGTTCCAATACCTTCTCTATTGGTAGTATTATTATTATTATTATTATTATTATTATTATTATTATTATTTACTTTATTCATTAAACATGAAACTCAGTCGACTGAACATTCAAAAATGCATCACAAATACAATTGACTGGTGCTAATGGTTGATACAGGTTGCTGCCAGCGTAGTACCTTCTACGCTGTAGAAGTACCTTAAGAAGTACCTTCTTAAGATATACGATGTTCCAAGTAGCACAGTTTTTTGCAGTTCCGCTGGTGTTATTGCAGGAAGCTGCAATTTGTTGATGTATCTTATAAAATTCTTGGACATGGTACCAAGTGCCCCGATGATAATGGGTATCACTGTTACATGTTTTATCCATAGCCATGTAGTTTCGATGGCCAGGTCATGATATTTCATGGTTTTTTCCAGTTCTTTTTCTTTGACTCTGGCATCTCCTGGTACCGCGATGTCAATAAATTGTACGTTTCGGTTATCAACAACTGTGATATCTGGAATGTTGCGTTCCAAGTGACGATCTGTCTGTATTCGAAAGTATCACAAGATCTTCACCTTCTCCTTTTTCTACTTTATGTTCCTATGACATTTTGGATACAGGTAAGTCGTATTTTTTACATAATGACCAGTGGATTAATTTAGCAACTCGGTCATGTCTAGCTTTGTAATCAGTTTGTGCGATTTTGCTGCATTCGCCTATTAAATGTGAAAGTTTTAACTCTGTTGTTGCAAAGTCTGTGGTTTGGATTGATGGTGGATTTTTGTATCTTTGCTTTCATGGCATTATTATTATTGTTGTCATTATTGTTTTTATTACTTTGCTGTTTTGCATGTACATGCACCAGAGACAAATTCCTCATGTGTCCAATCACTTTTGGCCAATAAAGTATTCTCTTCTCTTCTCATTCTCTATGTACGTGAATGCGAGTCTCCAATTAATTTTTTTTTAAAAAAATCAGCTAACAGACGATGTTTATAAAACATGAAACCCCATGCCTTATTTACTAAAATTAAAAGCTGCTATTTTTTTCCTTTCTTTTATTGTGACCTTCAAGATTCATCATTTGCTAGCAAAGGAAGATAAGAAAAAAATCTGCTCACATCTGCTGGTGATCTTAACATTCTGACAAATGAGGAAGAAACTGATGCCCTGGCACAACCTGCCTGTCCTCTGAAACATCCTCTGGACAAGGCCTGCTTTGTGCTGGGCTGAACAGCAGCTGCAGTCCTGCACATTTGGAGGATGCGTAGTTGAAGAAGATGGCTTTAAAAGCTCCAAGAAAAGAGAAAGGAAGGGCTGACTGGCTTAAACGAAAACAGAACTGCTGAGAATGACATTTCTTATGGCTGGAAAGCTCAACATATAGAGAAGTATCAAAAGAGCGTTTTTTAAAAAATGGAAAAGGAGTTTCAAAATCCACTTGAGCCTTTTAGAATTTGTCCTGGAAGCCTCAGTTTGCTGGCCATCTCCTGAATGATGATAAATTGCAAACACTAATTTTACCACCATAATGTGCTCATTCTTTTTTTTTCTTTTTTTTAATTTGATTCATATGCCGCCCTTCTCTGGAGACTCAGGGCGGCTTACAATGCGTTAAGCAATAGCCTTCATACTTTTGTATATTTATACAAAGTCAGCTTATTGCCCCCACAATCTGGGTCCTCATTTCACCTACCTTAGAAAGGATGGAAGGCTGAGTCAACCTTGAGCCTGGTGAGATTAGAATTTGCAGTAATTGTAGGCAGATGAATGTTAATCAGTGCCTTAGTCTACTGCGCCACACAGGCTCAGTTATGGACCCAATGCTGCAAATGGGCCCAATAAGAGTGTTGAAATCTGAATTCCAAATGGGTCTCTCTGAGACCTCTCTGAGGTGCATCATTGAAATGGCTCTCTAGCATGGATAGTGTACGGAGGAAAGACACCTCCTTTTGTGAAAATAAATTGCTGGCAGATGACACGTTGAAAAATTATTCATCCTGTTGAGTACAATCCTATTGTGTTAATTAGTGGCCTTGTGACGAAGGAACTTTCAAATGGGGCGTGATATATTAAGATGGGTGCACTCACAACATGAGACAGTAGGTGGGATGTCCTCCTTTTAAATCATTTAACTCGGTGAAAGTACACGGTGCCCACGCCTGTAGCAATCTCAAGAGATGGAGTTTTCAGGACTTGCAGAAGGACTGGACTGCTATTTGAAACCTCTGTTTATCTACATAGGAAAAAGTATTGTTTGTCGTTGGGCATCTGCTTTGTATCCGAGTCTGCCACTTTGATAGAAGAATGCTTTAAAAAACAAAGTGTGGCAAGATCAGCAGAAAAGGCAGACCTAGGCCAAGGGAAAGTTACATACATACATGTGTGTGTGTGTGTGTGTGTGTGTGTGTGTGTGTGTTCAATTTCAATCAAACAAGGCTGTGGGTGATTTACAAAAGTTAAAACCATTTATATGAATCATATAAAATTATCATAAAGATGACCTGATCTGACTGGGGGATAAAAACCACACCATTTTAGTCATAAAGACAGTTTCAATTCAATAGTGAGCTCATGTAACCTGCTGGCCCAGAGACTGCAGGACAGTGGACTGGAGCTGCAGAGACCTCAGAGGGAATGTCCTCCAGAGGGCAGAGGTAATGATGGGGAAAGGATGCTGCCTGGCTCCCAAAGGATGACACTGCTCCACAAAATGTCCCCAAATCATGCCTAGTCTGAAGCTCTCCCCAGTCAGAGAGAGACCACTGGAGACAGACAGTCCAATAACTTATTTAGGTATGATAATAACACGACAAAGAGAAGTAAATCCCCACATATGGGGCTATGGCAACGGCCTCATTACTGGACGTCCAATTCAGCTATCCAGATTATGGTCTCTGGAGCGTTGATTCAGTCAGAACTTCTTGGGAACCAGAGAACGCACATCACTGGCAGTCTTGTACAATGTGTTTAATAGTTTGCATATCAGCACCACAATCACAACAAGGGCAATCTTTCCGTTCTCACTGATAGAGGGCAGAGGCATTTCTTCCAATATCACACCTAATTCTGTTCAATTTCCAATAAATAAGTTAAGTTAAATAAATTTAAATTTATAGTTAAATAAATTCAATCCAATAAACAAACAAACTATCAGGCCACTCTACCACACAGGATTTTACTAGCACCAACCAGCACCCAGAAACCACCAGATAAATTTATGTAATAGAAGTGTTACACGAACATGCCTAGGAACTATCTCATCTGATCCCACCATGGCATTCTGGACCATCAGTAGCTTTTGAGAGGTCTTCAAAAGTAGCTCCCACGTGATCTATATGTGAGTTGATCAAAACATGGGTGACCATGAATAGGGACTCCTGATTCAGGAAAAGGCATCCATTTGAGATAGTAGGTGGGATGTTGCCCACTTAAATCATTTAACTTACTGAAAAGGGCTGGTGCACACCATCAATGGCAAAAGACAGACTTTTCAGCGGACAAAATCGGAAGGCTTGCAGAAGGACTGGACTGCTGTCTGAAGCATCTTATTTTTCTACAGAGAAAAAATATGTCCTTTATCATTGGGCATCTGCCTGTATCAGAGCCTCCCACTTTGATAGAAAAAGCAGAAAAGCAGAAAAATCTGAACAAAGGCATCTCTGGTTGCAGCTGCCACATGCTCCTTGAAGAGAAGTTACGAGTCCCGCTATCTACACACACACACACACACACACACACACACACACGAAAGATCTTTTGCCCTTGTTCCACCCAAGGAATAAACCAGAGCTCATTTGGGGTTGGGAAATAACCACAAATCAAATCAAACAATAACCAATCGATAATCTATAGATCAAATCCCCAGAATCAGATGCTCCCATCAATTTCACATCCACTCAGGTTTGCTAGAGTTGAGCTCCAGCCTACTCAGTTCAAACTCCAGGCTTCCCAGCATGGAAGGCAAGTGGCCAACACTTGCTGGCCCCAAAGAACTTCCAGCTCTATTCTGATTGATTAATTCATTGATTCATTGAACCGTGATCTACATTGGGCACATTCTGATCCAGAGACTCTCTTACAAAACAAGGAGCCTCCAAAACCAATGAAAAGCTGCCATTTCCCCACAAGCTGCAGTCTTCTTTCACGCAACAACCCCCACCCCTCCCCTTAAAGTCCACTGATTTCCTCTTGACAGTTGAATCAGAGGTTGTCTAGTTTATTGAACAGGCTTCAGAGAAATAATTCAAAACATTGCATTCAACTTTGCTGGCAAAGGTTGACACCTTGCAAGAAAACTCTTGAGGGTATTCTGCTGTTCTGCAAGCTAAAGCTTTTGCTTTTCAGGGTGGGAAGGAAATCCTTTGCTCTATCATGAATTCCACAATATATCTTCTCATGAATCTGTTTGTGCACTGCAGCAATGAGATAATACAGGAATAGAAAAGATGTTGCCATGAAGAGATGGGAGATTTCAAACCCTATCATATATTCTTGAAGAAATACCTTCCTCTCAATTTACTAAACATCACTTTCAGAAAACGCTCTACCATTTCATCACGTCTACAAAGATAACGTCCTAGAAGTACAGAGGTCTGTTTTTTTATTTGTAAGTCATGTGAATAGTGCAAGTCAATAATAAGTGCTCACCGATTATTCTTAGTAATACAATTTTGAGACTCAAATTCTGGTTTAGAACCCCAGCTTGCCTTCTTACACCCCCAGGAGGTCAAATGCAAACTGTTTTTTCTCCATTTAATCCATGCATAAAACACAAAGATCACCCTTTGCTATTAAATTAGATTTACTTGATCAGATGGGAAAACTGTTCATGTTGAGAACAAGGACTTTCCTTAGATTTATATTTTTACATGTTTCAAAGACAGCCCTGACATTTGGATGTAAGCCAAACTATGACCTGATGCTACAAATCTAATCAGCAATGTGAAAAATGCCATGTAAGAAATAAATAAATAGTAAGTTAGTGGATCATCAGAGCATCATCAAAACTGGGCAAGGGGGTAAAAGAAAAGAAAATGCTTCCATGCTGTTGTAGTTTTGAGATTAGTGCCACACTGAATTGATGTAACTGTAAACAAAACCACAGTACTGTTGCTAATAATTATTATAATGAAGAAGGCACTGCAAGAAAAGGCAGCAAGTAGCTGGATAATCTTGCGTATATAAATGACCTTGAGAGAATCTCAAAACACAAGATACTGACTACAGCAAGTGGTCCCCAAAACCATAATGACTCCCAAACTCTCTTCCTTCTCTTCAGTGTGTCATGTGGTCTCATGTATCGCTCCCTTCTACATCCAAACTGGCCCATTCGTTAGATCCCTATAAACGAGGATGACAAAATTTTGAACCTGAACTTTAAAAAGTGCCTGATCCTTTCTCATTCTTGGAATAGAATTGGGGATCCTGCTTCAGCTAAAATAAAGGGAGAAAGTGCATCAGTCCACAATACTTTGTGTTCTTCTAAACCAGACTTAATTAAATGTGAGTAGACTATACATTTGGAGATATACAACTCTTTAAGCAAGTAGATCTTCGAATGCAGGTGGTCTGGTTCTCACCAATTACTTGTTTCTTGGATGCAACCACCACTTCTATTTCCTTTTCCAATATTCTAGACATTCAACTATTATTGGTCCCAATTATAGGTTTCCAACATCAGAATTTCTTTAGCCGCTACATGTAATTAGGCAAAGAAAAGCAGGAAAGTTAAAAAGGGAAAGGGAAAACTTCTCCACAAAGGGATGTTGGCAGCATTAAATAGTCCACTGAGTTGGCCCTGGGAAGATGGAAGAAGCAATCTGTTTACTCTGCTGAGGGAAGAAGGCTGAAGTATTTTGCTTGCCAGGACCTGTGATTGAAAGCTTTGGCTTTGTCAAGTTGCAACACAAACCTCAGCCACTTGCTTGTAGCTGAACAGCTGGAAGAAGTTCTGCTTTACTGGACCAGCTGTCCAGGGGAAGCTTTTAGGAGAACAGGCAAGTGATGGGAAAACCAGTCCTGCCAGAGAGAGACTGTGTGGCTAACTTTGTAAACTTCCTTTCTGGCTAAACTAAATGTTTAGCCAGAAAGAGCCTTGGATAGTACAGTGGTCTAAAGCCCTGTTATTAACATCAGCTGCCTGCAATTATTGCAGGTTCGAATCTCACCAAGGCTAAAGGTTGACTCAGCCTTCCATCCTTTCTAAGGTAGGTAAATTGAGGACCCAGTTTGTGGGGGCAATAAGCTGACTTTGTATAAATATACAAAAGTATGAAGGCTATTGCTTAGCGCATTGTAAGCCACCCTGAGTCTCCGGAGAAGGGCGGCATATAAATCAAATTTTTAAAAAAATGTGGAAATGTAGTCACCGACAAATATCCTCTCTCTGTGTGCAATAAGAAGGCTGGAAGGATGGACGCACAATGGACCAGATCATCCATGCCTAAGTGAGGTGTGCTGCTTTTATTTTAGTTATCGTATGGCACATTCATATCACATTTCAATTAAAAAACTTGAGATAAAATCAAAAACATTATAAATGTATGTCTAGATTATATTAAATTTTTTGCTTCATTTGTCAGTTAGGAAATCAGCAAAGTCTCCCTTATAGGCTTCATTTTGGCACTCTGTCACTATACGTTGGATGGTTGTTGTTTTTTCAGGCCCACAGGCACAATTCGAGAATGGCATTTCCCACCCACTAATAGAGGGCATCTGTGCATCTACCGTGGCCAGTGTGAATTCAGTTGTGTTGTCGATATCACAGTGCTGGACAAATCCAGGTGGTTTCTCCAAGATGCAAGGCAAACTTTGACATTTTGGGGGGCAATTTTCTATCCTATGTTGTTTCCACATATTGTGTATATTGTACAACAGACATGCTGCGACCATTTGCAGATAGGGAAGTGGTAGTTCTGATTTCTAAAACTCAGATGGTGGAAATGGAACCCAGACATTTCAGTGTGAGATGAATCCATGAGGGCTTCCTGTGGGAAGAAGTCCCCAGGACTGCTGCCATGAGCAGCTCTGAGGTCCGTTTCTGATACTTGCAGGGGTTTTTTTTGATTTATTTGATTTAATTTGATTTATATGCCGCCCTTCTCCGGAGACTCAGGGCGGCTTACAATGCGCTTACAAACAACGAAAGTCCACTTGCTTCTTGGAAAAGCAGCTTTGGGACAACCATGACCTGGATGACTGAGAATCAGATGTTGATTTACAACAGTTCATTTAGTGACCAGTTTAAGTTACAAAGGCACTGAAAAAAGTGAGTTATGACCGTTTTTCATACTTATAATTGTTTCAGCATCCCCATAGTCATGTGATCAAAACTCAGATACTTGGCAACTGATTCATACTCCTCCTGGTTGCAGTGTCCCAGGGTAATGTAATTGCCTTAGGCAATCTTCTGACAAGCAAAGTCAATGGAGAAGCAAGATTCAGTGAACAACCATTATTAACTTAACAAGTGCAGTGATTCACTTGTCCCACTTAGGAACTGAAATGTTGGGCTCAACTATGGTCATAAGTCAAGGAATGCCTGTGCTATAACAAGAGCTCATCCTCATATCCTTCTATTAGTATTCTACCATTTTTATATATCATTTGTTCACAATATCCCCATTTCTCAAGGACAGCAGCTTAATGTTGGATTTAGCCATTTCAGGAGTGTTTTCCCTTTTGTCTAGATACAACTTTTGCTGTGGATATGGTGGACACCACTTCTTGACGGCATAGTCAGTAGCAGAGATCTACCCAGATTCTATGATGCACAAGGACCTCTGGAGAGGGCTTTCCCTTAAGATTCATGGGCACAGTTGCCACCTCCTTCCTGTGCCTGGAAAAGCTTGAACTGAGATAACTGAAAGGGTCTGGAGATGATGGGCTTAGAAAACCTGGTGGTCTCCCTTCCTCTAAGCCACGCTCTGCTGCTGCTGTGTTGAATACACAACGAAGGTCTCTTTTCTCCCCCAGCTCCACTCTTCTTCCTTATTGTGCTGCTCATATATGCTCAATACGTTTGAGCAAGAAACAAAACTAAACTACAGATGATTTTTTTAAAAAAACTATCCCGAACATGTGCAGCTTTGCATTTTAAATTCATTTAAATCACAGCACCACTATAGCAGGGAGAATAAAATGGAACAGCTGAACATAATGACTTGGGAATAAGTACCATTTTGTTATGGAAAAGAAAGAAATGTTGAGAGAAAGAGAGAGCATTTAAAATGATGTATATGCCCAACATGTCACCCTGCTTGTATTTTTTTTATAAAAAATATATAAAGTAAGAAAGGATGTAGCAACAAAAAAACATCCCCTTGGTAGATCAGCTGAGATGCCGACTGTAAACTATTTGGTTGCTGCTGCAGCTCCATCATTTTCAAGGCTGCAAATCGCCCCCCCCCCCCCCCCACACACACACACTTGCACCCTTCCAAGCAAGGCCTGATCAGCCTGTCCTGGAAACACCTGCTTCTTCTTTTTTTTAAAATTTGATTCATATGCTGCCCTTCTCCGGAGACTCAGGGCGGCTTACAATGCGTTCAGCAATAGCCTTCATACTTTTGTATATTTATACAAAGTCAGCTTATTGCCCCCACAATCTGGGTCCTCATTTCACCTACCTTAGAAAGGATGGAAGGCTGAGTCAACCTTAAGCTTGGTGAGATTTGAACTTGCAGTAATTGCAGGCAGCTGAATGTTAATAACACTGCTTTAGTCTGCTGTGCGACCGAGGTTCAGTATTCTTCCCATCTGTTCACAACACCCCGTCTCTTTCTTCATTGATGTCACATTGTGGGTGCACAGACTGATTTACAGGTAGTTCTTGACTTAACTACCGTATATAAGCCGACCCGAATATAAGCCGAGGCCCCCAATTTTACCACAAAAAACTGGGAAAACTTATTGACTCGAGTATAAGCCGGGGGTGGGAAATGCAGCAGCTACTGGTAATTTTCAAAAGAAGGCTGGTCAAAAGTGCGAGAACCTGTCAGAAATCACTTTTTTCAGCCCTCTGGGTAGTCCTTTTGTGCATATGCACTACTCAGAGGGCTGAGTAATTTTTGACTGGTCCTCGCACTTGTGACCAGTCCTCGAACTTACAACTTACAACTTACAACTTACATTTTACGTTTTTGCCCTATTTTATCACCAATTCCGTCTCCCCCTCTTTCTCATTTTTTCTCTCTCCCTCTCTTTCTCTCTTTCTCTCCACTCTCTTTCTCCCCTTTCTCATTTTCTCTCTCTCCCCCTTTCTCTCTCTCTCCCCACTCTCTCTCATTCTCTCTTTCATTCAAAAATTCATTCCAGTCAAAAATAACTTTTTCAGCCCTCTGAGTAGTCCATGTGCACAAAAGGACTACCCAGAGGGCTGAAAAAAGTGATTTCTGACAGGTCCTCGCACTTTTGATCAGTCTTCGCACTTATGACTGGTCATCATTTATGCCCATTGTGGCATTCTTAAAAACAGTGTCACTCATTTCACAACTGCTTTTCTTCACCATGGTGACAAGATAGGGCAAAAATGTAAAATGTGAGGACAGTCGTAAGTTCGAGGACTGGTCAAATGTGCGAGGACCAGTCAAAAATAACTTTTTCAGCCCTCTGAGTAGTCCATGTGCACAAAAGGACTACCCAGAGGGCTGAAAAAGTGATTTCTGACAGGTCCTCGCACTTTTGACCGGTCTTCGCACTTATGACTGGTCATCATTTATGCCCATTGTAGCATTCTTAAAAACGGTGTTACTCATTTCACAACTGCTTCTCTTCACCATGGTGACAAGATAGGGCAAAAACGTAAAATGTGAGGACAGTCGTAAGTTTGAGGACTGGTCAAAAGTGCAAGGACCAGTCAAAAATAACTTTTTCAGCCCTCTGAGTAGTCCATGTGCATAAAAGGATACAGCAATAGAGAGGGATGAAGGAAGGGAAGAGAAGGGAAATTAGGAGTGAGGTTAAGAGAGGGAGGAAGAGAGGAGGAGAAGAAGAAAGGAAGAGGAAGTAGGGAGGAGGAGAAGAGGGGGAAGAGAAAGTAAGAAGGAAAGAAAAGAGATGGTAGGTTGGAGGAGAAAGATTGCTGTACAATAAAAAAGATGAAAGGGAAGAAAACCAACCCCAAACAAATATAAAGATATTAAGATAAAGAATGAATTGTTAAACTTAAAAGAGAACAAATATGAATGAATAGCAATAATTAGAAACACACATACAAACATACAATGTATTTTCTTTGAACAGAGTATTTGGCCGGTTCACAAATTTAAACAGTGTTTAGTCATTTCACTTAAATTTACAATTTCTATATTTCCTTTTTGCCATATTTATTCCTCATCTATTTTTTAAAAAAACCAATATTACCCTTCATCCTCATCTCTAATCTTAATCAAATTCAATTTTTCACTTCTATATTATACCCCTTCCCATTGTCATCTATTTTTATATCCATCCTCACATTGGTTAATTATGTAATATTACAGTTGTTTAATACAAATTCAACATTTTAATATAAATCAATTAGTTATATAACTATCTTTTTTGTATATTAATCAATATGAACATGAATATTCCAATTATTTCCATGCAATCCAATTTCTTACAAATCCATTAATTATATTTACCAATAATAATAAACCAAATAATTTCCCCCATATATTCTTCCAAACCACAACTTAACCATTTCTGCTTTCAACACAATATACAATTAATAGTATCTCAATTATTACAATTCCCTAATTAAATAGAGCTTTTTTTTCCTTTTGTGTTTTAAAATTTTGAACTCTCCTCTTTTGAACTAAATTTCCCATTGTTTGCACCTACCTTTTTTGATGAGGAAAAAGAAAAGAAATCTGCCTTTCCAACGTTGCAAGCAAATAGCAAAGCCAACAACCTGCTTTAGTTTCGGTTTTGTTTTCAGCTTGAATTGCACAAGGAGAAAAAAAAATATGCTCCAGCAGCACTCTTTGCAGCTAGCAAAAGACCCTTGCCCAAACTAGCTGAGAGCAAATGAGCTGAGAGTCGGGAGGCTGTTCAAATCAACGTATGGTAATTAACTTATACTGAAGCTGAAAGGGGCTGTTTTTTCTATTTTTGCAGACACCGGTCTACTCATTTGTTTTCTTTTAACACTGATCAGCTGTAGGGTGGCCCTATGAAGCCCCCCCCCCCCGCAAGAATTTAAACAGTTTTTTTCCCCTCTAGCCATCAGCTGGGACTCAGGAGGCAGCAATATATTGGGAGTGGGCGGGGTAAGCAAACCCCATTCTCCCGCCGTTCCCTAGCTTGTCCTGCATTCTTTCCAAAAATCGGGACATTTTTAAAATCGAACGTCTGGTCACCTTAGGAAAAAGGCATTTTTTTCGTGACTCGAATATAAGCTGAGGGGGGCTTTTTCAGCCTGAAAAACGTGCTGAAAAACTCGACTTATATTCGAGTATATACGGTACTACAATATTGAACTCAAAATTTTCTTTTGCTAAGTGAGACAGCTGTTAAGTGGGTTTTGCCCCCATTTTGCAACCTTTCTTGCCAGTTGTTAAATGAATAGCTAGTTTTTAAGTTAGTAACACAATTGTTAAGTGAATCTGGCTTCCCCATGGACTTCAATTTTCAAAAAGTTGCAGAAGGTGATCACATAACCCTGGGACATGGCAACTGTCATATATATGAGTTGGCAAGCATCTGAATTTTGATCATGTGACCATGGGGATGCAATGGTCATGTGAAAAATGGTCATAAATCACTTTTTGCAGGGCTGTTGTAACTTTGGTCATTAAACGAACTGTTGTAAGCCAAGGATCTGGATTCTTTGAGATAGCCCTTCTGGCTCCTGAAATATCATGATCAGATGGTCCATGGGAATCTGATGGTCATCCTGGGTGAAATAGAAAAGAGGGGCCCCAAGAAAGGCTGCAAAATGCCAGCAGAAGGAAGAGACACCCACAATCCACTGGTAGAGCCAAGGCCCCTTGGAAGAAGGCCTGGAGATGAAGCTGTCATGAGGGGTCTTGTTTCCTTGCAGATGTTTTATTACCCAAACTAGGTAACACCATCAGTGCTAGAAGCTAGAAACCCACTCCCTCCTGGCACTGATGATGTAATTTAGCTGAGTCTGAGAAAACAACCAAACTCAAAAAGTACCAAGAATCCCAGGATCCTCCACCTCCCTGCAAACCCCTCTCCCTTCTAGCACTGATGAGTTTGGGTAATGAAAGTTCTCCCAAGAAAAGCAGCACCCAGAACCCCCATTTCAGCCCCCAGCTGCAAAGATTCTCCTTTATGAAGCTGTCAGTCAAACAATTTGAGACCAGACAAGGGAACCTCCTGCATTCATTTCATCCCAGCTTTCCCACCCAGGTAAAGACACTGAATCTAAAATAAAAAATAAATAAATAACAACCCCACCCTAATAC
This sequence comes from Ptyas mucosa, assembly GCA_012654045.1. Classification (NCBI taxonomy): domain Eukaryota; kingdom Metazoa; phylum Chordata; class Lepidosauria; order Squamata; family Colubridae; genus Ptyas; species Ptyas mucosa. The sequence continues at coordinate 15,443,686 of WNWU01000029.1, forward strand.
TTGCTTTATAATTTATCAACAAGCCTAAAGAGCCAGTAACCACGGCTTAAGAGCAACATTTACAGCCGCTTTTACAGAATTCCAGTGGAGCCGGAAACAAACGACTTTAATTAACGGTGAAACTTTCGAAAGCGACCAATGCACAAAAGCAGGAAACCTCTGGATTAAACGCGGGCAGCCGCGTTTGAAGACGCGGGAAGATAAGCGCCGCGAACAAGGTGAAAACGGAAGATAAAGCCGACGGGCGCGGCTGAGAGAGAGGCTCGGCGCGTCTGGGAAGCCAAAACGTTACAGAGCCGATAACGGGAACATTTTCTGGATCGAGCCAACTAGGGTTTTGTTTTCCCTTCTTGCTCTGAAGAAAAAAAAAGCGGGGTGAACCTTCTTTAATTGAAATATGCCCGTGAGCCGCGCGCAAGGGGAGGCGAAGCACAGCCCCCTCCCGCTGGTGCTCCTGTCACCGATGCGGCCTCCGGCGTTTGAAGACCCTGCCCAGTTGCTTAGAAACGGCTCGGCTAGGAGGGAGAGCGGGGGGGGGGGGGAAAAAAAAAAAACCCCCCGCCCCCCCCCCCCCCCCCCCCCCCCCCCCCCGCTTCGCCGGGCTCTAGACGCGCGTTCAAGGCGGGAGCCGAGCTGGAGGCGGCGGCTGCGGAGGATGGCTGCCCGGCTAGACAATGCTGCCCTCTATGGGCCGCCTGCGGGTACTGCAGGTTGTTCCTCGAAGTGGCGGCGTGTACTGGGAAGGTATGCCGGTCCCGGAGCCGCCAAGTGCCCTCCGCAACCCGCATCTAACTTTGGCTCCCTCCCTAAGAAGGGAGCGACGGGGACCCTAAGCAGAAAAGGGGGACGGGCAGACGAAGGGCAATATCTGTAGCTCAGGGTTGAGAGGAGGCGCCCTTGGTGCTCTCTGAGCGCGGTAGTTTTCCCGCAGACGTTTCATTACCCAAACCAGGTAACGTCAGTGTCTTTCCCCTCCTCTTCCTCTCCGCACAGCCCCCTCCCTTCTAGCCTTGAAGAGATTCCCTAGTTTGGGAAATGAAACGTCTGTAAAAAAACCACCCAGCTCAGAGAGAACCAAGGACCCTCGCACAAAATCATGTTCCTCCCTGAGAGGCTGTGGGTAGGGGAAGGGAGCTGCAACAGGGCCCAACTCTTTCTTCCACTAAATTTCGGCACAAATAAAAAAAAAGGGGGGGGGAGAAGGACTCACCAGTGAAGTTCCTCCAGCCCTGGAGCCCGGCTGAAATGCCCGTAGGTCTTGGGTGGGGTAGCCTGCGATAAGAACCAGGCTAAGGTGCAAAGCACCCCCGAAATAGGTTTAATCATTTGGGCACCGACTGTGATACGAGTTTTCTTCACGTGAGGGTTTTAGGAATCAGAAGACGTAGGCTGGAACCGGAAACCCACGGAGAGTACCATTGTGCAACCTTGGGCTCAAAATTGTATGCGTGTAACAGCGTGGAAGAGCCTGCTGGGCCAGGCATTTACTACAAATATTCGATTGCAAATTCAGTTGGAAAGCAATTTGATTGAATCTTGAAACCGAACTGACTTTTTGAATAGACTTTATGAATTGCGTCGCTAAATTGAATCAGGTACCAAATTGGATTGGCAGTCCAAACAGAATTGATATCATTTGATGATCTAAATCAAATCAGCACAGCTGTGCAAAACAATTTAACCATTCAAATTGAATCAGCTCAATGCTCTGAATTATCTCCAAAAATTTGAATACAATCTGACATTATTTGCACAGGTCTAGATTTTAGTTACTCTCGGTAGAGTGACGAGAGGGTGGAGACAGGCAACAGAGAAAATTGCAGTCCAGAATATTTTTGTGGCACTTGAAATGAGAATGAGAGAGAGAGAAAATAGAATTTAGAAAAGCAGTTTGCATAATACCATGTTACCTCTTTTATATACAGAAAAAAGCAAACAAGAAATATCTGTGAACATGCCGAGATTACTGTCCAGGAAAGTACAGATTACGTTGAGAACCATATTTCAGTTTCTTGAAAGTGGCAGAAAGATACATGAATATTCACCGTTTAACCACTATTTTATCCATTCCCTCTTCTAACCCTGAGCTGGGCTGCTCAGCATTTTCAAAGAAGCTGAACGGACTGACCTTCCTCCGATTTATTTATACCACAAAACACCCACAGAAATCCAAGCAGAAACACTGTGGCTTTTCCCTGCTTTTTTTTCCTCCCTAAAATGAAAAGTCTCCAGCAAAGTGAAACGCCTAATCTTCGGAACATCTGCTCCAAACAGGCAGGAATCCTGGAAATGCCACCAGCGCATTTGCCAGTCTTCTCTTCAGGGGGTCTTGGGGGAGGGGGGGATTTCACAGACACGGCGTACTTCCCACGGGTTCCGGCAGATGATCATAATACAAATGATATTTGCATGCTATGATACTCCTTTAGCACAGCCCCGGGAGATGCAACAAAAAGCCAACACAATCACATCTATTAATCTCCTGCAGCTTTAAATTCCCCTTCACTTGGAAAATTCATTTCTCCACCCATCAAATAGCCAGTGTGGGGTGGTTATACATTTGGGATGTGGGGGGCGAAACTCTGGTGACTGGAAACACCCCCGCTCCCCGCAGCGCATTTCTTCAAGAAGTCTCTGAATTGGCTGGCATGTTGGAGTACTTGAGAGCAATTCCCTCGCAGGGTTTCGATGGAGCGATAGTAAGAAAGGGGAGAAAATGCCCAGTCATTCGAGTCAAGACAGTAAACAATTTGCTTCTTTTAAAATTCCTCTGTTAAAATCGGCTGTTTTTCACTGTTTCTGCTGCAATTTTTTGTACCCATAATCAAGAGGGATACATAATCACAGGGAGGGCTTTGCAAGATCCCCCCCCCCCCAGCTATTATCCCATGCAATTCTTGGCTTGCAGAGCTTGCAAACCCCGGGGGCACCGAAGCCTCCCCGCCCTCATTCTGGATGGAGATTTTGTGAGGCAGAGCCCAGCGGGGGAAATCAAATCTGGTTTTTTATGCAAACGGGATGCAATTTGCAAGAAAGTTGAGAGTAAGGAGGAGCGGGAGAAGCACACCGCACATCGTAGAAGGTGTGCAGGGGACATCTGAGCTCAATGACTTTAAAATAATGATTGTATTTTTTAAAAAAGGAAAAAAATAGAAATCATGGCAAAAGAAAATAAGAGAAAGCAATACGATAACGAACAGCCATTAAGTGCGGAAGGGTTTAAATATGCGTACGGCTTTTTCGCAATAGTTCCAAAAAAGGGGAAACCACATTTCATCCTTTCTCCTTTTATTTTTTTAGAGTGTCCGAAATGTTATTGTTGCTTTGCATACAGAATGAAATCGCCGCAAATTCAGATTGGCTGCAAGGAGATGAATTACGCCGAAGTCGAGAGAAACCGGCGCGAGGCAGCGCTTTCCACGCTCCTTTGAATCGCGGCGTCACAATAAAGGTATCCAGCGGTTTATTGTAGACGGAGGGGACGAAGCCAGAAAGGCGCGCAGAGGAAGCGGCCACCTCTGCGCAGCGGCTGGCATTGAGGGACGGAGGCCAGGAAAAAGCAACGGCGTGGAGGCCCCGCAGGGGAAGGAGGCCGCTCGGCGCTCGGGGAAGCCCAGGAGCCGCCCGAAGCGAGCCAGGCGCAGGAGCCAAGGCGGCAAAAGGCGACCCGCAGACGCGCAGCTCCAACCTGCGCGCGGACAAAGCGCTGCCGCCGCCTGCCAGCCACTGACCGCCCTCGCAGCCCTCCCGGAGGAAGACGAGAGGGAGTCGGGGCTGGGTGGAGGGCGTTCCGCCGGTGGAGCTCTGCGCAGGGCCGGGCGGAGAGGCGCCCCTGAACCCCCGAGAGCCCTGCCCGAAGGAGCTAAGCGCCGGGTGTGCCCAGAGCCCAGCGGAGCCCGAAGGGCAAATGGGGTTTCCGAGGAAGCTTTCCCAGCAAATTGCTCATATAACCGGCCTTCCCCTTTACTCGACCCAGCTGTCTCTTGGCTGCTATGTGCAGGTAGTCCTCGACTTGCATACATTCCTATTGTGACAGTTTGAAGTTACAACAACATTGAAAGGTGACCGTTTTTCACACTGAGGACAGTTCCACCATCCCATTGCAGCATGTGATCGAAATTCAGACGCTTCACAATCGGCAGGTATTTATGATGGATGTGATATCCTGGAGTTCACATGATCCCTTTTGCAACCTTCTGATGAGTAGTCAGTGGGGAAGCCAGACTCACTTAACAGCCATCTTGCAAATTTAACAGTTGCAGTTATTTACTTAACAATTGTGGCAAGAAAGGTTATAAAATGGGGCACATCTCACTTAACTGTCTTTCTTAGCAACAGACATTTTTATGTTCAGTTGTCATAAGTCAAACACTACCTGCAAAACAAACAAGTGATGTGAATTTATAGTTTCAGATTGTAAAATCGAGTCTTAAAATACTGCAGGAGTGACAAAGTAGAGGATACCATAGCCTTATAGAGGCAGCAGAAGAGGCAGTGGTAAAAATCGCAGGCTGACTTGGTCAGGCTTCTTTTCTTCACATCTGCCCACCCCGTGTGTGCGCCAAATGAGCTGCGAAGCTTGCAGCAGCTCCTGCTACAAGAGAACCCTCCCTCCCTTGCAGAGCCCTCTTTTTAATGCATCAGCATGAGAGCTTTGGAAAAGGGCCTCACCACCACCTACCAGCCCTGCAAAGGTGTCATTTTGCAGCTCCATTAATAGATGCGAGAATGGCAAGATTACCTCTATGTGAGCCCGGCAGGAGGTGGGGAGCCACAGCCACGAAACTGCTTTCCAGGTGGTGTGGACTGAGAAAGTGGCAAGAGATGGGCTGCACCTAGGCTGAAGCCAAGGGCAGGCCCCGTTCCCAAGGTGAGAGCAGGAAGGTCATATGCAGATTGCTATCCTTCCTTCAACATGGAAACTAACATGCTTAATATATTATAATATTAAATAATATTATTTTTAAATCAGCCAGATGTTTAGACTGGATTTGGCATTGTTATCCACCTACTTAGTCCTTCCCAAGGACCTGGGATAGGCACATGTTTGAGGGTGTTAAAAAGTATTGTGGCGGGATGTTAGCTGTTCCGTGTAAAGCTGCCTTTTGCAATTGACTGATGAGGATTATTTTTATTTAGGCATCGCCAGACTCTACAATGACTCTGGAAAGCTCATAACGTAACAGGAAGAATAAGGTACAAAGTACTGGTATATAAGAAAAAAAAAACATCCAGGGTTTCAAGATTGAGGTCAGCTCTTCCCAAAGGCCAAATCCCACAGATTTGGGATTTCCTGGGGTTAAACCATGCTTGTGTGCATGCTGTTAAAAATGTTTCCGCATAGTTTCTCCAAGGTCATCTCTCTTTTCTCTCTCGCTCTCTATGTGTGGCTACCCCACCCCTCCCAAGTGACATTCCTTAGCATGCCATGCTGTAAAAGAGGAAGACATGTCTGAGATAGTTGCCAGCACAAGAGCATTGAAGTGACCTGCTTAGGACTTCAATCAGGCATGAAGATATTGCTGGAGAATGTGGAGAGGCTCGAGGCTTTTGTTTTGGGTATGTTTTTGGGTTTGCTTTCTCACTTGCCCTCTTCAAGCTGTGTGGTGGCTTGAACCATCTGGCAAGTAAAATGCGGCATAGTAAAGACTCGGCACAAGAACTGAACGATTCTTTCTCAGGCTGCACAGTAGCATTTCATAGATTTTTAGGAAAGGCTGAGGCTGCTGTTCCCCATTATTGCTCCCCCCCTCCTTTCATTTCAAGCAAAAGAGGAGGTAGCTGCAGTCATATTATTGATAATACAAAATTGTACTGATAATACAAAAATGAAGCCTTAAATTGGGAAGATAAAGCAGGCTGCAGCTCTTCACGTGAATTAACCTAATGCAACTGCTCCAAAGGGCAAATCTTGGGGTTCATTAACAGGAGCACAGTCCAGATTGGGGGGTGCAAGTGGAACACTACTTTGCCAAGGTCTGAGCCAAGCATTTGGAGCCCTGCCCCCAGTTCTGAGCACCCCTCCCAAGCTCATTTGGTTGGGCTGTGAAACATGCTGGCTCTTCCACTCCACGGTTGCTTCTGGTCACTTGCAGGCCTTAAGAATGGTTTGCTTCCTCCGGATGGAGAAGGTCAGAGCTACCGAGGGACTCTCCAGCTGCACCAAATGGGCAGCAGCCAGGCCGCAGGGCAGTGGTGAAATGTAAAATCTGTTCTGTGTCTGGTTCTGTGGGCGTGGCTTGGTGGGCGGGAGGGTAATGTGACTGGGTGGGCATGGCCAACCTTTTTTTTTCTTTTAAAAACATTTTTTCTACAACCTCTTCAGAGGTTGTAGAAAAAATGTTTTTAAAAATTAAAAAAAGCCTCTGAAGATTGTGTGGCTCAGCTGGGCATGGGGTGAGCAGGGATTTTTGCTACCGGTTCTCTGAATCACCCGCCTCCATCCCTACCAGATTGGGCAATCCGGTCCAAACCAGGAGCATTTCACCCCTGCCCCAGGGTGTCAGATTTAAGGTTTTGTCACATGATTTGGGGGTTCCTCAAAGAAACTTCATTTCCTCCTCCAGCCTGGTCTTGGGTGAAAGGAGAAGGGCAGAGTTTTCAAATGAAAATGTTGCAATGACACATTCTCCCCTTCCACTGAATTATATGGATGGCAACTCGGCAGCTTATTTTGCCACGCAGGGCAACATGTCCAATCATTTTCCACAATTCTTTTCTAAGTGGAAACTCTTACAGTGTGTCATCAATTTCGTTGTCTTTCTTCAATTCTTTGATTTCAACAAATACTGCAAAAGCAACAGAAGTGGAAATGAGGGCAGTCTCGTGCAATGGCCACCATCACCCTCTGCCCCGAGAGAGAAGCAATGTGGAGCTTTTAGCAGGACCCTCCTAGGATCGGAAGGGCTGGGCAGCCCTCAGACCATGACATCCACCCCAAGGCTGATGGAGAGGAATGGCCCACAACCTCTGGACTCAAGTAGGGAGCCTTTGTACCCTGGGCTCTGCTACATTGGAGACTTTCCTTGTCTGCACAAAGGTTGGCCTGTGGCCAGTAAAGCTCCTGTGGCAAACAAGTTCCTGAAGCAAGCTTGAGTATCGTAATGAATTCCTATGGTGTCTGTGAAAAGGATGGCTTCGTGTTGAACATATCAGTGTATATATAATGTATTTTGGGGGAGGGGGAGGTTGTAATTGCTTGCGGTATAAATTTGGCCAGTCTTGGTATCTCAGGTTCCCAGGCATCCCCACATCAGACACCTCCTTAATCCATGCAGAGGCGCAGGCAGGACATGTCTGCTGTTTGAGGCTGACATATGCAGAGGTTCTTTAAAATGGAAGCGTGCTACATATAGAAATTAATCTATAGCATGTACACCATTGTCTATTTTAGAACAATGCATTTGAAATGTCTGCAATTTATAAAAATCTACCTTGTGTGGTTGCAATGAAATTACTCTTTCTGTCTCTCTTTCTGTGTGGTCTGTTTAAAAATTGGATTTTCAAGACCCGTTTCCCAGCTCCTAGACTTCATTCAGTTGCACCATTACTCTTCCAGAATGCTCTCAGATGAGAATTTTATAGGGCAACTTCCCTTGCTGGCTTCACATAATTTTGTGGGGATTCAGATAACAATATCACCAAGCCCTGACTCCTGGGAGTTTTGCAAGGATTGTTCTTTTGAGTGCTTTTGAAGTAGATGAAAAGCAGGATGAAAATATTTAAATATTTAAATGTACGGTTTTCCTTTGTACCGAGAAGCATTTAAGAAAGCAGGAGCAAAACAGATTGGAAGATTTTTCTTACATTACTTGAATGTCTCCTGTTCCTCTTACAGAGCCCTTTGGGATCTTTCAGGGCAAGGTTTTGCGTCTTGTCCTCTGTTTTGCTTCCTATCTAGCCTCCTGTTTGCCTTGGTAAGACAACACTTCGAATCTTGCATCCAGTTTTGGTTGCTCGATATAAAAAAGATGTTAAGACTCTGGAAAAAGTACAGAAAAGAGCAACAAAGATGATGATAAGACAGGAGGCTGAAACATATGAAGAACGATTGCAGGAATTGGGTATGTCTAGTCTAATGAAGAGAAGGACTAGGGATGACATGGTAGCAGTCGTCCAGTAGTGGCAAATAGCAGTCTTCTAATATTTGAGGAGCCTGTCCAAAGCTCCTGAAGGTAAGACAAGTAATGGATAGAAACCTATCAGATCCAACCTAGAATTAAGGAAAAATTTCCTGACAATGAGAACAATTAACCAGTGGAATAGGTTGCCTTCAAAAGTTGTAGGTGCTCCATCATTGGAGGCTTTTAAGAAGAGATTGGGCAACCATTTTTCTGGAATGCTATAGGGTCTCCTGCTTGTGCAAGGGGTTGGACTAGAAGACCACCAAGGTCCCTTCCAAATGTTATTCTGTTATCCTCGCCTTTCTCTTGATTTAAATCTTTGTTCATGAAAATTACAGCATGTTGTGTTGCTCCAGATTTCTCTGCACTGAAAGACTGATGGAATTGGGCTTTTCTGCTAGACTGAACAGCCTCCACCCCATCCGCTGACTTCAGTACATAGCATGGATTCTCAGGGCCCTTTTCTGTCCTTGCTTGGCACGTTTGCACAATTACCATTTTATGAAATCAAAGCACAGGGAGAAATTTAAGAGAGTGGGATTCTGGGGAGCATAAGCTTTTTTAAATTCATAACTGAATGTGAAACATAACCAATAGCAATAGCATAGCCCTCTCTAAGCAGTTTACAGAGTCAGCCTATTTACCCCAACAATCTGGGTCCTCATTTTACCGACTTCGGAAGGATGGAAGGCTGGTGAGAATCGAACTCCTGGAGCGAGCAGGAGTTAGCCCTGCAGTACTACATTCTAACCACTGCGCCAATGCACCTCCATAAGTATGGAAGAGTCAGGCTGCATGTGTCAGCCTCGCCCTCCCCTGCCCATCTTCTCAGGGCCAGACTGGTCAGAAAGGAACTACCTTGGCTTCAATGACATGCTGCAAGTGAGTACCAGCCCTTTGAGATAGGCCAAGTCAAGGAAAAGCTAGTGCAAGAAATGCTAGAACTCTACGGACATGGGCTATGACACCAAATCCTTGAGTGCCTGACAGCATTTTCTCACACCTCCCTTCTTTAGTCAGGGTGGGGCAGATCCTGAGTTTCTTTCTGCCACCTTCCTGTTTTCCCAGGCTCAGTTTGTGTTTGACTGATCGTGCCACATACAGGTAGACCTCAACTTACAACAGTTCATTTAGTGACCATTCAGAATTACAACTGCGCTGAAAAAAGGGACTTACAACCATTTTTCACATGTGTTGCAGCATCCCCATGGTCAAAGTTCAGCCACTTGGCAACTGACTCACATTTATGACAGTTGCAGTATCCTGGGGCCATGTGATCCCCTTTTGCGACCTTTTGACAAAGTCAATGGGGACAGATTCACTTAACAACCATGTTACTATCTTAATAACTGCAGAGATTCACTTAACTGTGGCAAGAAAGGTCATAAAATGGGGTAAAACTCACTTAACTGTCTTGCTGAGCAGTGGAAATTTTGGGGTCAATTGTAAGTTGAGGCCACCCTGTATTTTTTCCAAGGTCATCTCTGGGCTCCTTTGCTGTGAGCCTCAGTTGAGAGGGCTGGTGAGTCCCAGGCCCGCCCTCCTTCGACTTAACGCATCTGGAGCCCTAACATGCAGGGAAATCACCCTGCACATTTGCTTTGCTTGTTGGTCATAAGCAAGACTATGGGACCTCTGGCAAAATGGCATAAAGAAGATCAGTGGACTTTATATCCGTGTTGACTCAGAAGAAAGCTTAGCTGGAATCTTTCAGCCTTGTGCCCAGGCATTAGCACTGTATTCTTTAAGCCTGGGAAATACTGTAGCTGCTTTTTAATGCTCAAAGAATTAACAATTGAAGGAAATGTGTAAGCATTTGTAGGCTTCTATGCAAAAAACGACAACGGAGAAAATCTTCCTCTGTCTACTGCTTCATTTTATCACCAAGTCAGATTGCCTCAGGGTAATTTGCTAGAATCGAAAACCTCTGATAAGACAATCACAAAAATAAAACCCCATTTCTCATCACTCCATAAGGCCAACACAGCAGTGTAGAAAATCCTCATATTTTAAAAGCCAGACAAATAACAAAAATTACCTTCTCCCAAAAGCAATGCATCCTTTAGTTTCTGAGGAGAAACCAGTTTATTGGCCTTTCCAAGAAACCAAGCAAGGCACAAAGAATTCTTAGAGAAATGCCGTTTTGGAATTTCCAGGCAGTCCCACATCCTTTGGTCCTTCCCCTCAGAATGATGTCACAGGAAAGGCTGGGATTCTTTTGGAGGAAAGCCAAACCATAAGAGCTTTATCCAATCAGTATCAGCCCTTTGAACTGACCTAGAAGCCTTGTGGGCACCAAAAACTGGCACGATGCTTCCAGATCTACTCGTTGGGGCCACTATATTCTGGACCAACCACAACTTCCTTGGCTGATTCATGCGGCACATCTTATTTCTGCGCCTCTGCTGTTCTACTTACCGGGGCTGCCTGAGAAGGTAAGCAGCTGAGCTTCAAATTGCTATACTTTGAACGCTGCGTGCAAGTGTGTTAGGTGCGCATGCAAAGTGTGCGGTCACCAAACCGGTTGTTAAACCAGTTGCAGCCCACAACTGCTGGTGATGAGGACAAAAATCATTTCCATCAGACTTTTCTGAACTAGAAACAATTGCAATTAACATACCAGCCAGAGCGGGACAGAAATCTTGCTCATGAGTCCAGGAGGATCCCCAAATTATGGATGTATTCCTCTTTCAGAGCTCTACTTTAAGGCTGCCACAAAGAAGCAATGCTCTGGAACCCCAATTCCCTTGATCTTCAATAAGTGGGGACCATCATCATCCCTTCTTATGATGCATAAGTATAAATGATAGCGACATTGACTGCTTTCTAGTGACCATGCTCCTTTGGGCTGTATAGGTCAGTACCAGCCCTTTAAATTAGATCTGGAAACTTATTGGTAGCATTGCACTGTATTATGCTGCTAAACCGCTGCACACTCAGCAGCACCCAAGCCACTGCATTATGAATCAACTGTGGTTTTGAAACCTTCAAAGGCAGCTCCAGGTGGACCATGTCCTAGCCAAAAAGTGATAAAGGCATGAGTCACTATCATAAGGACCTGTTCCAAAAAAGTCTCCAAGCTAAAGTTGGACAAATCTTATCATTTGCTCAAGCAGAAATGATTTGTTTGTTTGTTTGTTTATTTATTTATTTAATAAAATTTGTATGCCGCCCTATCTCCAAGGACTCGGGGCAGCTCACAATGACAACCGACAAGCGACTGTTAAAAACAACAAATACACATAAAAATCTAAAAAGTATTTTAAAAAAATTAAAATATACTACCCCATCAGTCCAGGAGAACTCTAACACAGACCTCCTCCTCAGAGGGAGCAAGACAGCATGCAAAGCTAATGCTAGATCTATCAACATTTATTGATAAATAGATGGATTATCCATGAACAGTATCTCTGTCTTCCTGGAGTGTCAAGCTCCTGTAAATGTTTTGGTCTTATGGATGCACTTAATCTGTGCTATTATTATTAAGAGTTTTTCTGCTTTGAAAAGTGTAAGCCACCCAGCATCTTGTGGAGTCAGATAGCTTTCAAATGCATAAATTGAATGCTGCTAAGAATTCTAAGGGGATCGAGAGGAGCACTTTCTTTCCCTCTAGGTTCAGATGGTCATCCAACAGGGCAACCAGTGCAGTCCTGATCTCATTCCTGAAACTGGATCCTGACTAAATCTCAGTCTATCTATCTCCCTCCCCCCACCCACTTCCCTGCAGCAGGACATATCCCTCCTCTATGCACTCTGCCAGCTTCTCAAAGGAGCCACATCAGGAATGGATCCAGTCCAGAAATGGCAGAATTCATACTGCCAAGAATCCTCTCTATTTCTTTACATTAAAAAAGAGCCCTATATGATCTCACAAACATCACCCTGGTCATCTTATTAGACTCTGTTCAAGTGGCAGCCAACAAATGTGAACAATTTTATCCACAAAGAATCTTACTAAAGGTGTCACAGCAGCCTGCAGGAGATCTCTCCACCTCATTACTCAGGCTACTGGATGAGAATCTGCAGAAGGAAAAAAAGCAGATAAATATAAATGCTCCACTGTTCATATCATCATGGTATTTCCTGAACCTTATTAGATGACTTTCACTCTTCATTTTCTGATAGAATCATTCAGGGAACTCGAGGTATACACCAAGGAAGCTCTTGCCATCTGCATTCCAGAATGGAGATTTGTCCAGAACAGTATGGGGTCTCCTGCTCAAGCAGGGGGTTGGATTAGAAGACCTCCAAGGTCCCTTCCAACCCTGTTATTTGGTGTTCTAGCTTCCATTGTTCTCTATAACTAGCTGCCCAGTTCCACTTTGCATGCAGACAAGCACCCAAACTGGAACAGATTCTCACAAGTTAATATGGGAGCTAGGTCTACTAGAGAGCCAGATGTCTCCTTTGCATCTGTGTATGTTAATTGCCCATGATTCCAACTTCTCCCTCCATACGAATATGGCCTTTACTCATTTCCTTTCTTTATGCTTTAACTTATAAAACAGAGCTGTTGTACTCTGTAGGGGGAAAAAGTTAAAAATAATGGCAGGAAATTAAAAATGAATAAGCTTCTTAGAGCAAGAATGGAAAAAAAGGAACAGGAGGCCATTAATAAGAGTGTGATCCTAGGGCCCTGGATGAACTCAGCAGGAATTAAGAGAGAGAAGAAACAATTACAAAGAAAAGGAAAAGTTAGGAACACCTTTGCTCATCTATGCCAGACAAGCTGTGTCCCAGCTGCATTGTTGTTTTTAAAGATGCCAGCAGCCATGTCTAGAAAACCAGGACAGAATGACCACCATGACTGCAAAGCAAGACTGCAAAAGAGCAGCCACGCTGGTAGCAACAATTTAATCAGCATCACCCACCGAAAAGGCAAGTGGCTGGTTTGCTGGGGGGTGGCAGGCATTTAAAGATTTTTCCTTGGTATTCTGAGAAGGCTGCATGCTGGAGACCATGAAGAATTGCTGCTTCTGGTTGGTAGCAGAGAGGAACCAATACTTTGCCCACCAATGTTATAGAAACCCTTGGCATTTCCTTGTGTTCCTCTGATACTTGCTATTGTGTAGAACTTTATTTTTCTTTCGATCGCTCCTTCCTGGAGTTTTCCCAATTCATCAAGGATTGCATCATAAATGAAAGGTTTTATTCCTGAGGCCAGTTGAAACCATTTCTTGGAATGATTTCATCACCCCCTCTTCTCATCTGACAGGGGAAACCCCTCCTAGGAGGAAAAGAAGGAGAAAGCTGACAGGAAAGCCGTGATGATCCTTGAGGGCACAGCAAAATCTTATGAATGTTCAAACCAGAGAGAGGGAGAGAAGGGAGGAGGAGGGCTGGTTGGTGCACAGCTCTTCTTTAAGAGTCTCTGATATGCCTTTTCTGAAAATCAAAGGTATGCAGGCTTCCAATGCATGATTCATAACTTCCTCCTTGCAGTCAGCTGTCATGTAGAACAATAAACGAAACCAATTTGTCATTTAGCAACTTTACTGAGATTTAAAATTATACAATTCACAAATCAAGTTATATTATAGTTTTTGCAGTAACAATATTCCAACCTTGTAGCATTGATCAATAATAAAATAAAATTTAAGAGTACTAAATAAAGCATGAAACAAGAAGAAAGTAGATATGATGGGATTAAGAAACAACCTAATTCATGAGGACCCAGTTTGTGGGGGCAATAAGCTGACTTTGTATAAATATACAAAAGTATGAAGGCTATTGCTTAACGCATTGTAAGCCGCCCTAAGTCTCCGGAGAAGGGCGGCATATAAATCAAATTTTAAAAATAAATAAAATAGGTTAATTCAAAGTTCACCAGGCCAAGTAGTCGTACCATAACTAATTGTAATGATTTACTACATATTGATTTTACACTAGATAATGTTGAAATGGCACTATGTAACCTAAAGCCATCTCTATCTATTGGCCCTGATGGACTATGTGCCTACTTCTTAAAAAAGCTTGCCACTGCCATAGCTGAACCTCTATGCACAATCTATGAGGTATCTTTCAGTACCAGCTCCTTGCCCGACCTATGGTCATTAGCCACAGTCAATCCTATTTTCAAAAAGGGAGACCCTAGTCTAGTAGAAAATTACCAACCAATCTCACTGTGTTGCATCACCAGTAAAGTCATGGATTATATATAATTATTAACCAATTATAAACCAATCCATCACCCTCCACTTAGAGACAAACAACCTGCTTTCTAACAAGCAGTTTGGTTTCAGGAAAAATTAGTCCTGTAATCTGCAACTCCTACACTGCAGAAACATTTGGGCCACACATCTTGACCAGGGTAAAGCAATAGATGCAATTTACATAGACTTCTGCAAAGCCTTTCAGTGGTGCGTGACAAACTACTGTTAAAACTAAGTTCTTACAGCATTTCCAGATCCCTGCACAAATGGATAGCGGCATTCCTGTCAAACAGGCAACAAGTAGTCAAAATAGGGAGGGCCCTATCAAATCTGGCATCGGTTAACAGCCATGTCCCCCAAGGCAGCATTTTAGGACCCACACTTTCGGCTTTACATCAATGACCTATGTGATCATATTAAAAGCAGCTGCGTCCTCTTTGCTGATGACGTAAAATTATTTAAAACCACTGACAATGCTGCTGCCCTACAAAGCGACCTTGACCATGTGTCAGAATGGTCGTGCAATTGGCAATTCCAAATCTCAACTAATAAATGCTCTATCCTATACATTGGCAATAAAAATCAGAACACCAAATACAAGTCAGGCAGAAATGACCTCGTAGATGACCGTCACTCTGTCAAGGACCTAGGAGTACTCATCTCAAATGATCTAAGCCCCAGAGTTCACTGTAACAGCATTGCCAAAAAGGCATTAAGAATTGTTAACCTAATTTTGTGAAGCTTCTTCTCTGGTAACTAGGGCATACAAAACCTTTGCCAGACCAATTCTCGAATACAGCTCATCTGCCTGGAATCCACACTGTATATCGGACATTAATACGATTGAGTGGGTCCAGAGGTATTTCACGAAAAGAGTACTCCACTCCTCTACTCACAATAGAATCCCTTATGCCACCAGGCTTGAAATTCTGGGCTTGGACAATTTGGAACTGCACCACCTGCTGTCTGATCTAAGCATAGTACACAAAATGGTCTGCTACAACGTCTTACCTGTCAATGACTTCTTCAGCTTCAACCACAATAATACACAGGCAAACAATTGATACAAGGTAAACAGCTTCAACCTCAATTGCAGAAAATACGACTTAAGCATCAGAGTGGTCAACGCCTGGAATGCTCTACCTGACTCCATTGTTCCATCCTCAAACCCTCACAGCTTCAACCTTAAACTGTGTACTGTGGAACTCACCCCATTCCTAAGAGGTCTGTAAAGGGGGCATGTCTACCAGGGCCTACCGTCCCTGTCATACTGTCTCCATTTATTTGTATTCATTTCCTTCGTTCATGTCCATGTTCATACTTATACCTGCTATCTTGTACATGTTTGACTAACAAATAAATAAATAAAACTCTAGGCTATGTCAGGATAATATTTAAAATTTCCATGAAATGTTTTTAACACTGATTAATATTAGGAATCCACAAATGTTTTTTTCCCTTTTTAACAGAATTTGATGAAGTTATCAAGCACCATGAAGGTTGAAAAGGGAGTGTTTGTGCTAAAATGAAGACAAACTAGTAATAGCTTTTTATACTCAAGTAAATGTTGAATAATTAAACAGGCAGACTGCAAATTTCACATAAACAGGTGGAAGTGGCTTGTGTTGCTTCCCTTAATTTGATGAGCCATTTCAGTATAAAGAGCAGATATGCTTTAGTTAAGCACCTGTCTAAGCACAGAAGGATGGGCAGGCCTGCTTTTTTTCCCAAGGTCCGTTGAAGCTGGTAATTAAAAGGAGGAAAGCAGGAAGTGTATTGGATGCACTGTGGTTGGAGTTACAGTAGCAGTCGAAGAAACATTGCCTAAAAGTTGTTTAGTGACAAAATGGAGTAGCAAAGAAAGATGTCTAGGAAAGAACAAATCAAAATTTGAAAAGGAAAGATATTTTAAAGGAAGAGTTTCTGTCTGCTTCAGCCTGGGAGTGGAGAAATGCAACTTTCTGAAAAATCATTTCTTTTCTTTTTGAAAGAAAGGGCTGCCACAAGAAGAAAGGGTCAACCTTTCCAAAGCATCTGAAAGCAGGACAAGAAGCAATGGATGGAAACTAACCAAGCAGAGAAGCAATCTAGAACGTAGGAGAAACTTCCTAATGGTAAGAACAATTAACTAGTGGAACAACTTGTCTTTAGAAGTTGTGGGTTCTCCATCACTGGAAGTTTGCAGGAAGAGATGTTGAGACTCTGGAAAGAGTCCAGAGAAGAGTAGCAAAAATGATTGTTAGGCTGGAGGCTAAACTACAGCATATGAAGAACAGTTGCAGGAATTGGGTATGTCTAGTTTAATGAGAAAAAGGGATGCAGTGGCTACTGAGCTAAGACGCACCACTGAGCTTGTTGATCAGAAGGTCGGCAGTTCAGCGGTTTGAATCCCTAGCACCACGTTACAGAGTGAGCTCCCGTTACTTGTCCCAGCTTCTGCCACCCTAGCAGTTCAAAAGCACATTAAAAATGCAAGTAGAAAAATAGGAACCACATTTGGTGGGAAGGAACAGCACTCCGTCCCGCCTTTGGTGTTTAGTCATGCCAGCCACATGACCATGGAGACGTCTTCGGACAGCGCTGGCTCTTCAGCTTAGAAATGAAAATGAGCACCGCCCCTAGAGCTGGAAGCGACTAGTATACATGTGGGGGAAACCTTTACCTTAGTTTAATGAGAAGAAAGACTAGGAGTGACACGATAGCTGTCTTCCAATATTTGAGGCGGCGGTCAACCTATTTTCCAGAAGGCACCAGAAGGCAAGACAAGAAACTGGATGGAATCTAATCAAGGAGAGTAGCAACCTGGAATTGAGGTGAAATTTCCTGACAGAACAACTTAACCAGCGGAACAGCTTGCCTTCAGAAGTTGTGGCTAATCCATCACTGGAGGCTTTTAAAAAGAGACAGAATTGAATCTATTTTTTTAACATTATCTTTCCTTGTGACTTTGGAGAGTTACTCCTAGTCAGTGCAAATTGACCTCCCCAGTTCTGTGGTCATCTGGATGTATTGGACTAACTCCTCAAATCCCAGGTAGCCTGAGTGTCAGGATGGAGAAGATAGGGGCCTTGAGGGTCTGACACCATGACAGAATGTAAAAGAGACTGAGCAGTCATTTGTCTGAAATGTTATAGGGTCTCTTGCTTGAGCAAGGGGTTGGACTAGAAGACCTCCAAGGACTTCTTTCTGCCCTAGGATTTTGTTCTGTTCTGTTCTGCTCTTTGCCCAACTGAATCTAGGCTGTTATCTGATGAGTAGGAAGTAGTTTCTGTGGCCAAATGTTGTTATACTGTATGTAAAATTAGGCAGGCTATAACTGCTCACGGATAATTCACCACTAATCCTAATATATTATGCCTGTTTTTTAATATTTTTCTACTGTTATTTTTAATGCTTTTATTTATAATGATGGTCTGTGACTGAACTAAAATTGATTGATTGAACCTGGGCTTGCTATTGGCGACTGGGGACGTTTTCATTGATAGACTCATTTTGTCTATCGAAGCAGCTTGCTATCCAAAAATCTAAGGGAAAATATGAAAGACAACTTAAGAAGCATTTAAAAGTCATTTGACTTGAACCTTTCAATTGTTTTTTATTGCCAATGGCATATCCGATCCCCAACCTTTGCGATTTGATGGTCTGGCTTGTGGGGGGGAGAGAGGGGGGGGAACCAGGCCACACGAGCGGCAGGACAGCACACACGCGCATATGCACAGCTCGGCTTGAACAACTTGAGCTGCACACATTTGTGCACACACGGTGGCCCACCACTTGTGCAGTCCGGTTCCAAATAGGCCAGCAGCCCTCAATCTTTGTGGCTTGGTGGCCCAGGTTTGGGAGGGGGAAGAGAGGAACCAGGCCATGCGAGTGGCAGTCAGCACACAAAAGTGCACTCAGATCGACTTGCACACACACATGCATGCCAGCCCACCACCCGCATGGCCCAGTTCCGAATACACCACAGCCTGTTAGTGGGCTGCGGCTCGGGGGTTGGGGGCCCTGCAGTGTGGAAAATGGGGAGGAAAAAAGACAGACAACAGAAATTATTGAGGATGATTTTGGTACTCTGAATACTCTGGATAAATTTTTTAGACTTTTTCCCTCTCAGTTTATTGTACCGTATGGCTGTCACTGGCTGTTGTGCCCTGTGATTCTTGACAAGTATATCTCGTCTTTTTATGTACACTGGGAGCATATGCACCAAAGACAAATTCCTTGTGTGTCCAATCACACTTGGCCAATAAAGAATTCTATTCGATTCTAAATAAAGGAAACATTCCTGATAAAATTACATTGTCTGATTAAAAACACTTGACAGGATGACTATTTTGTTTAAACTCTGAATATTAAAGAGCTGAAGCACACCGTTTGCTCAACTTAGGGAGAAGACCTGAAAAGACAGGTATGAAATAATATACATTTTTCTTAAAGTTGTAATCATTTATCATCGCCAAGGTCTACTGTTTCAAGTAAGGCACATTTGCTGCAAGAGAGCCTCATTAAAAATATGTTAAGGATTAAGGAACAATCTAAACAGAAAATAGAATTTCTTAAAGCAACCTCTCTACCCTTACATTACTTTATTCTATTGGAGAAAAAAACCTATTTCTAATCTAAACTGGAAAAAATACCATCAAGATAACACAGATATTGTTGTAAGGCTGTCCGCTATATGGTGCAAACAACAGACTGATCATTAGATGCCATCAAATAGACCCCAAAGAACTCTAGCTCTTTGCTGCCATCTGGTGATCTTGTGGAATTTTGCAGACCAGATATGATGGCCCTATAAACATAAAACAAGTTAACAAAAAGAACTTTGTGAATTTCATTAGGAAATCACAGACCTGATCCTTAAAAGCAGGATGAGCAACAGTGTTAGACCTGTCCCAGTTCAATCTCTGAGGAAAGTAAAACTCTTGACTCTATTTGGTTGAAGTGAAAAGGCACTTTTACTAAGAGATGCTGATTGCAGGCAGAATCTGAAGTTCCTGTGCATCAATACAAAACTACCCCCTTCATTACCCCAGCCCTTCTCCCATGGTCTGTCCATGTGCAGCCAATCTGGCATTGCCGAGATGTTTTGGGAAGCACTGAGGTGTTTGGGTTGGTAAAATTCCAATCTCAGGGTACGCGGCCTTGAAAATGCTGGCACAGACCAGATTCCAAAGCGCTCTGCTCTACTTCAACTTTCAGTTTACCATCACCATATAGCTTTATTGCCCATTTGCTCCCCCTCCTTTCCCCAGTTAATGGCAGAACGCCAGCCAAAGATAATGGATCTGACAAATAGACTTCAACCAAGAACATTCAAATGGATAACCTCAAAATGACCTGGCCAGAGCGTCTTTCTCAAAAGCAGGAGAACAGCCCCCCATTATTGATTGTGGCTGAGTGTGGCAGACTGGAAGGCACCTGGGAATTTGCTGCCTATGTGGGGCACTTGCCTGTTGTCTCTTGCATGGCCTGAATATGAGTTTCTATTTCTTTTTTCTTAAAGCTCTGGCTCTCTTGTTAGCTCAGGCTGCTTGTGGAGAGTATGACAAATGCCTTTCGGACAACTCCAATCACATAGGAACAGCATCTGCCTCGGGTTGGAGAGGTGGCCTCCCAGGTACACCAGGGTGCCCCATGCTGTTCTCTTGGGACCGAGTGGCAGAATCTGATCCCTGTTCTAGTTTCAGGGAAAGAATACCTTGATTTTCTCCACTGACTTCCCTATGTTGATTTGATGCCTCCTACTCTTCATTTATAACTTGCTTCAAGTGTCTGCCAATATTAAAAAACCAAAGCAATAAAAAGAAACTAACGGATAGAACAAAATCAATTAATTCTGTGTTAAATGTATATATAACAATTATGGTCATTTCTTGGGGCCTCGATAAATTCTGTTTAAGCAAAACATTCCAGCTGAACCTCTTCACATTTCCAACCCTGTCCATTCATTGTTAAATTATTTACTTTTTAAATTTATTTGCTGTCTATCTTGCCGTGGGGCTGCTCTAGGCAGCTTACAATAATAAAAAGCAATAAAAAGTAAAACAATAATTTAAAAAATTATATATTAAACTACAAGGTCCTTGGGAAAGATTCAATAGATAGACAAAAATGCCAAATCATCCGGCTGACTCCAACAAATCACACAATATTAATAACAATAAATAATAAAAGCACATTGGCCCTTATACAGGCAGTCTTCAACTTACAACAGTTTGTTTAGTGACCATTCGAAGGTACAATGGCACTGCAAAAAGTGATTTATGACCATTTTTCCCATAGCATCCTAAAGTCTTATGATCAAAATTCAGAGGCTTGGCAACTTACTCATATTTATGATGGAGATCCCCTTTTGTGACCTTCCGTCAAGCAAAGCTAATGGGAAAGCCAGAATCACTTAACAACCATGTTACTACTACTAAATAGCTGCAGTGATTCACTTAACAACTGTGGCAAGAACGGTCGTAAAATGGGGCAAAACTCACTTGACAACTGTCTTACTTGGCAACAAAAATTTTCAGTTCAGTTGTGGTTGTAAGTCGATAGATCCTAGTTACATGATGCAACCAGAGGTGGGCAGCTACCGGTTCGCACCAGTTCTCCTGAAAAGGATGTTAATTTTCTGAGCAGTTCGGAGAATCAGTTTTTGGAAGAAATCTTTTCCCACTTTACAGGGCTAATCCTGCAAAGGGGCAGGAAGGAAACATTCTGGTATGCCTGTATTTCTAGCCTAATCCTTATCTTAATTGCTCTGCTGTTTTAAGTGTTTTCAGAAACTGCCTCTGGGTTAAGCTTGTTACATTGTAAACTCAGACTTTCTGTCTGTAGACTGAGCTTCTCCGGAGTCGTCCTTCGTTCTCCCTCCCCCCCCCCCACCCCAAGTTTTTTGTGGTACTTTTATTCCTGGGGCTAGACTTTCTTAAAGAAATATCCTTCTGGGTTCTGCTCCAAGTGTGGAAAAAGACACTGGAAACATAGAGACTGCTTGGAAAGATGGTTCAATGGTGGACAGGATCACATGGCTTGAGTTCCTGAACAGAAAAAGGCAGATACAGCGAGTCCCTGGGTTTTTATGCTCTCTCTGGCTTTGGATTTCCTGGGGCCCAGAAAGAGTATCCTGATTGGTTGTCAGACTCCCAGGGGGTGGGGGTTTTAGCTAGCCTTGCTGGCTGATGTAATCTTCCCAGGTGCCATGTGGTGAGTTTCTGCTAGATGGTCCCCATTGTGTTGCAGATGTCCTTTGACAAAGGATTGGGTTTCTGCCTCTGGCCCATTAACAAACGGTGGGGGCAGGAAGGTGGGAGCTGCTTTCTTTAAAACATGCTTCTCCATTTCTCATCCAGGGAAACATAATATTCTGCCTTTTTAATATTTCCTAAAATATTTCATTCACAATTGTTAAAGGGTTCCTTTAAGCTTCTTGGAGTATACTTCTAACACGGCTGGAACAGCTGTTTACAGAACAGTTGGCATAGCCATAGAAGAAATGGCTGAGAGGCAGGATGCAAACTTGGCATTCTGTCTGATTTTTTTACTGCCTTTCTGGGAGCATGTGACCTTTCCTTAAATCTGGATGATTACCTAAGGATATCCTGTGAGGTGAGTGAGACCAGCCAGTATCTTCAAGTGGTGCAAATGGATCTAATGATTGTTTCTCCTGGGTGAGAAACTGCTTTGTCAATTCACTGAGCACAGGAGTCTCTTGTCTATGGGGATTCTTCAGTCATCCAGGTCGTGGTTGTCCTAAAGGTGCTTTTTTCAAGAGGCAACTGGACTTTCTTGGTTTCCAGAAACTCCCATTGCCTCTTGAAAAAGCACCTTTGGGACAGGAATCTCTTGCATTGCTTTGGAGTGACCAAGGCACATGATTGCTCACTGATAATAAGTGGATCCTCCTTCCAATTTGTTATAATTTGCTCTCATGATAATATGGCACCAATTGTAGAAAGTTAGCACCCACCCCTCTCCTAGAAGAATGAAATATTTTGAGAAATATTAAAAAGGAAGAATATATTTCCCTAAATGAGAAATGGAGAAACATGTTTTCTTAGAGGGAGAAAGCAGCCCCCACCTTCCATAATAGCCCACAGAAGATGTCAGCACTTACAGATAGATAGCTGTATTCATAGGCAAAAATTCCATGCAGCAAGGTCTGAACAAAGGCAGAATGGGATTAGCCCTCACTCAAGATGTTAATTTGTCTCTTTAGCTCAGCATTTTGTAGCCCAAATATGCCCACCTGCTGGCTCAGGAATTCTGGTAGTCGAGGTCCATAGGTCATGAAGGGATCATAGTTGCCCACCCCTGCTCAAATCTATTGTATATTATAATCTTCCATTAAAGAGCACTTTTGAAGAATTCTCCAGTAAGAATTCCTAGAAAAATGCTGTCAGGCTGAGAAAGTGTCAGATTTGGTTGCGACAATGAAAGTTCTTGCCCCAAGGGAATAATTATGCCTGTGGGTCTTCTCAGCAAGCCTAGATCATAGTAAAAATGCAGCATGATTTGCACTAAGTGCAGATATTTTTAAAAATGCAGATTCTAAGGCTTAAGACAAGTCTGACTCCACTTCTCTGAGAAACTGATTTCATAGTCAAATCCTTAGGAAATGTAATGGTAACATTCAGTCAGAATCTGCATTTCTGTAACTTGAATCCATTAGTTCAAGTCAGGGATTTTAAAACTGGAGAAAGCCAATTTTGATCTTTTTTTGGTTGGCATCCTTTGGCATATTTCAAGAAAACCCTGTCTAATCTCTTCAGGATTATATAAATCCCCATTTTTAGCAGTTTGTTCTCAGATTCCAGCATACTGGTCATCCTCTCTGGACCTATTCCAGTTTTTCTGAATCCCTTTTCTTCGGCTCCAGAACTGGATCTAATATTTGAAGACTAATGAATAAAATTAAAATTCTTATTATAGAATAAAAGGAACAATTCCTTCACATGATTTGGAAATACTTCAGATTGTTGCTGTCTAAAATTGTTTGTTTTGTTTTGTTCTGTTCTGTTCTGTAACCATTTCACATTACTGGCTACCTCGTATCCGGTTTGTCATAACTATTATTCCATTATTATTATTATTATTATTATTATTATTATTATTATTATTATTATTATTGGTAGTAGTAGTAGTAGTAACTTTTATTCATTAAACAAGAAAATCAGTCAACTGAACATTTAAAAATGTATCACAAATATCATTGATTGGCTCTGATGGTTGATACGGGTTGCTGCAAGCATCCTAGGTATCAACCAAGTATCTTCTTAAAATGTATGTTGTTCTGAGTAGCGCAGTCTTTTACAACTCCACTGGCTCTACAGCAGGAAGGTGCAACTTCTTGATGTGTTTTCTAAAATTCTTGGACATGGTACCAAGTGCCCCGATGACAATGGGTATCACTGTTATGTAGCTTCATCCATAGCTGTGTAGTTTTGATGGCCAGGTCGCGATATTTCATTATTTTTTCCAGTTCTTTTTCTTAGACTCTGGCGTCTCCTGGTACAGCGATGTCAATAAATGGTACGCTTCGTCCCCCAACAACCGTGATATCTGGCATGTTATGTTCCAAATGACGATCCATCTGTATTCGAAAGTCCCACAATATCTTCACTGTCTCATTTTCAATAACTTTTTCCACTTTGTGCTCCCATGACTTTTCGGATATAGGTATGTTGTATTTTTTACATAATGACCAGTGGACTAATTTAGCAACCCGATTATTTCTACCTTTGTAATCAGTTTGCGTGATTTTGCTGCACTCACATATTAAGTGTGAAACAGTTTCAACTTTGTTGTTGCAAAGTCGGCAGTTTGGATTGTCAGTGGATTTTTGTATCTTTCATGGCATTAGTTTGTAGTGCTTGTTCTTGAGCAGCAAGTATTAAACCTTCCATTTCTTTCTTTTTTTTTTATTGAAAAAGTTTTTCAAATACAAATTTTTCCCCCTTCCCCCCCCGTCCCCCAACATTATATATTGCATTAATCAAGTAAACCTAAAAAATACAATTCCCTCCCTTTCCCACCCTAACCCTCCCCATCCACCCTTCCCCCCACCCCCCACGGACTTCCACTATTTAAAACTCTAGTTGTTCCAAACACAATATATATTATACATCCCCTTCATATTCTATACCCTGCTTACTATTCTGTATTATCAAATTGATCTAGTCTTCCTCAGCTAAAAGCTATATAATATTTTCTAGTTTGATATTTATTTTGTACATAATCAATCCACTTTTCCCATTGCTGTGTATAACTCTCTTGCGAATGATCTTTTAAAAAAGCTGAAATCTTCGCCATTTCTGCAAATCCAGCCATTTTCTGAGTCCATTGTTCAATGGTAGGCAAAATATCTTTCTTCCAATATTGGGCAACCAACAATCTAGCTGCTGTCACCATATACAAAATCAACTTTATTTCCCCCAATGTAAAATCCTTAACTATACCCAGTAAAAACAGTTGTGGAGAAAATTGTAGTTTTTTCTTCAAAACATTTTGCATAACCCACCAAATTTTTATCCAAAAAGCCTTCACTTTCTTACAAGTCCACCATATATGATAATATGTAGCATCTAAGCAGTCACATCTCCAACATTTTGGTTGAACATTGGGGTACATACAAGACAGTTTCTTGGGATCTAAATGCCACCTATAAAACATTTTATAGAAATTCTCCCGTAAATTCTGTGACTGAGTAAATTTAACATTCTGAACCCATATTTTTTCCCAAGTATCCATCATAACTGGTTCACCAAAATTCTGTGCCCATTTAATCATACAATCTTTAACCAATTCGCATTTTGAGTCCCTTTCTAACAAAAGATTATAAACACTCTTAATATGCATTGGACCTTTCTCCTTTATCTGTCTAACCAATTCTTTTTCATACTCCATTAAACCAGTTTTTTGATCTTCTTTCCATCTCATTTGTAGTTGATTATACTGCAACCAAGTTAAAGTAATCCCTTCAGCCAACAGCGTTTCCAATGACTTCAAATGCCACCTGCCCCCTTCAGTAAAAAGTATATCTTTATATAAACACCCCTCCCCCCCGAGTGACTTAATATTTGTATTCCACATGGTATCAGCAAGATCCAGCCAGAGCGGAATTTTATAATCCCAATTATGTCGATGTTTCTTCCAAACTCTCATCAAGGCACTTCTAAGTATATGACTATTAAATACTTTATCCACTTTGTGCTCATAGAATAAATATGCATACCAGCCTAAATCCAGATCATGGCTTTCAATATTCAATATTTCAGTTTTTGTTTTCCCAAACCAATCACTTGTTTGTATCAATGCTGCTGCTTCATAGTACAGTCGAAGGTTTGGAAGTTTGAGGCCGCCCCTCTCACGAGTATCTTGCATAATTTTCAATTTAACTCTTGGTTTTTTCTCATTCCAAACAAACTTATTCAGTCCTTTTTGCCATTCTATCAGTTGATTATCAAATTTAAGCACCGGTATCATTTGGAACAAAAAGATAAATCTAGGCAAAATGTTCATTTTGACTGCTGATATTCTCCCAAGTAAAGATAACTGCAGTTTTTTCCAAGTTTGCATATCTTTTTGTATCTTTTGCCACAAAACCTCATAGTTATTTTGAAACAATTTTATATTTGAACCTGCAACTTGCATCCCTAAATATTTAACCTTTGACACTATTTCAAAACCTGCCATTTTTTGAAGTTCAATTTTTTGTTTTTCTGTCAAATTTTTAACAATCATTTTAGTTTTCTTCTGATTCAACCTAAATCCTGATACCAAACCATATTCTTCTATAATGTCTTTCATCTGGATTATTGATTTCATTGGGCGTGTTAGGGTAACTACCAGATCATCTGCAAATGCCCTGGTTTTATATTCTTCTTGCCTTATGACTATTCCATTCACAGAGTTCAAATCCCGTATTGCGTTCAACAAGACTTCTAGAGTTAGAATGAATAACAATGGGACAACGGACAACCTTGTCTAGTACCTTTTTGTATATTAAAATTCGTCGTTAAACTTCCATTAATAATAAGTTGTGCAAATTGCTCTTGATATATTGCTGCAATCATTTGTATAAACCGATTCCTCAAACCCATTTTTTCCAAAGTCTTAATTATAAAATTCCAATTCACTCGATCAAAGGCCTTCTCCGCATCCAAGAAAACCAGCACTGCAGGGATCTGTTTATTCTTTTCTAAATAGTCCAATAAATCTATGATTTGCCTAACATTCTCCTTCATATATCTGCCTTGAATAAATCCTGCTTGGTCATGATGAATCACCTCTTGGATAACTGGCATCAATCTGTTGGCTAATACTTTTGCAAAAATTTTATAATCTATATTTAAAAGAGATATTGGCCTAAAGTTTTCTGGTTTTTTAGGACCTGATTCTTCTTTTGGTATTAACGATACAAAAGCTGCTTTCCATGATGAAGGTATTTTGCCACCTTGCTGTATATTACAAAATAAATCTTTAAGATGCTCAATCATTTCTGCTTGTAGAGTTTTATAGTAAATTGCAGTTAAACCATCCATTCCTGGGGCTTTAGCTGTTTTCAATTGTTTTATAGCATAGCTAATCTCATCAACTGTTATTAATTGATCCAACTTTTCCTTTTGTACAAGTGAGATTTTTGTAATCCTTTTGTCTTTTAGATATTTATTTATAAGATTATCATGTATGTTGTCTTTAGAATATAACTTGGCATAATAATTCAAAAAAGCCTTTTTAATTGATTCTTGCTGGAAAACTTTCTTCTCACCATACTCAATACTATCAATAGTTCATGAAGTTAATTGCTTCCTCAATATGTAAGCCAACCATTTGCCCGGTTTATTAGCATTAGCAAAAGTATTATGTTTTGCAAATTGTAAATTAGTTGCTGTTTGTTCTGCTATGGGCATTTGAAATTGGTCTTTCAAAAGTTTTATACTTGTTTGTAATTTTCCATCTGTTGGGTTTTTTACCAATAGCTGCTCCTTTTTCTTTATCTCATTTTCCAACTCTATTCTTTTTTTCTGTCTATTTTGTTTATGTTTAAAATTCATTTGTATCAGTACTCCTCTCATATATGCTTTAGCTGCATCCCAAACAATTTCAATAGGAGTGCCTTTGTTTAAATTCATTTTAAAAAATTCCTTTATATGCTTCTTAAGTTCCTCTACATTTTTTTCATATCTAAATAAGTTTTCATTTAGTCTCCAAGATCTTCTTTCCTTCTTTCTCATCTCTATTTCTATCCATACCGGACTATGATCAGTTAAAGTCCTAGGAAATATCTTCGTTTTCTTTACTTTAGGAAGTAAATCAACCGTTAGCAAAATAAAATCTATCCTGGAAAAAGATTTGTGCCTATCCGAATAAAAAGTAAAATCTATTTCCTTTGGATTGTGCAGTCTCCATATGTCTTTCAATTCCAAATCCTCTTTCATTTCAAAAAAAACCTGTGGTAATTTAGCACCTAATTTAGCCACACTTTTTTTATCCATTTTCGGTTGTATTACTCCATTCCAGTCACCCATAATCAAAATAGATGTAAAGTCCCAACTAGAATTTTAGAATAAAGCATTTTATAAAAAGCTTCTTGTTGCTGGTTAGGAGCATAAATTCCAACCACTAGGGTTGGACCATTGTCAGTATTCAATTCAATTGCTATATATCTCCCACAATCATCTGCTTCTATTAGTTTAGCTGAAAATCTTTTATTTATATATATCACCAGTCCATTCTTTTTTTCCAAATTTGAAGCAATAAAATGCATTCCCAATCTTGAATTCATCAAATATTTCTGATCTTGCAACTTGATATGAGTTTCTTGCAAACAAATAACATCATTATTAAATTGTCTCAAATAATGAAATACTTTTCTTCTTTTGGATGGAGAATTCAATCCATTCACATTCCAAGACAAAAATTTAGTCATTTGGGCTGCTGTGAAGTTTTGAGAACAGTTGCTGAAGATCCTATTGCACGCAAGTAATCTTCGGCTTTGTTCCTCCCACAACTTCAACTTGTGCCTTTTCCTTAACCTTCTTATTTCTTTGTGACTTGGGTTTCTCCTGTTGCTGTGCTTCTAGAATTTGCCTAGGGACTGCTCTAGTTATACGTTCTCATCAAATTTACTTGACCCCACATCAAGATCCAGCACCTCTCTCGTAGATTTCGATGTGTCTTCCAAAGGGGAGATTGGAAGTGGTGCAAAGGGATCAACCAACAAACCACCTACTGCCCCCTGGGTCTCCATTGCTTGTATTTGTGACTGTTTTATTTTTTCCTCAGTCTCTTGATCAAATTCCCTCTGTGCTTGAGCCTCTTTATCTATTGGCGAAGATGTACGAGGAGATGTTGAACCCGCTTTCAAAATGTTATAATAAAAATCTTCTGCTTTTGATATAGTATTTAAACGGTATCTCACTCCTTGTATCCTCAATATTATGCCAACTGGGGCATCCCACCGAAATTGTATTTGCTGTTTCTTTAATTCTGCCACCAAAAATCCAAAATCCTTTCTATCCTTTAACATTTTAGGTGGTAATTCTTTAAAAACTCCAATCTCAGATCCATCAATTTGCACAGTAGAAACAAATGAATTTTGCAAAATGGCATTTCTTATCTTTCTGTCTGTAAAATATATCACCACATCTCTAGGTAGTTGCCTATATACTGCTACTCGAGAGTTCACTCTATAGGCTTTGTCAATTTTATAAAGAATCTCGTCAGAGTTATCAACCTTCAGCAACACTGCCAGAGCATCAGCACAAATCTTTCTAAGATCTTCCCTGCTGTTCTCTTTTATGCCTCTAAGTCTAATAGCAAATTCCATTGATCTAAACTGCATCATCGTTATCTCATTCTCCAACCTCTGCATTTTCTGATCCACCTCAACAATTTTAGAATCAGATTCCTTCAGTTTAACATCCACGTCTGAAGCAAGTTTATCCACTTTTTTATCAACCTGCAGGAGTACATCAGACAGGCCTTTCACCACTGTTTGAATATCTTTGTTAACTAGATCATATTTTTCTTGGACCATGTCTTTAATCTCCTGTTCAGATTTAGCAACCATGCCTTTAACTTCCTGCTCAGACTTTTTAATTTCTGTCACAATAAAGTTCTTTAAATCCTGGAAACCATCCTTCTTTGTCTGAGCTTGTGATTGCTGTAGAGGAAGCTGTTCAGACTTACGAGTGGGGGAGGCTGCTTTAGAATCTGACTTCATTTGTTTAGACATTTTACTATTTCTTTTTCTTTTTCCAGCACAAATTGCTCCAAATCTTGCTAATAATCTCTCCAGGATAGATAAAGTCAATCAGAAAAATCAATAAGTCCAAAATACTTTGTATTCTATCTTCCAATCAAGTCTGTTACTTTGTAAGCAAACTACTTTCGCTTTCAGCTGTTCTTTCCACTGAAAGCAAGCGCCATTTTTCCCCCCCTTTGTCCTAAACTTTCTCAGGTTCAACTTGTTCAAAATTCTTTAAAAATGATTCGCAGGGCTAGCAAATATATACTTGCATTTGTAGAGGATCCGTTCCACCCTGCTATTTATTCTTTCTTTTTGTTGCTGAGTACGACGTCTAGCTCTGCAGTTATAGCAGAGTTTCCCCTCCGTCCGGAACTCCTGCGCTTTGAAAAGGGAGCACACCCTGTTGCCTCCCCAGAAGCAAGAAAAGCCTTCCGGGGGTCTCACAGGGGCTCTACCTGTGCAGCGCTAGTTCTTCTCCCGAATCCTAATGGATTCGGGGGTTTTCGAGCCGAAAAACCGGCTCTTTGACAGGCAAAGGGACTGGCGGTCTTAAAGGGACTGTCAGTGAGGATCGTAACTCAACCCGGAAGTCCTCTTCCATTTCTTTCTTGATAGTTCCTGTCTTAAGCCATGCCCATGACAAGTTATTATCACATTTTCTTTCAATGTTTTTCAAGTGCTGTCCATGCAGAGCTTTGGTTTTCCATCCATTTAACCTGTCATCCAACTGTTTTTCCTTATATTCTGCCTTTGTTTCTGTTGTTTTTAGAATGTTCTCCTTTTTCACAGCCTGCAGCAATCTTTCTGTTCTATGTTCCAAATGTCTGTTGTTGTTGTTGTTGTAGAGACCCAAGTACCGCATGATGGGGTGAGATCCTATTCCTGCCCCAGCTCCTGCCTACCTAGCAGTTTCAAAACATGCAGATGCAAGTAGATAAATAGGTACCATTTCAGTGGGAAAGTAACAGCTTTCTATGCATCTCGGTGTATAATCATGTTGGCTACATGACCAAGGAAGTGTCTTCAGACAGCACTGGCTACCTGGCTAAGAAACAGATGAGCATCTGTTAGAGCTGAACATGACTGGGGAAACCTTTACCTTTCCATTATTCTAAAATTCATAGTTTGGGAGTTCCCTTCAACTGCAGTCTGTACAATCTCTCCTGGGAACAAGCCTGACATTATTGAAACTCTTCAGTGTGCATGGCCTGAACTTCTGAAGAGATGCGAGGCCTGGGTCCTACTGCCTGATCAAAGCCTCAAGTCCCTTGTGAAGAGGAGGGGAATATGAGGCCAGGCCCATCTCCCGCTTTGCAGTGTCCTACTCACCCTGGTTGGCAAAGGTCCACCTCTCCTGGCCTAGCAGCCCCAAACAGCTGGCCTTGTACCTTGGGCTGCCCTTGAAGTGTTGACTCTCATGAGGGATGCCTTGGTGTGTGTGTGGGGGGGGGGGATAAACACTTTAAACTGAGTGGGAGGAGGTTGAGGGTTTTCTTCCTCACCGTATTTAGATGCACAGATGTAAAAAGCCTCCCAGAGTCCCTTGGGAGTTGGGCGGTATATAAATGCGATAAATTAAATTAAAATTAAATTAAATTAAAAAGGTTCTTTGGGACAAATGAATTTTCCAATTCTGTACAACTGGTCCAAGTATGGAAATCTCATTTTCTGTTGCATATGGCCACCCTATTACTGGCATACTTTAAAGATGAAGCCCATCCCCAAAAGGAACACCCTGTGCTGAGTCTGGGGTCTCTGTATAGAAATGGGGACTACAACTCTTCCCAAAATGACAAAACCAGACAGCTACTTAGCCTATGTGTGATTTCCTATGACCTTGTTTTCACTGAATGATTCCTTTATTTTAAGTATTTGTATTTTAGGAGGAAAGATAGCCACAGAATATCTCGTCCAGAAAAAATAAAAATCTAGCATAGTAGGATTGCATTACAACAGGACAGTGAATATTTCCTTTCATATCATAGTATTTGTTGAGCCTTAGTAGGTTCAGAATATCAAAATAAGTGACAATCAACCCCCCCCCCCCCCCCAAGTATTTCAAACTGGGACTCCATCACTTTGAAAGATTCTCTCCCAACCACACACTTACATGGAATTGATAAATGGAAAGCCAAAAGGCCATCAAGCCAAAAGGATATACAAGTTATGAATAATAGTAGTTTTTTAAATCTTAAGTTGTAGTCCTGTAGCAAAAGCAAATTTTACTAAAGAGCAGGTATCAATACAAAAAGCATCAGAAAAATAAAGCTCCCCCCTCAAGAAAATTTATGATTAGCGCCTCAGGCTATCTTCTCTGGAGGGGCAAGAAGTCAGCAAGGGGCATCAGGTCAGCCTGAGCACTCTTGGAAGTGGGCTTTAACCTGCCAATGTCCAAGTTCACTCCAGAGGAGGTTCAAACAGCTCCAAGCCCCTTCTAGGATGATGAGGCCAGGAATGAGGCTTATTGATTCTTTCCTTTGGCTTTGACATCCTATAGCAGGGAATGTCTGCTACCTTGACCCTCCCAGACATTAATGAGCAAAGCATCTTTTCTTCTGATGATGTACAAAAAACCTCTGAGAAGGAATGAGGTGTGTATGGAGATTCTCAATCATCCAGGTCATGGTTGTCCCAAAGGTACATTTTCCAAAGGGCAACTTGAATTTCTTAATTTTTGGTTTGAAAATGTTTTGCTTCTCATCCAAGAATAACATTTAGAATAACAGAATATCAGAGTTGGAAGGGATTTTGGAGCTCTTCTAATCCAACCCCCTGCTCAAGCAGGAGACCCTATACCATTTCAGACAAGTGCTATCCAGTCTCTTCCTAAAAACTTCCAGTGATGGAGCACCCACAACTTCTGAAAGCAAGCCATTCCACTGGTTAATTGCTCTCACCATCAGGAATTTCTCCTTGGTTCTAACTTGCTTGTCTCCTTGATTAGTTTCCATCCATTGTTTCTTGTTATCCCTATTGAGTCTGGCCTACACACAGAACCCGCACTGGCTGCTGCTCGGAGCTCCGGTGCTGGTCCCCCTCCCCCAGGTACCAGGTCGACAGGTCCAGTGCCGATCTGTGTCTCACCTGACCTACAATTGCTCAGTAGGGATTTGGGGACTAGCCGGGCCGGGTGAGTGTGCATAAAATGCCGAGGTGGAGACCGGGGCTCGTGGGGGAGATTGAGCCCAGCTGGCTTCACGCAGGAGAGAAGGCACTGTGAGGAAGGCCATTTCTTCTGTTGGCTGGATGGGGGTCGCCCATGCAGAGGCCGGGCCTCAGGGTGCCACCCCGAGCAGGTGCCGAGCTGGAGGCAGGGGAGGGTTAGTCCTCTTACCTGGTTGCCCTTCGCTCTGTTTCTCATCAAATGTCTGTGTGTGTATGTGTGCGTGTGTGTGTGAGAGAGAGAGAAATGACAGAGAGGAAACCCTTTGCCTGCAATTACTCCCCTCCTCTTTCTCCCCCTCCCCTCTCTCTCACACACACACAAACATACACCGACATTTGATTGCTTGAAAGGGACAGGCTGCGCTTTACTTCTACCATAAGCATGCACTTCCCCCAATCGTCCTTTTCTCAAGCAGCAGCCGCCGGGTAGGTGGGGGAAGCTGATTCCAACAGGCTGCATGGCTTTCTGTCTCATCATAGCAGCAGCTTGAGCAACACCTGAGCTCCAGGATTGGCAGAGTGCAAACCGTGATCACCACCTGCTCTAGAGCCACAAGATGAGCTGAAGAAGAGGGGGACCCTCAGCTGCAAGGTTGCCTGGCACCATGGACAGGGCTGGGACTAGCAAGAGTACACTGGAAATATCCAGGTACCCAGAGAGATAGAACTCCTAGCCCTTGCTGGCTCAGCTGATTCACGGGCCATGGTTAAGGGGCCGAGCAGCTGTGAAGTGATTATGCTCGCTGCCTTCTGCACCTCAAAAAACATAAGACCTCCCCAAAAATAAGCCCAAATGCTTATTTTCAAGCTTAAAAGAAAATAGGTCCCAGGATGTCAGCTTCTATGATGCTTGCTTGCTTTCGGCTGCCATTGTAATGGGAGGGGGGAGGCATTGCTGGTATTTGGGATGGGGGAGGAAGTGAGCTGGTGGAGATGTCTCGGAAAAGGGAGGATAATTCTCAGTGTATTCATAGCAGCTGCAGAGAGAGCTGATAGCTGTCAAGGTCAACTGTTCCGGCATACCAGATAGATGGGGCCGTCTGAAGAAGTACCCCACATGACACCTTGGGGAGATGTGGATTGGACACTCAATTTGGGTCCTTGGGGGGAGGGATTTGGGGATGCTTTCAATATGTAATTTTTGCGCCTATTGTTTCAGACTTTGCTTTTTCCCCCGCTGCATTCAGTTCATACTCAGTAAAAGTACCTTTCTCTACAAACATGGAATTGGGGTTTTTCTTTCTTGAGTTTTGAATGGAGGCACACCTGACATTAAGCAAAGTCTGCTTTACCAGCCATCCCAGAGAATACTGTACCGTTGGGGTTGAGCCAAGAATGTCTGACCAAGACAGTGACCAAGAGGACATGGGAGCCACTGGATCCACCCATCCCCAGTCCAGGTGGTAAATCAGTGTGGGGCCCCCATGAGCATCCCAGTAGAACTAAGGGTGCCATCATCCAGTGCCCAGGGGACAATGCTAGCCCTCTTAAGCTCTGGATGTATTAGGAGTTCCTTCCGGGTAGCAGGCCAACATAGCGGTTCCGTGCTGAGCACCGAGGACGAGGGGGCGATGTCAGGCTTGTTTGAAGGTGTTGGGGGGCCAGCTAACCATCTTGCAGCCCCCCCCCCAGCAAGCCGAAGTGTAGCCGGCTCGATTGAATTGTAAATGGAGCCGGAGGATCATTCGGCCGCCGTGGAGACGATCGGGGATGGCGTGACAAGCGGCAAATAGAGTGAACACTCAAACCGGGGCCCAGCTGATTGTCGCTAATTCAAACGGCTGATGGGCTGGAGAGGTTGAGGAAATGGTCGGTTGCTATGGAAATGGCGGCAGCGGCTGTGCCGACGGTGATCCCTAGACTGCCGAAACTTAAATTGTTGCAGGCTGATGCCGAGGGCGGCGATTCGGGCGGCAATACGGGGGCAGCGGCTGGGACTACGGAGGCAGAGCTGACTATGATGACATTCACAACAATGATGCAATCAGCAACAGCAACGACAGCAGCAACATTATGGAAACTAGGCTATGAGGAAGCCCTCCCTGTGGAGGATGGAGAGGGTTTTGCTGCAAGTGGCTGCCCCCCCTTGATGTAATGGGGAGGGGACCCGGACATTCCCCCCTTTTTTACTTATGAGGGGAGAGGTTTCAACTTAACCACCTGAAAGGCCCATTGAAAGAGCATGATGATAATGGGGGGGGCTGAGAACGGAGGACATGATTTTTTGATATTCACCTTGATTGTTTCTCCCCCCCCCACCAGGCCATTACTAGGCCATTCAGCAAAACCTGCAGCTGCTCGATCAGCTTATAATCCTTTATTTTAAACACCTTTGCCTCCCAACTATCCGGGTTATCCTGATCATCTTGACTATCTGATCCCATCTCTTCGCCTGGATGCTCCACCTTACTTTTCCACCTCATCTTCGGACTTTGCTGGTATCAGAAAGGGAGGAAGCAAAGACATCAAGAGACTTGAACGATTTATCTGTATTATTCATACGGGTGGATGAGACGTTTCCATCTTTTCTGCTGTCTTTATGTCTCTAGATACAAAGTCATCTAGACTGATCACCATGAGAGGGCGTTCATTAAAACTCTCATCCCCTTCTGGACTAACTTATTTAATCACAAGACCTCCCATCGCCATGAGAGCGCGATGGTATTCCGATGCTCTAGTATACTGGCTTCCTTGTACAACTATCTACCTCACCCTTTCTGTCTTAACCATCTATTTAAACCATCTTTAACACCTTAAGAAGAAAATAGCCTTTCATCACTTCCAATTCTATCTCTCCTCTGATGTACTCAAAAACGGAACTCCTCACACTGCGAGATTCCCCCCTCTCGCAGGTTTGGCCCTCTCAGTTACCTAGGGCCACCCTCAAGGACGGGTTTTGGAACCCCGAGAGGTGGTTTGCTAAGAACCGGAAGCTTTGGGGGTTTTTAGATAGTTTTTCAAACTTTATTTTAAAGGGATCTGGGAGGAGGGTGGTTTCTAATGTAAATAAGGAGGCTGGGGGACCTCCTGGGAGGGGGGTGGGTTGTATGGGTTCAAGGGTTAATCTGCAGGAGACGGGGTCCAGTCCGGCTGAAGAGCATGATGGGGAAGATGCAGAATCCGGGGTCAAAGATGGGGTTAGAGCTTGTGCTGTCAATAGACATTACATCAGTACTGTAGGTGGGAGGGGCAGATATGGCGGGAGTAGTGGGCCATATCATGTTACGGGAGTACGCACTCGCTGTCTTCTAGCAGTGGCATACTCCGGCCCCCAATGCTCTTCTCGTTCCCAAGGTTGCACAGTCCCTCAGGCCCTGGACCTTCGGCTGATGCTGTGCAATGCCAGGTCCATGGTAAATAAAGCCCCCCTCAACTGTGATCTTGTCCAAGAGGGGGGAGCGGACCTGGCGGGTATTACGGAAACTTGGCTGGGCCAGGAGGGAGGGGTTCCCCTCGTAGAGATATGCCCACCCGGTTTCCGTGCATTCCATCAGCCAAGGTCACAGGGGAGGGGTGGAGGGGTGGCAGTTATTATTAAAGAAGGTCTTGGTCCGAGGGAAGCCACTGTTCCTCAGATGGCCGGATGCGAGTCCCTCCTTGTGAAGTGGGGTCATGGGGTGCAGATGGGCTTGCTGGTTACATACCTGGCTCCCTGCTATGTGGCAATGGCCCTGCCTGAGCTACTCAACGTGATAGCCACGGTGGCAGTTGATACCCCTAGGCTTATAGTCATGGGGGATTTCAACCTACCATCCATCGGTGAAACGTCTGAGGTGGCCCAGGAGTTCATGGCTTCCATGACGGCCATGGACCTGACCCAGTTAGTTCATGGCCCTACTCACATGGAGGGAAACTCGCTGGACCTAGTTTTTGTCTCTGGTTAGTGGCTGAGTGATCTTGAGATAGGGGATATAGCGATTGAGCCCTTGTCATGGTCGGATCATTCCCTCCTTTGCTTTGACCTTTGAAACGCCATACCCCGCTGCAGGGAGGCGGAACTGATAAAATGGTTCCACCCCAGGCGCCTGATGGACCCTGATAGGTTCCAGATGGAGCTTCGGCCATTTCCTGAGGCTCTGGCACACGACTCGACTGAGGACCTGGGAAAGGGAGGCTGCCGGAGCCTTGGATCGAGTCGTGCCTTTGCAGCCTCTGACTCAACGCCGATCTCGCTTGGCTCCTTGGTACACTGAGGAGCTGAGGGAGATGAAGAGTCAGAAAAGACGCCTGGAGAGCAGTTGGAAGTCCAGCCGATCTGAATCTGACAGAACACTGGTAAGATCTCATATTAAGACTTACCTAGTGGCAATAAAAGCGGCAAAATGTAATTATTTCTCCGCTCTTATTGCATCATCAGATAACCGCCCAGCTGCCCTGTTTAGGGTGACCCGGTATCTGCTCTCTCAGGAAGCACGGGACGACCCCTTGGAGGGTAAAGCTGAGGATTTTTTTCAATATCTGTATGATAAAATCGCTCAGATTCTGGAACACCTGGACTCTGACATAGTAGATTCGGGAGGGAGAATAGAGGCAGGTCTTGAGAATATCATCTGGGAAGAGTTTGATTCTGTGACTCCTGAAAACGTGGACAGGATACTGGGGAAGCTGAATGCTACCACATGTTTATTGGATCCGTGTCCCTCTTGGTTGGTACTGGCTCGGGAGGTTACATGAGGCTGGCTCCAGGGGATTATAAATGCTTCTCTGAGTGAGGGTGTTTTCCCTGCCGCCTTGAAAGAGGCGGTGGTGAGACCGCTCCTCAAGAAACTTTCCCTGGACCCAGCAGTATTGGCTAATTACCGTCCAGTCTCCAACCTTCGCTTTGTTGCAAAGGTTGTTGAGAGTGTGGTGGCACGACAGCTTCCTCAGTACCTGGATGAATCGGCTTATCTCGATCCGTTCCAGTCGGGCTTCAGGTCTGGACACAGTATGGAAACGGCATTGGTCGCATTGGTCGATGATCTCTGGAGGGCTCAAGACAGAGGTTGTTCCTCTGTCCTGGTCCTATTAGATCTCTCAGCGGCTTTTGATACCATTGACTATGGTATCATGCTGCACCGGCTGAAGGAGTTGGGAGTGGGGGGCACCGTGTTGCGGTGGTTCTCCTCCTTTCTCTCTGACCGGTCGTGTTGACAGGGGGACAGAGATCGACCCCGAGGCCCCTTGTATGTGGGATGCCACAGGGATCGGTTCTCTTGCCCCTTCTGTTCAACATTTATGTGAAGCCGCTGGGCGAGATCATCCATAGTTTCGGGGTGAAGTACCACCAATACGCTGATGACATCCAGCTGTACATCTCCACCCCGGACCACCCCAATGATACCCTTGAAGTGATGTCCCAGTGCCTGGAGGCTGTACGGATCTGGATGGGGAGGAACAGACTCAAGCTCAACCCATCCAAGACCGAATGGCTGTGGTTTCCGACATCCCGATATAGTCAGCTGTTGCCATCACTGACTATTGAGGGTGAATCACTAGCCCCCACAGAGAGGGCTCGCAACTTAGGTGTCCTCCTGGACTCACAGCTGTCTTTAAAAGAGCACCTGATGGCTGTGGCCACGGGAGCTTTCTATCAGGTTCGCCTGATACACCAGTTGCGTCCCTTTCTGAATCGGGACTCGTTAAATACGGTCACTCATGCCCTCGTCACTTCCCACCTAGACTACTGCAACACTTTCTACATGGGGCTCCCCTTGAGGAGCACCCAGAGGCTCCAGTTGGCCCAGAATGCGGCCGCACAGGTCATTATGGGAGTGACGTGGCGCTCCCATGTGACACCCCTCCTGCGGGACCTGCACTGGCTACCTGTGTTCTTCCGGGTGTGCTTCAAGGTTTTGGTCACCACCTTTAGAGCACTCCATGGCTTAGGACCGGGGTATCTACGAGACCGCCTCCTGCCACCAGTAGCCTCTCACCGACCAGTACGCTCCCATAGAGAGGGGCTTCTCAGGGTGCCGTCGGTCAAACAATGTCGACTGGCGGCCCCCAGGGGAAGAACCTTCTCTGTGGGAGCACCCACCATATGGAACAAGCTCCCCCCAGAGATACGGACAATCCCGGATCTTCGCGCTT
This sequence comes from Ptyas mucosa, assembly GCA_012654045.1. Lineage (NCBI taxonomy): Eukaryota > Metazoa > Chordata > Lepidosauria > Squamata > Colubridae > Ptyas > Ptyas mucosa. The sequence continues at coordinate 15,482,442 of WNWU01000029.1, forward strand.
TCCGCCGTGCCCTCAAAACATTTCTATTCCAGCAGGCCAGCCTGGACTAACCACTTCTAAAACTGCTCTTAAATTCTTAAATCTTAATCTCATAAATTTAGAGTTTTAATTTTAGGTTCAAGACCAAATTACTTAATTGTATTTTAATCAATCTTTAAAATATTTGTATTATATATATTTTATCATTTGACTGTACACCGCCCTGAGTCCCCCGGGAGTAGAATGGTATATAAATATAATAAATAAATAAATAAATAAATAAATAAATCACTCAGAGGTGGTGGACAAAATGGGACTCAGACTAAAAACAAAGTGCTCATTGCATTCTGCCAGTTGGATGGGTCAGTAGCTGTGGGAGGGCAGCCCACTTTGTTACTGGACCTATTGAGTTGTGGATGGGGAACCACCAAGAGATCTTGAGTTTTATCCTTGGTATGGAATGACCCCTCTTGCTTGTACTGCCCTGGCTATGAAAATGGAACCCCCAGGTGAATTGGAGGAAGGGATGGTTATGTATCCGCTCCACCCAGCCGGGGAAAGGGGGGCAAACATTTTTGCATGGCCAAAGTTGCAAAGGAGTTGGCAGCGGTGGCAAGCGAACGCATTGCTGGGAAGGAAAAAATCCCTAGGAATATTGGGACCTCAGGGAGGCTTTCAGCAAGAAGGCGTCAGATGTGCTCCCACCACATCAGCCCGCTGACTGTGGCATAGAGATCCTCCCAGGGGTGAAGCTCCCTAAACCAAAGATCTACTCCATGACCCCTCACAAGCTGGAGGTGCTGCAGAATTTTATTGATAAAATTTTAAATGGGGATTCATCCAACCAGCGAGGCCACAAGTGGCCGCTTCGGTTTTGTTTCAGGAGAAAAAGATGGCTCTCTTCGCTTATGTGTGGATTACAAAAACCTCAACGCCATTTGCATAGAAAATGTTTACCCACTACCCCTTATGAAAGAGTTTCAGTTTATTTAATTTGTAAAGACATGTTAGCTCACCTGGCTAAGGGGAAGATTTTCAGTAAACTGGATTTGAGAGAGGCTTACTACAGAGTTCGAATTAAGGAAGGGGACAAATGGAAAACTGACTTCAATTGCCCCTTGGGTTGCTTACAATTTAGAGTGCTCCCCTTTGGGCTACAAGGGGCCCCGACAGTGTTCATGCAATTGATTAATGAGGTATTACATGAGCATTTTTACAAGGAGGTCCTAGTCTACCTAGATGACATTCTTATTTACACAGAGACCATGGATGAACACGTGAAACTGGTGTGGTCAGTTCTGAAAAAACTCAGAGCGGCCGAATTGTACACTAAATTGTCAATATGTGAATTCCATCAGAGTAAGATTGACTATTTGGGCTACCACATATCACATGAGGGGATAGAAATGGATCTGGAGAAAGTCTCGGCGGTCCTGGAGTGGGCACCCCCCCCCCATGCACCCGCAAGCAGCTACAAAGTTTCTTGGGGTTTGCTAACTTGCTAGAGCCTTGGTAGTACAGTGGTCTAAAGCACCCTGTTATTAACACCAGCTGCCTGCAATTATTGCAGGTTCGAATCTCACCAGGCTCAAGGTTGACTCAGCCTTCCATCCTTTCTAAAGTAGGTAAAATGAGGACCCAGATTGTGGGGGCAATAAGCTGACTTTGTATAAATATACAAAAGTATGAAGGCTATTGCTTAGCACATTGTAAGCCGCCCTGAGTCTCCGGAGAAGGGCAGCATATAAATCAAATTTTTAAAAAAAAACTTTTATCGACAGTTTGCACAAATTGCATAACCCATTACCAACCTCCTGAAAACAAAGGTGGAGGCAAAGCCAAAACCTAGTAGGCCGCTCGAGTGGACCATGGAATGTCAGGCTACTTTTGAGAAACTGAAGCAACTGTTTGCCACCGAGCCTGTCCTAAAACACCCCAACATGGAAGCTCCTTTTGTCATCCAGGTCGATGCAAGTGATGTAGCCATCAGGGTGGTGCTACTTCAAGCCAATGCTGATGGATCTTTACAACCCTGCGCCTACACCTCCCGTAAATTGTCTGAGACCAAACGGAGACGGGCGATTTGGGAGAAGGAGGCTTTTGCTGTCCGTTGGGCCCTGTTAACCTGGAGGCACTTCCTTGAAGGGGCGAAACACCCCTTTGAGGTGTGGACAGACCATAAAAACTTAGAAGCTCTAAAAAACCCTCAGTTGTCACCCAAACAAGTCCGGTGGACACAACAGTTTAATCGCTTCAATTTCTCTCTGCACTACCTCCCTGGAGGAAAGAAGTTTATGGCAGATGCCCTCTCGAGACTGTCTCAGTACAATAGCGCACCGCCAGATGTGATCCATCCAGTTATCCATTCCAAGCAGCTGGTGGCCCCTGTTGTCACCAGAGCCCAGGCAAGATGAGAACTGGACCTACCCACCTGTTTAATTGAGCAGTTAAGGGAAGCACTTAACTGAGGACCCAGTTTGTGGGGGCAGTAAGCTGACTTTGTATAAATATACAAAAGTATGAAGGCTATTGCTTAGCGCATTCTAAGCCGCCCTGAGTCTCTGGAGAAGGGCGGCATATAAATCAAATTTTAAAAAAAAGCACTAAAAACTGATGATTGGTTCATCTCCCATTGGAACAATACCTCAGGTGTTATGTAAATTACCAGCAAGATAACTGGGCAGACTTACTGCCGTTTGCAGAGGTGGCCTATAATAACTCCATACACAGTAGTACTGGGTTTACACCATTCAAGGTGGTGTAGAGTCAGGACTTTGTGCCTATCCCGGAATTACCACAAGAAAAACCTCAAATACCATCCTTGATAGACTGGATCAGCTTCAGGTTACTTGGCCTGTAACTTGAAAGGTGTTAGACGAGGCTCACAGAGCCCATAAGAAACCGGCTGATAAGAAACAGGTTACGCCAAAGGATTACCAAGTAGGTGATAGAGTTTTCCTCTCCACTAAGTATTTACAAACTACCCAAAAGTCGAAAAAATGTGGACTTAAATATGTAGGTCCTTTTCCCATTGTACGAATCGTAAACCCGGTCACGGTACAGTTGGAGCTACCAAAAACTCTACAGAGAATCCATCCGGTGTACCATGCTAGTTTGCTGAAACCTGTACATACCTCCTCGATTCCTCCGGATCAAATCCCCCTCTGCTTCCCCTTCTCATTGAAGGAGAGCAACATTTCGAGGTCAAAGAAATCCTTGATTCCAGAAAACGTAGAGGTAGAGTACAGTACTTGGTGGCTTGGAAACATTTCCCTTCCTTTCAGTCCGAATGGGTGAATGAGTGAGACATCAGAGCTCCGAAATGTTTACAGATATTTCACAGTAAATACCTGAGAAGCCTTAAATATTGGGTTTTATATGTATTATATGTATGTTTTGGTTTTTAATCAATCGGGGAATATCAACTCTGTCTATTTTAATTTGTTTTCTTTTTTAGGACTAATCTCTTCTGCAGGAGGGCCGAATGTCAGCCTCTATGATGCTTGCTTGCTTGTGGCTGCCATTGTAATGGGAGGGGGGATATATTGCATGTATTTGGGAGGAGGGAAGTGAGCTGGTGGAGATGTCTCAAAAAAGGGAGGAAAATTATCACTGTCTTAATAGCAGCTGCAGAGAGAGTTGATAGCCATCAAGGTCAACCGTTCCGGCATACCAGATAGATGGGGCCATCTGAAGAACTACCCCACATGACACCTTGGGGAGATGTGGATTGGACACTCAACATGGGGTCAGCCACTTGCTGGAGACATCCAGGATGTTTTCCTGGCCTGCTCTTCACAGTTGCACATGTAGCACAACTTTTTTGAGGATTTATTGCAATATTCCAAAAGTTTCACAGATCCTTCACAAAGAACCACTTCTAATTTAACTGGAATACATTATTTTCATTCTCAGTTTTTCTGTTTACAGAACAGTGGGAAGTACCGTGTTTCCCCGAAAATAAGACCCTGTTATATTTTTTGAACCCCGAAATAAGGGCTTTGTCAGGTGTGCTTCCTTCAAATACCAGGAAAGAAAACCCCAGACTCCATTGTTATGAAAAATCTGTACTTTTACTGGCAGAGAACTGAATGCAACCAAGCAAAGCTGAAACTAAGGATTATACGCGCGAACCTGCATATACAAATCATCCCCTCCCATTGTCCATCGTAAATCATCCAATCCACAGGTCTTCTAGGGGTCAGGTGGAAGCACGTCTGCCCACGTCATCAATCAGGAATGTCATGACGGTTGGCCCGATAACAGTGGTTTCAATTTCCCCTTCTAAGCATACTAGCATCTAAGTAAGTTTCACTTTCGCCTCCCCCCATAGCCCACACACCCCCTCCCCCTTTCTATAGCAGCCAAGCAGTAAGGCGGAGGCTGACATTCGGCCCCTCTGCAGCAGAGACATTAGTCCTAAATAGGGAAAGAGAAAACAACAAAAAGAAACAATATAACACAGATATTAGGGTTTATCAGGATACTTGGTGTGAAACAATTGTACTTTCTTCGGTGCCCGGACATCACGTTTGTTCACCCATTCAGCTTGCGATAACGGGAAATGTTTCCAGGCCACCAGATATTGCACCTTACCATGGTACTTTCTAGAGTCCAGGATCTCTTTAACCTCAAAATGTTGCTCTCCTTCTATTAAAATGGGGACGGGTGCAGGGGTCTGACCTGGATGCAAAGGAGATAAGTGCTCTGGTTTTCACCAGCTAACATGAAACACAGGGTGGATCCGTCTCAAAGTTTTTGGTAGCTCCAACTCTACTGTGACTGCATTAATAAGTCTAGTGATGGGGAATGGACCTACATACTTCGGCCCAAGCTTTTTAGATTTTTGAGAGGTCTGCAAATACTTGGTGGAAAGGTAAACCCTATCGCCCACTTTATAGACCTGTGGTGAACACCTTTTTTTGTCAGCTTGAGTTTTATGGGCTTGGTGGGCCTCATCTAACGCTTTTCGAGTTACTGCCCAAGTACTTCTGAGTTGTTCAATCCACTCAATCAAGGAAGGATTCTGTGGGTCCCCCTGAGGCAGCTCGGGGATAGGAACAAAGTCTTGGCCCGATGCTACCTTAAATGGAGTGAACCCGGTGCTGCTATGAATGAAGTTATTATATGCCACCTCGGCGAATGGCAACAAATCTACCCAGTCGTCCTGTTGGTAATTTATGTAACACCTCAGGTACTGTTCTAGCATGCCATTGGTTCTTTCACAAGCCCCATTTGTCTGGGGGTGGTGGGCGGAGCTTAAGCCCTGGGTGGAGCCTATCAACTTTAAAAATTCCCTCCAAAATTTGGATGTAAATTGTACACCTCTGTCAGAAATTATCCGTTAGGAGCTCCATGCAATCGATAAACATGTCGAATGAACAATTTTGCAAGGGTTTTAGCTGAAGGGATTTTGGAGCAAGGGATGAAGTGTACTTGTTTGGAAAATAAGTCCGTCACTACCCAAATGACTGTGCACCCCTCACTCTCTGGTAAGTCAATAATAAAATCCATGGATATCTCCTTCCAGGGGGCGCTCAGTCTTGCCACACTTTGAAGTAAGCCAGGGGTTTTCCCTGGAGGTCTTTTAGCAGAAGCACACACCGGGCAGCTTGCCACGTACGCTTCTATGTCCTTTTTGAGTGCAGGCCACCAGAATTGTCTCTTGACGAGTTGCAAAGTTTTAACAAAACCAAAATGTCCCGCCATTTTGGCGTCATGAGCGTACTGCAACACTGTTGTCCTTACATACAATTTAGGAACATGCAATTTAGCCCCAATCCAGGGTAGTCCATCACGGAGGGTGCATTCATTTGAGTGATTTTGAAACCATTCGTCCGTTCTCAGGGCTTCACGTAGTTTTTGAAGCAAATCGCCCAAGAGGGCCGGATCGGACCTCATTTGTGCTCTGGTAGTTACTGGCGCTGCTAGTTGTGTTGAAGGGATGATAGGACGCACCACCTCCTTCTTTGTGCTGTTGTATTGAGGAAGTCTGGAGAGTGCATCTGCCATGAAATTCTTCCCTCCACGAAGATATCGCAGGGTGAAATTAAACCGGTTGAAGTGTTGGGCCCAACGAACTTGTTTTGGTGATAGTTTACGTGGGGTCTTCAACGCTTCTAGATTTTTATGGTCAGTCCAAACCTCGAACGGATGCTTATCCCCCTCCAGAAAATGTCTCCATTTTAACAAAGCCCAGCGCACCGCAAAAGCTTCCTTCTCCCATATGGCCCATCTCCTTTCAGTTTCGGACAGTTTCCGAGAAGTGTAAGCACAGGGTTGCAAATTCCCTTTGGCATTCTTTTGCAGAAGAACTGCCCCCACGGCCACGTCGCTGGCATCCGCCTGTACTACGAAAGGTTCTTCCATGTTCGGGTGTTTGAGAACTGGTTCAGCAGCAAACAGCCGTTTCAACTTTTCAAATGCTACTTGGCACTCCATAGTCCATTCAAGAGGCCGGGAGGGTTTTGGTTTTAATTCCCCCTTTGTCTTTAGAAGGTTGGTTATGGGGTAGTGCGATTTTGGCGAAAGAGGGGATAAATTGTCTATAAAAGTTAGCAAATCCCAGGAAACTCTGCAGTTGCTTGCAGGTGCGTGGCGCAGCCCATTCCGTTACTGCCTTGACCTTTCCAGGATCCATCTCTATTCCCTCATGCGATATGCGATACCCCAGGTAGTCAATTTTGCTTTGGTGGAACTCACACTTAGAAAGTTTGGCATATAGTTCAGCAGCCCTGAGTTTTTTCAGGACAGTTCGCACCAATTTGACATGGTCGTTCATGTTCTCGGAGTAGATAAGAATGTCAGCCAAGTAGACCAACACCCCTTTGTATAGGTGCTCATGCAGTACTTCATTGATCAATTGCATGAACACAGCAGGGGCTCCAAAAGGGAGCACCCTAAATTGGAAACATCCCAAGGGGCCATTGAATGCTGTTTTCCATTCATCCCCTTCTCTGATTCTCACTTGATAGTAGGCCTCTCGTAAGTCCAGTTTGGTGAAAACTTTCCCCTTCCCTAAGTTGGCTAACATGTCTTTCATAAGTGGTAAGGGGTAAACGTTTTCCACACAAATTGCGTTTAGATTCCGGTAGTCGACTACGAGCCTAAAAGAAACATCCTTCTTTTCTCGGAACATTACTAGTGCCGCCATCCTGGGTCGGGCTGGTTGTATAAAACCCTGCTCTAAATTCTTATCAATGAAATTTTGCAGTTCCTCCAGTTCTCGCGGGGTCATGGAGTATATTTTTGGTTTAGGGAGCTTCACCCCGGGCAGAATTTCTTTTTTTTTTTATAAGAAAAGTTTTTATTGGTTAAAAATATACAATATTATAGTTTACAATATGTTGAATTTTCAATATCTTTATAGAAAAGATATTTAAATTATTATTTTCTCTTTTTTAAATTCTCACACAACAGACATTATGTTAAATCAAAACAATCAACCGGAATATATAAAAGTTATGTAAGCAAAGAAAGCCAATAGCCAAAATATTATACAAAGTACAGTGAAAAAAGAGTAAAAAGAGATATCAAAAAAAACCCATTAGATAATAGATTCCCCTCCTTTCTTCATTTCCTAGTTCTAGCTCTTAAAACCATGGCCTGGCCTCCCCCCTCCTCCCAGGCCGCCACAGCCCCGCCCGCCCCCGCTCCTTGTTCCTCTAATACTTCCCCCTCTTCAGCTCCTGTATCTTCTCCCTCTAGGAAGGACTTATGCTGCTCAAAAAAGGCCTTAGCCTCCGCTACATTATTAATTTTCTTCCTACTGTCCTTCCAGAAAATCATCAAACCCTCCGGAATCAACCACCTAAAGCCTACTCCCTTAAGGTACAGCTTGTTTGATAAAAAATAATATTTTCTCCTTAATTCTCGTACCTGTCTGGGAATCTGCTTTAGGATGGTGACCTCCTTGCCCCTGTACACCAGCGCCCCCAGTCTTTGTTTTCTCAATATCTCATCTCTCAGTTCCCTTCTTACAAATTTAATATGGACCTCTCTTGGGACACTATGTAAAATTGCAAATTGTGAGTTTATTCTATACACCAGATCCACATCCCTTCCAGTAGACTCCAAATCTCTTTCAAGAAATTCACCCAACATTTTGACCATCACTTCTCTCAAATTTTCCTGGTCAAGTTGTTCCACGTTTTGAAACCTGAGAAAATAAGACATCTTATCTAATAATAAAGTTAGCATTGCATTTCCTCTCCCTTCTTCCACCCGCTGGAGTGCCCGTACCTCCCCCTCCAGATCCCCCATCTTCTTCTTGTTTTGCTCTGCCAGCTGTTGAACATCATTTAAATCTTTTTTCGTAAGTGTCATTTCAGATTTAATTTCAGATAATCCTTTTTGCAAATCATCCAACTTATCCAATTTCTGATCCAATTTCTCCAGTCTTTCCAAAAATTTTTCCATGTCAGCTGCTGTTATTTTGTGGCCCTTGGCCATCTTATAATGGTAGAAGATGAAAAATCCCAAAAAACAAGCCTCCAGGAAAGAAAGAGAAAGAGGGATTGACAGTCGGTGTAATTTTTCCAGTATCCACCAGTGGACGCTCACAGGAGCAACGAGTCCGGAGTGCAGAGTAGGTCAAACAGGAAGCTCGAGGTGGGTAATGTCTTCAGTCGTAAATAAAGAAGCAGGAAGTCGGACCGCCGCCATAGCTCTCCACCGGGAAGAGAGGCCACCAGACCTCTTTGACAAATTCTGATTCAGCCATCCTCAAGAAAAAGTCAGCAAAGGAAGGGGTATTTTTCCATTTCTTTCCCCCTACTTCTCAGCCAAGGCACCTTTCCAGCTACAGGGGGGGGGAAACTCCAACCCCCCCCTCTCACCTCCAGGATGCCTTGTCAGCTCTCTGCTCCTTGCAGTTAAAACTCCATCATGCCACCTCAACTCTCCGGTCGATCAGCTCCCAGTCCGCTGTGTCTTGCAGGTAAGCGCCAGTCCCCTTAGGCGCTGTGGCGCCTCAGCGGTCCCAGAAAAGGCCGCCGATCGCCTCCCTCCCCCGCTGGAGCCTCGGGCGCGCCAGCATCGGCCTCCTGGCCCCTGGATGTGAGGCAGGGGACCCCTGGCGAGCCGCCCTCAAACGGCAAACGCCCCAATGTTAGGGCGTTTGGCCCATAGGGCCTCCAGATGGGGGGGATCGGACACTGGGGCCAGAGCTAGCCTGATCAGTGTCCGTCGCCTCTGGGACCGGAACCGGAAGCCCCGGGCAGAATTTCAATGGTACAGTCCATAGTTCTATGAGGGGGTAGTGTATCTGAAGCCTTTTTGCTAAAAACTTCACAAAGATCCCAGTACTCTTTTGGAATCTTTTCCTCCCCCTCAATGTGACCAATGGCCACTTCTGCCTTTTCGGGTTTTGTCCCATCCTCCAGAGGGATTTCTTTCTTTCCTAGTCCGGGATTTTTGGTGTGAAAGCGCAAAACCCCCGTCTTCCAATTAACCCGGGGGTTCCATCTACAGAGCCACGGTAGTGCAAGTATAAGGGGCCGTTCCATGCCAGGGGCCACGATGAACCTGAGGGTCTCTATGTGATTCCCCAACTGCATCTCAATCGTTTCAGTCACAAAGGTGGCTGGACCCCCTCCCGCAATCGATCCGTCCAGTTGACAGAATGCAATGGGTCTTTTTAATGTTTTAAGTCTTAGGCCCATTTTCTCCACCACTTTCGGGCTGATTATGCACCTAGTGCACCCAGAGTCTAATAATGCTAATACCTGCCCCTGTGTCCCTGTGGACAGTACCCTTAGTTCTATGGGGATGAGCATAGGGTTCTCGGTATGACTCACCAGGTCACTGGAGTCGGAGTCGGAGTCCATTCCGCTGTCCTCGGCAGTGGTCGGAGTTCCCAACTCACCCTGGTTACGGGGAGCGAACTCAACAACTTATCCTTCCAGAGCGGTTGTGCGAGCTTTCATGGGCACTTTGTCGGCCTTCTTAGGAACCGGAGCGGTAGACCTTGGCATTGGTTTAGAGAAGCACTCGGCAGCCCGATGGCCTTCTTTTCCACACTTGAAACATGTGAAGGGCTTCGATTTTGGTTTGAATTCCGCTCTCCCCACAGCTGTCTTTGGCGCTCCTTTACGATAAGTAGAGGATGACGGGTCTCTCCTGCCACTTCCTCGGAGTCGGCTTCGGGCCAGCTCGATTTCCACATCTTCAGCCACTATATACCAACACTGCAAGTTTCGGGGACCCCCCCGGGCTCTGCAATCTTTGTATATTTCTTCATTTAGCCCATCCTTGAAACTCTCTAATAAGGCCGCTTCTGACCATCCTGTCATGTAAGGTGCCAGCTCACGAAACTCTTGGGTATATTCTGCCACCAACCTGCGGCCCTGCTGGATACCCTTCATTCTGAGCCTCGCCTTCCGCTCAGCTAGGTGGTCTTCAAACCGCCTTCTAAGGGCCGCCATAAACTGATTGTAATTTCTCAGCAGGGGGGAGTTGTTATTGTGGAGGATCACCATCCAATCAGCTGCTACTCCCTCTAGCATGTTCATGACGCATCTCACTCGAGCTGCATCTGACAAATAATCTTCCCCCCAATCTTGCATGTGGTTCCAGACTTGGGTCAGGAAAAGCCCCAGGGTTTTTGGGTTTCCATCATATTTTCTAGTCGGGGGGGGGGGGGGTTTTGTTTTTTTCTTCCGGGGGGGGGGGGGGGGGGGAACCGGCAAGGCTGGGGCCCCTTGTGCTGCTGCATCTCTCCTTTGGGCCCCAGAGGTTTGAACCGTTTCTCCTCTAGCTTCTTCTCCTTCTTCTTCCCCCCCACACACTCTTTCTCTTGGCTCTTCCCTGGGGTAATGTCTTCCCTTCCCCACAGGGAGCCCATAAGACTCACAGTTTTTCCGGCTTTCTTCAACGTCGTGAATGAGCTGTAATGCCTGTGCAATCATGAGGCTTTCTTTTTGCTCCTGCATCCACACGGCTTCCTCCCGGCGGGGTCTGGAGCTGGTTACTCCCCAGGGGGTCCTCCCCTGTTCCGGCATCCTTCCCACTCCTACCGACCATCTAGCAGCATCAGATTCCTCCCTCAGCTGCAATTCTTCCATTCGTTCAGCTGTCTCCCGTTCTGTTTGAAGTGAGATCATGGTCGAGCCGTATGCTCCCATCTGTTCCTCTTCGAACTCCTGGTCAGACATAATTTTGGGTTCAGCCCCCTCGGTATTTATCCGGGATGGCTGGAAAATTGAGTTTCAGCTTAATGTCAGGTGTGCTTCCTTCAAATACCAGGAAAGAAAACCCCAGACTCCATTGTTATGAAAAATCTGTACTTTTACTGGCAAAGAACTGAACGCAACCAAGCAAAGCTGAAACTAAGGATTATACGCGCAAACCTGCATATACAAATCATCCCCTCCCATTGTCCATCGTAAATCATCCAATCCAAAGGTCTTCTAGGGGTCAGGTGGAAGCACGTCTGCCCGCGTCATCAATCAAGAATGTCACGACGGTTGGCCCGATAACAGTGGTTTCGATTTCCCCTTCTAAGCATACTAGCATCTAAGTAAGTTTCACTTTCGCCCCCCCCCCCCAATAGCCTACACCCCCCCTCCCCCTTTCTATGGCAGCCAAGCAGTAAGGCAGAGGCTGACAGGCTTGGCCTTATTATTGGGAGGGGGGGGTCTTATTATTTTGGGGTTGCAGGAGACAGCGAGCGTGGCCAACTCATAGCTTCTGCTGTATTGCACAGCTGTGGCCCACTCCTCTTGCCATCTCTTCTCCCCCCCATCGCCACTTAGAACTGTTGCAGTATCCCCATAGTCACCACAATTTGGATGCTTGGCAATTGATTCGTATCCCCTTTTGCGACCGTCTGACAAGCAAAGTCAATGGGGAAGCCAGATTCACTTAACAACCGTGTCACTAACTTAACACCTGCAGTGATTCACTTAACATTTGTGGCAAGAAAGATTGTAAAAGGGGGCAGAACTCACTTAACAAATGTCTCACTTAGCTATAGAAATTTTGGGTTCAATTGTGGTCATATGTCAAGGATTACCTGTTCTTGATTTCCTTGTAGAGAAAGGTTTCAGTCAGCCCGGGGGCTCCTGCTCAGGGCCTAGCCAGGGGAGGAAAAGGCACAAAAGCACACTGCAACGTGCTCTACATGGGGCTACCCTTGAAAAGTGTTCAGAGACTACAGTTGGTCCAGAATACAGCCGCGTGAGCTATCGTGGGATGCACCTAGATACACCCACATTGCACCAATTCTCCACGAGCTGCACTGGCTCCCTATCGGTCTCTGGGCACAATTCAAGGTGTTGGTTATTACCTTTAAAGCCCTACATGGCTCAGGGCCAGGTTATCTTCGAGACCGCCTTCTACCACATAGCTCCCCACGACCAGTAAGATCCCACAGAGTTGGTCTCCTCCGGATCCCATCAGCTAAACAATGCCGGCTGGCGGGCCCGCAGGGGAGGGCCTTCTCTGTGGCCACCCCAGCTCTCTGGAATCAGTTACCTCCTGAGGTCCGGATCACCCCCACCCTATTGGCCTTCCGAAAAGCGGTGAAGACCTGGCTTTTCCAGCAGGCCTGGGGCCGTTGATCTCACTCTTGTGATCTGGCAAGATCCAGCTATATATGGTGTGAATGGGTTTTAATGTTTTACTTTTTAAATGTTTTTTAATGGTTTTTTAAATGCATTGTAAGCCGCCCTGAGTCTTCGGAGAAAGGCGGCATATAAATTGAACTAATAATAATAATAATAATAATAATAATAATAATAATAATAATACCACAAAAAGGGAACCGTTCGCAGAAAGAAGATTCTGCCAGCACCTGGGTATTTTGATGCTTGGACATTGCAAGTGGATTACAGGTAGTCCTCAACTAACAACCACAATTGGGCTCAAAATTTCTGTTGCTAAGTAAGACAATTGTTAAGTGAGTTTTGCTCCATTTTACGACCTTTCCTGCCACAATCGTTCAGTGAATCACTGCAGTTGTTAATAACATGGTTGTTAAGTGAATGTGGCTTCCCCATTGTCAGAAGATCGTAAAAGGTGATTATGTGACCCCAGGTAACGTAACAACGGTCATAAGTACATGCCAGTTGCCAAGTGGGTGAATTTTGACCACTGGGGATTCTATGTGAAAATGGCCATTTTTTTCAGTGCCATTATAACTTTGAAGGTCACTAAACAAATGGCTCTAGGTCAAGGACTACAGTACCTGTACATTTTCAAAACATGAATGTGTCCTATGAGCTCTGGACAAGGAAAAGAAGATAACCCATGACTGCTTTCTGAGCATGGGTGGGAAGAGTAAAGAAGCAGGGAACCCAAGAACTGGGGTTGCCTGCAGTCCAGCCCACAATTCATAAATATTATGGTGGCTGAAGTGAAGAAACAGGATGAAATCTGGAATGGGATTTCCTAAACTGGCTTCATTCCCAGAAAGTTCACCCACAGGAGTCCAACAGCTCCAGGCAGTGGTGTCAAAGAGCCCACTGAATCAACCGCAGGAGCTAGCCAAAGTGAGTGGTTGAGGCCTTTGACCTCCTTGCCCTCTCACTTCAGCCCCTCACCAGATGCTGCAGGAAGCACCTGCTAATCTCAGCACTGCAAATCAAACAGTAGGACTCTGTCCATCACCTCCAGGCTCTTTTCAGCCCCCTGTATCCCTTTCAGTTTGTTTGGGTTTTTAAAACTTAAATAACTATAAGGAATAACATTGTGTTATTTCAACTTTGTACTAATCCAGTAAGGGCCAGAGAAGTAGACAGACTTCAGTAAGGAAATAGACCATAGCCTACTTCTTGGTAAATATTTTAATATTCGGGGTTTTAATATTTTATAATTGGGATTTTAAATATTGGGGCCATTGTTTAATTCGGTTTTATTTGGCTTTTAAATTTTGTATGTATGTTTTTTACTTTTGGCTGTTCACCGCCCTGAGTCCCCTCGGGGAGAAGGGCGGTATATAAATCTAAATAAATAAATAAAATAAATCGGTAATAGAAAAATGTGAGTTACCATCACCACCAGATGGATTCATAACTGGCTGACAAACCACATTCAGCGTGTAGTCCTTAATGGTGTTACATCTCCATGGAGGGAAACATGCAGTGTGGTACCCTAAGGGTCTATCTTAGGTATCCTAATATTATTCAACATCTCCAGAAATCATTTAGATGAGGGGATAGAAGGGAAACTCATTAAATTTGCAGATGATGACAAGCTGGCAGGAATAGCCAATATTTTAGAAGATGGCTCAAGATCCAGAAGTAAGTAAGCTTTTATTGCGGTCGAAGACCAAATTAAATACACATAGAAAGGGAGTATATTTTACAAATATAGATAGATCATGTGACAGTGCACCATCTACTGCTTCAAATACAATCTGTACTATCAATATTAGAAATCCTCTGCCGTAGGGCTTACCCGTCTCTTCTCCCGTTTTTTCCCAGCCACGACTGCAGCAAAACTTTTTGCCACCTTTAAGGTTATGTTGGGGTCTGTGTCCTGGAGTAGGAAATAAAGGCTAAACATATCAGGTGAACCGGGGAATCTCTGGGAAATAGGAGAAATGAATCTTGATCTTATATCCCGGTAGTGGGGACATACGAATGTAATATGGAACAGGGATTCCGGGGATTGGCTGTCACATTTACAATAGATGGGTTTTAACCCCCCCCCCCCCCCCCCCCCCCCCCCCC
>WNWU01000029.1:15499562-15531101 GCA_012654045.1 Ptyas mucosa
GATGTCAAAAGGGTAATAGAGTCGGCCAGACGGAGACAGAACTGTTGCAACAGCTGGATATCCGAGGGCTGAACTGAGTCAATAGGGGATGGCAGTGTAGTGAGACAGGGCAAGACAGGACTAACATCTGATGGTGTCGGGCAATCCAACAAAGAAGGTGTGTTGCAAAGCGAGGCAGCCAGGGATTCCGATTCTTCCGAAGGAGAGCTGGGCGGAAACTCCAGAGCTGTTAAGTTTTGGAAGAATTCGTTCAAGGAGGTAATTGATAAGTTCGGATCTTGGTTCATGGTGTCAGTCTTTTTGATCTTAGGCAAGGGGCCCATTATATTTTCGAGGGAGGTCTCCAGACTAAGGTTAGTCGGGGACAAGGAACGACAACATTTATGTGGACTCATATCAGGACAGCCAGTCAATCTCTTGATGAAGGGTGTTGGGTAATAATGAGGCCCAAAGCAGGTTAACGTTCTGATAATGAAGGCAGGACGCTGGGTCGGGCAATTAGGCCTAACAAACAAACCCCCAGCTGCAAGCTTAGCACAGAAATTGGCTCGGAACCAAATAGATAACCAAAAGCCAAACAAACTTACAGCCAAACCAAAACATTCTCGGAGATAAAGGGGTTTTTCCCTGGATAGGTTCCAAAAACAAACAGCTCAAAATCCACTCCGAGGTTAAGGGCCTCCACTGAGGTTTGTCAACAAGTCCGGTAATCCGAATTTCAGGCCTTGCAAAGAGAAGTCACAGTAATAGTCTAAGCCAGGATTGCAGGGGCCCTGTCTTGTTGTATTGTTAAAATGTGTCTAAAACAAATGATAGCCACACTATATGTGCTTTTATAAAGTCCGGTATAGATTAAAAATAGATTAAAAATGAGTTAAAAATATAAAAATACTTATATATACGTTAAAAAGAAAAAACCTAATTTACTTTTGGAAGAGCTCCTTACAGCCGTTGCTGCCTGTCCTCCATCTTTTTTCAAGGGTAGTAAAATCTATGTTTTAAGTAAGGTTTTATATTTAGGTGGGAAAAACCAAATACACAGGTATAGAATAGATGGTACCTGGCTTAACTGCAGTAACTGTGAAAGGGAATCCTAGTGGACAACCACTTAAGCAAGATCCAGCAACATGCTTCAACTGCAAAAAGGCCAATGCAGTCCTAGGCTGCATCTACAGAGGGATAGCAGCAAGTTCACATGAAGTGCTAATACCACTTTATACCATACTAGTCAGGCACACTTGAAATACTTACATCCAGTTTGGTCACTATGATACAAAAAATGTTGAGACTCTAGAAAGAGTTAAGAGAAGAGCAACAAAGATGATTAGGGGGCTGGAAGATGAACAAGATGACCAGTTGCATGAACTGGGTATGTCTAGTGTAATGAAGAAGGACTAGGTGTCAGCATTCCAGAAAACCCCCGACTCCCAGTAAAGACACTGAAGCAGGCATTTTCCAAATGCTATTATGTCTACTAAGTCCCCTCTCCTAAATCCCCCCTCCTACTTTCCCACACATGAGGAGGTGGCAGCATTGAAGCTTCTGGCCTAATATGGCTTCCAAGGCTGACACTAGGGCTGACATGATAGCAGTCTTCCAATAACTAAGAGACTATCACAAAGAAGGGTTGGGATGAACCTCTTCTCCAAAGCACTGAGGACCAGTAAAGTTGGAAACTTATCAAATGAGTTCCAAAGGTGTTTTTTCAAGAGGCAACTGGACTTTCTGGTTTTTCCTTGACAATGTTTCACTTCTCATCTAAGAAGCTTCTTCAGCTCTGGATGTCTTCAAAACATCTTCAAAGAAAAACCAAAAAGTCCAGTTGCCTCTTGAAAAAGCACCTTTGGGACAACCATGACCTGGATGACTGAGAATGTCCATAGACATTTATCAAGCAGAGATCCAACCTAGAAGCAAGGAAAAAATTTCCTGGCAGGAGAACAATTAAACGTTGGAAGGGCTTGCCTCCAGAAGTTGTAGGTGCGCCATCATTGGAGGTCTTTAAGAAGAGATTGGACAGCCATTTGTCTGAAATGGCATAGGTTGGACTAAGAAGACCTCCAAGGTCCCTTCCAACTCTGTTACTGTTTATGTCTGCCAGTTCCTTCAGAACCCTGGAATGTAATCTATCTAATCCTGGCAATTTGAGCTCATCTAGAGTGGACAAGTGTTTTCTTACCATTGTCTTGCCTATTTTGACTTGTTTTCCTAATCTGCCTTTTACAGTTCTGCTTTTGATAGGTTGGACCATTTTTTCTTTTGCGTAAAGACAGATGAAAAGAATGAATTAAGCAGTTCCACTTCATTCCTCTAACCCATCACCTCCCTGCCATCTTCTCCACATTAGGGGACTTCACCTCCAGGTTTTCATGGTGACATTTAATATATTGCAATGGCTCCTCCCATTGCTACAGATTATACAGCTAGCAATAAACAACTCTGCTATCTGTCTGGCTTGCCTAAACTTCAGTTTGTGGGAGATGAGGTTGATAAAGTAAGAGGCCAGTGAAATTATCTCCAAACAAACCTTAAATCACAGCCTGTAGAAAATCACATGCCAAATTACAGTGCTGAGTTTTACAAGCTATGCGTAAATCACCTTTAAGATGTTGGCAGTTTCGATTCGACCGGAAGCATTGCAGCAAGACAGTCGGGAAATTAGCAGGCTCTGATGAGCTCCACGAAAACCCAGACTGACGAACCAATGCAGAGGGGTCTTTGGACCGGAACCGTCCTGTAGGGACGGGGAAGAAGGAGAGGCACCTCAGAAGACCAAAAGAAACAGTCAAGTTCCTTGAAGGTCAGACGAATCTCTCTCCGATTCGGCAATGGGAGCAGCAGCCATTGTGACTGTCAAGAAGCTGAGGCAACCGGACTAAGTATTGAGCAGGAGCGGTGATTGCAATGGAGTTTTTGAAGCCAGGTGAGTGACAGCCAACCCACAGGTGAAATAAAAATTTAAACCTGAAAAAACCCCAGCGTGAAATTAGTGGCTAATGAGCATATGGGAAGAAAAGTGGATGTAAGCTGAATTTAAAGGGACAAAAAACCCAAAAAGAAAATTGACTTTTGAATAAAACTATCTGGAAAATTTTAAGAATTAGAAGAAGTAACCCCAAAATTGGTTAAAGGATTGGAAAGAAAATAAATAGATCCTTTTTCTTGAATATTAAGAAAAATAAAAGAGAATTGGACATCAAGCCCTGCAATAGAAGTGCTGTATACCTAAAGATAAATAAAAGGAAAAAAAGGGAGGGAAAGTATTGTTTAATTTGGACTGGACTATAAAATTGATTTGGTATTTTCAAAGTTAAAAAGAAGAAAAAAGCTAGTAAAGATTGTTAATGTGAATTGATACAAAATGGATACTTTAGACAATTAAGAGGAATTGTGGATTGTAGAGAAACATCTTCAGGAGAAAAATCATTGCAATTTGGAACCTTTGTTTTGGAAAATTTTGAACTGCATTAGTGATAACAGTCATGAGAACTTTTGGGGAGAATTGCTTTGTCTACAAGCGGCTTGACTTGAAAAAAAAAAGGAAAACAATGAAACTTTTAAAACTGGAACAATATCAACACAGAAAGAATAAAATGGTGCAGGAAATTAGAGAAATAATGGAAATGATGTACTTGTCATGGAAAGCAGAAATAAGAGGAATAATTACAATGTTACATGGAGAACCGAAACTTGAGGATCTAAAAATTGAAACAGAGCATGCTCAAGTTGACAAGGAAATAAAGACGGAGAAGCAAGACATAGAGACTGAAAATAAAGAAGATAAAGACAATTAGATTAATTTTGGAAAATTAATTGAGTATGTGGACAGTAATAATAAAAATAAGGTTTTTAGAGATTGCATTGGGATTAACAATGGAAAAAACAGAAAGGGCAGAAAGAGAAAGAAGGAAAGAAGGGGTGGAATAGAAAGAACACAAAAAACTTAAATGATTACACTGGGATCAACAGAGAAAAGATAAAAAAGAGAGGAAAGGGATGAAAAACAACAGGAAATGCAGAGCAAAATAGAAGAATCCAGGTCTGAAATACAGAATGATTACACTGGGATAAATAGTGGGGAGATAAGAAAAGGAGAAAAGAGATGGGAAATAATGGGAAATTTAGGGCAAAAGAGGAGAGTTCAAGATTTTAAAGGACAAAAGAAAAAAGGGGAAAAAGCAAAAATAAAAATGGGAAGGGAGAAATAGAAATGAAAGAGAAATATGCTATATAAATTTAGAATTGAAATATGAATTGTAAGAAATGGGAAATCATATGATTGCAGAAATGAAATGAATAATAATTGGAATATCTTTATTTGTATCTTTGAAATTTAGATGACGGGGTTTTTTGTTTTTTTTAGAAATATGAATAAGTTTAAACAGTAACAATTGAGATACCTTTAATGGTATATGGTGGTGAAAGTAGAAAGGTTAAGTTGTGGCTTTGAGTAATATATGGGGAAAGCTTTATGATTAGAGGATAATAGCTAGAACATTTTTAAATTTAATTAGGGAAACTAATGATTGATATATTTTTAATTGTATGTTGTGATGAAAGCAGAAATGATTAAATTGTGGTTTGGAGGAACATATGGGAAAAACTATTTGGTCTATTAGGAGAGTTTAAGATTTGAAAATGAGTAATATATGGGGAAAGGTTTATTTAACTAGGGAAACTAATAATTGAAATATTTTTAATTGTATATTGTGGTGAAAGCAGAAATGGTTAAGTTGTGATTTGGAGGAACATGGGGAAAACTATTTGGTTTTTTATTATGTATACATAATTGATTTGCAAGAAATTGGATTGCATGGAAATAATTGAAATATTCATGTTCATATTGATCAATATATAAAGGGGAAAAAAGAGAGTTATATAACTAACTGATTTATATTAAAATGTTGGATCTGTATTATCAAAGGAAATGTATGTTATAAAATAAGAGGGTTCATTATTTCTATAAAAATTGAACAATTGTAACACTACATAATTAACTAATTTGAGGATAGATATAAAAATAGATAACAATGGAAAGGGGTATAATATAGAATAGAAGGGAAAAACTGAATTTGGTTAAGATTAGAGATGAGAATAAAGGGTAATATTGATTTTTTTAAAAAAATAGATGAGAAATAAATATGGCAAAAAGGAAATATAGAAATTGTACATTTAAGTGAAATGACTAAACATTGTCTAAATTTGTGAATCAACCAAATACTCTGTTCAAAGAAAATGCATTTTATGTTTGTTTAAAAAATAATAATAAACTTTAAAAAAAAGATGTTGGCAGTTTCTTAGTTTGCTACAGGTAAGTCAACAGACATAAGCATCCATGTGCCCCCACAGAGAGCGGGGTGGGAGAAAACCCTGGATACCAAAGATAGCACATGTGATACAAGTTGTGTCACTGTCTCCTACCTGCCTGAATGACATTTGCACATGTTCACCCCTTTCTTCCCCCATTTCCGTTCATGCTCAGAGGGCATTCCCTCAGGCAGAGGGCCTCCATTAGGGCTGGCAGAGGAGATCCAGTTGCTTTTAAGGGAATCTACAGCCTCTTCCATTATTCCTCTCATGCCACTCTGCTGGCAGTGGGTTGGACTAGATGACCTTAAAGGTCCCTTCCAACTTTGTTATTGAAATGGCCCAGAATTATTTCCAGGATCACTGGAAACCACATTGTGGTTGTAAGTGAAGGGCTACCTATATGTGGGGCAACATATAGGTAGTCCTTCACTTACAACCACAATTGACCCCAACATTTCTGTTGCTAAGTGAGTCATTTGTTAAATGAGTTTTGCCCTGCTTTGCGATCTTTCTTGCCACAGTTGTTAAGTGAATCACTGCAGTTATTAAGTTAGAAATAGAGTTGTTAAATGAATCTGGCTTCGCCATTGGTTTTGCTTGTCAGAAGGTCGCAAAAGGTGATCACGTGGCCTGACTCTGCAACTGTCATAAATATGAACCATTTTTCAATGACTTGTAATAAATTTTAAACATGTGACCACGGGAATGTTGCAATGGTCATAAATGTGACAAATGGTCAAAGGTCATTTTTTTCAGTGCTGCTGTAACGTTGAACAGTCACTAAACAAAAACCACCTGTACCAAACTGTCTGAGGTCAGCTCAGAACCTGACTTTAGGTATTAGATGCAAGGCATGTATGGAATGGATAAAAATATTCCTAGTCAGCAGTGAGCCTCCTTTCACACATCCACACTCGGCCCCATGTCTTGAGGAACAGAACTGCAGTCTAAAAATATCAGGCACATGATCTGCATATTATTCCAACTTTTTTGCATATTTTTTCATGTTGTCAGTACAGCATATGTTCAGCTTGTTCTCCCTCCCTGAATAGTTTCCCCATTTTTAACTACAGTATGCTAACGTGTAAGAATAAATGCTCAGAGAAACCTGTGCGCTGAAATTTCAGATCTCCTGGCACCCAAACACAATGCTCCTACTGAGCAACTCTTCCTATTTCCAAAACAAAGAAAGAGAATACTTGGAAATGTTGAAGTAAACTTCATTTTGCTTGATGCAAATTTATTAGTGCTGGTCACAGGCATGTTGTATTGATTGTTTAAAACCTAAAACCCTGTCCACCCACTACTTGGGTAAAAACTTAAAAAAAACATTTGAAGAGAATTGTACAGATGTACATATTGGGAACCAAGTATCGCCTCCCTTCGCTCTGGAGACTTGGAAAAAGCCTCCCCAGAAGATCATAGGGAGCAGCCAGATTCAGGTCAGCATACTGATGAGACTTCACCCATTGCAGCAGATGTCCTCACCCAAAGGCTTCACGGAGATGTTGAACAGGAGCAGAGAGTATACTGAACCTTGTGGGATCTCTTGTTCCTAATAGCAATAGCACTTAGACTTATATACCAGTTCACAGTGCTTTACAACCCTTTCTAAGCAGTTTACAGTTTACATATTGCCCCCCAATGATCTGTGTCCTCATTTTACCAACCTTGCAAGGATGGAAGGCTGAGTCAACCTTGAGCCCCATCAGGATCAAACTCCAGGCTGTGGGCAGAGTTAGCCTGCAATGCTGCATTTTAACCACTCTGCCACTTAATCCACACACTGGAACCAGCCCCAGAGAAAAGAGGAGAACCAGCATAGGATAATGCTGTGCACCCTCAGCTCCCATGGATGCTCCAGAAAGACATAATGATTGATGGTATTGAAGGCTGCCATCTGGGTCCATCAGTCCACTAGGACCATATTTGTCAAAATTGACTTGGAGGGGGGAAAATGGGAAATGAATGAGAAACAGGAGGAGAACCAGCCATAAAAGTTAACATAATTACTGACAGTATTGTTATTGTAGTTGCTAACTCCAACTTCATTTTCAAATATCTTCCATAATATTTCCCATATTGAAATGTGAAGAATGTGGGACTACAAATGACAGGCCAAGAGGATGATTTGGAAATGGATATTTGACTAGATAAACAAAAGAAACTGGCTGAACTTTTAAAAAATAAAAGGGAAATAGAAAAAAGCATGACCTGGAAAATGTCGTCTTATTGGATTTACAAAAGAGGCTTGTAATAAACCTTGGAAGACATTTATGTAATGGGATTAAAAAAAGAATTGAAGAGAAATCAAACCCTATGATAGTATTTTATTTAATTAAAGATTAAGACTGTTAGAAGTAAAAGTTGGTTGATTAGAGTATTGATAATTCTGGGAGGCAAGTTGTTCCATTGCTCCACCAGATCACCAGATATCTTAAGGCTAGAAGCTTAGTCGGGAAGCCAATCAAAGTTACAACATGCCTTACCCCAGAAGGCATGAATAGTGTTTCCAAGAAAACCACTTAGAAGTGGTTTTCACCAGAAGCTCAAACTTTCTGTCCTTCTTTCCCTATTTTCCATATCCCTGGCCTGAATCTAAACATGGTGTACGCCAATAAACTGGTGCAATTTCTTTCTTCCCACTTTCCTTTGGACAGAAGTCTTTGCAAAGAGAGCAGGTCTTGTGTAGTGATAAAAAGCAGCAGGCAAGAAACCAGGAGACTTGAGAACGAGTCCTGCCTGAGACACAAAACCAGCTAGGTGACCTTGGACCAGTCCTTCTTTCTCAGCCTTAGAAAGAAGAAGGCAAGGGCCAAATCATGTCCAAAAATCTTGCCCAGAAAACTGGCTTGTTCAACTACCAAAAGCTAACACTGATTTGAGGGCACACACAAACACACACAACACAATTACAAGCAGCTCCCAACCCCATGCCATCTTCAAAGTGTCCCTCCTTCAAACATTTTCTGCTCCCCTTGAACTTCTATAATACAGAATAACAGAATTGAAAGCACTTTGAAAGATACGAGTCAGTGGTTCCAAGATCATGCCTGCCAATCTTTGGGTGTAATTCCTCTGGTCCTGGTGATTCAAACTTGTCTAGAGTGAACAAATGTTGTATTACCATTTTCTTGCTTGTTTTGACTTACCATATTTTTTGGTCTATAAGATGCACTCCCCACCCCCAAAAGGGGGTGGAAATGTCTGTGCGTCTTATGGAGTGAATATTGTGGCAGCGTTTGCCACCACCTGTCGCCGCTGCTGCCGCCATTCGCTGGGGAATGTTGGAGCCTTTGCTGCCAAGCACCTGATTGGTGGTTGGATCGGCCTCCCGGAATGCCACCGATCAGCTGTTCTAGGTGATGGCTGCCTATTGCTGCTGCCGCCTATTACAAATGGCAGCAGCAATAGGCAATGGCAAACAGCGGCAGGGATCCCCACCTAGAACAGCTGATCAGCATATTCTGGGAAGCCAATTCAACCGCCAATTAGCTCCAGCGTTCCTGGCGGAGGCAGCAGACACAGAAGAGGAAGCAATGGCAACATTTCCTGTTGGCCAGCCCACTGATCAGTGGGGCTATGGGAGACCAGGATCCAGTTGTCACCCAGCTGACCAGTGGTGAGTGCAATGGAGCGGAGCCTTGAAGAGCCACATGCTGGAGCTGCGATAACGTGCTGAAGCTGACCAAGCTGTTTGCTGTTTGCTGCAAGGATGCTGGCCAGATGAATACTGGATGGATGCTGGGAGGCAGAGGCAGATTTTCTTTCGTTTTGTTTTCCTCCTCTAAAGCTAATGTGCGTCTTATGGTCCGGAGCATCTTATAGACCAGAAAATATGGTACACTCTTAGTTTGTCTTTTATGGTGCTGCTTTTGATAGGTTGGACTATGTTTCCCTTTTGCATGAAGACAGATGCAAAGAATGAATTAAGCAGTTCTGCTTTCTGCCTCTTAACTGAACACAGAGTGGGAAGGGACCTTGGAGGTCTTCTAGTCCAATCCCCTGCTTAAGCAAGAGACCATTTCAGACATTGTCCAATCTCTTCTTTAAAAACCTCTAATGATGGAGCACCCACAACTTCTGGAGGCAAGGCCTTGCACTGATTAATTGTTCTCCCTGTCAGGAAATTTCTCCTTAGTTCTACGTTGCTTCTCTCTTTGATTACTTTCCATCCATTGTTTCTTGTTTTGCCTTCTGGTGCTTTGGAGAAGAGGTTGACCCTCTCCATCTTCTTTGTGGTGGCCCCTTAGATATTGGAACACTGCTATCGTATCACCCCAAGTCCTTCTTTTCATTAAACTAGACATATCTGCTTTCCGTAACCATTCTTCATATGTCTTAGCTTCCAGTTCCCTAATAACCTTTTTTGCTTTTCTCTACACTCATTTTAGAGCAGGGGTGTCAAACTGGCGACCCGCGGGCTGGATGCATCACATGAAGGCCATGCCCACCCCAGCTCCACAAAGGCAAAAAACCGTTGCGATATATCCCGATATGTCACGTGATGCAATTGACACCCATGTTCTAGAGTGTCAGCATCCCTGCTACCCGTCACCTCCTGCCATCTTCAGGGGTGGGTTTCAAAACCCGTCGCTACCGGTTCGCTCATGGGTGTGCTCACACATGCACACAATGTTTCTGCGCATGCGCAGAAGCATCCAGGCTGGTGTGCGGAGCCTTCTGCCACTGCTGCAACCGGTTCACCCAATCTGGGGCGAACCGGTGGCAACTCACCACTGATCTTCTCCCATTAGTGGACCAATTGTTTCCTTGACCTTTTCTTGTTAAGATGCCTGACTTTTCCTTGCTTGTCTGAGTACTGCTTTCATTTATCATTTTTTATGGAGTACCACTCTTCAGGACTACCTCATGAATGTTACCATCTATTTTATGGAATGATTCCCCCAGTGCCAAGATGTACAAAAAGAGAACTTGCAGGAAGATGAGAACTTGCTTCCATCCACCTTATCTCACCAGTCACCTTCTGGGTCACTCTGCTTCTGCTTTGCTTCATTTTTTTTCCTTTTCCCTGCATCCCTCAGAACCTTCCACATTACAGAGGCCCAAGAAATGGCTCAAGTTGTGCCTTTTTCTTGTTGGGGTGTGTGGACGCCTTTATCAGGGGCCCTTCCTTGCTCTTTGTTTATTCACCTTGCCAGCACTTTGCCTTTAAAACGGCCCGGCCTGCCTCCTTTGTCTCCTAGAAAGAGGGCCTACTGAATGATTGACAGCAGACAACCGTGCCCAGATCACAGGAGAAGCAGGCTTTTGCATAAAAGCAAGCGGCTTTGTTTCAGCCTGCCAAATGCCATTAATCCAAGAATAAGAAAGGGGGGAATTGACAAGGATATTTAGCACTGGAACAATGTTTCATTGTGTTTGTATGGTGTTCAACACAACCCAGCAAGCTGTAATCTCTCCTGGTTCCTATTCAACAGCTCCCCAGCCATCAGGTTGCTGTACTCTTTAAGTTGTCTCATTAATAATCTTGCCTCAAGCAGAATAGGGGCTTCTCAGCTGCTCTGTTCTTTACCTGGAGGACTTTTGCTCAGACAAATACAAGCCAAATTCAAGGCCAAGATGATGCAGTAGAAAAGGATCCTAGGATGAAGCCAGCATCCCTGTTCCTCATCCCAAATTCATCCTCTTCCATTCCTCTCTTCTTCAGCATTAAGGCACCTTTATGCCCTGCAAAGACCTTATCCAGTTGTGCAGGAGAACAATCCTTCCTTTGGGTATGTGATGAGGGAGTGCATCCTGAGGCCTGAATCACAAGGAGTATCTTTCCTCAGGATCTCCTCAACTGGCACATATCAGAGCCTCTTTTGCAGCAGGCAGTTTTCATGGGCAGAGCACCCGTTTGGTACCACAATTCAAACTCCCAAGCAAAGAAATAAAAGTCAGCTTGTGTTCATTAAGTATGCAAGAGCTAAAAATCCCAAAACAGAATGTCTAATAATCCTGGGTGGAAATACTATCACTTTCTGCCTTTCTTCGGTCTGCCTGCTGCTAACAATGTTTTTGGAGCTGCTGTGGTCAGTGATGATGCAGTTGTTAGAATGCCATATTGCCAGCTGACTCTGCCCATTGCCAGGAGTTCGATCTTCACCGCCTCAACATTGACTCAGCTTTTTATCCTTCTGAGGTTGGTAAAATAAGGTTCCAGATTGTTGGAGGTGATATGCTGATTCTGTATACCGCTTAGAGAGGGCTGTAAAGCACTATGAAACAGTATATAAGTCTTACAGCCAGTGCTATGGTGCTATTGGTGTGCTTATCTCAGGTTGTATATAATTTCTGGGCCTTCAGGAAAGACAGGATGGATAGGTGGGGGGACAGGAACAAGGGAATGCAGGCATCAGTATCTTGCGACAACAAGAATCAGAATTCAACACCCAACTATACTTTACTGCTTTTAATGTTGGGATTGTAACTAAATTCCAATTATAGTGACAAATGTTTGTTGGGTTTTCAAAGGATCCAAATAATAACTCTTTTTATGTCCAAAGTAGTGGTGGGTTGCTACTGGTTCGTCCAAGATCGGGTGAACCAGTAGCGGCAGCAGGAGGCTCCACCCACTTCTGTGCATGCGCAGAAGCATCGCACATGAGCACACGCCTGCCCATGAGCAAACCGGTTTTGAAACCCACCCCTGGTCCAGAGTGGTACAGATTCAACCTCCTTTTCCTTAAAGCATAAAGAAAACCAGCCAACGAAAAGAAATGAATCTGTATGCCCAATGGTTGAAATTGGGAAGGTTAAATCCCGTTTCCAAGGGAGCCATAATTTAGAAAGAGAATTGTAGAGTTTGGCCATTTGTTAAATATATATATATATATACTTACTGATTTGTCTAAAATAGTTAAGTTGAATTAAAATGAGTCTATCTCTTAAAACCAATCATTAAATAATTAAATTATTTTTACCATGTTTATTCATTTATATTTCCTCAGGAGGGCATTAAGATCACTATTTGATTTTACATTTATGACACCCACATCTATTCACCAAGAATTTTTCATTAATTATTTTCAGACTCTTAAGAACATTCAGACTAGACACCCTCTGCTGCAGTGGTGAAATCCAAATTTTTTTACTACTGGTTCTGTGGGCGTGGCTTGGTGGGCGTAGTGTGGCTTGGTGGGCATGGCAGAAGGATATTGCAAAATCTCCATTCCCACCCCACTCTGGAGCCAGCCAGAAGTGACATTTGCCAGTTCTCTGAACTACTCAAAATTTCCGCTATCGGTTCTCCAGAACCCGTCAGAACCTGCTAGATTTTACCCCTGCCCTGCTCCCATTGCCCTTTCAGATGTTTCCACATGATTGGTTTTTTCTAAAATTGGTTTGTTCCAAGCGCTGCTGCTTGTAGTCTGGATAAAGTCCCTCTTGCCTGTCCTGGCGCCTGCAGCCAGATCTTTAGCACCGATGATGCTCTCTGACTCTGGACGGATCAGCAGATGGCACTTAAGAGGAGGGGCTCATTGCTCTGCCCATTCCACCCTCCAGCGCTCTGCTCCGCTGGGATCAGCTGAGCTCAGCCTCAAAGCTTAGCCCTGGAACAGGATCTTGAAGGGAGTCTGGATTATTTGTCCTATTCTGTTTAGAAAGGCTAACATTTCACTTTCCCTTTGTTCATTGCAAGGTGTCTATATGTTACCCCTAAAATAGTTTATCCTCAATCTGAAGGTGTGGGAATCTGGGGCCACAAATCTTGCCCATCAAATAAACCAGTGAGCTCCCTGAGGTAACATTTCTCATAAGAACATTTTGTGTGTTGCTCACATCCATTGAGGGCTTCTGGGTGATTCACACAATAAGGATTTCATCCACAAGATCCCCTAATCCAAGTCTATGGCTAGAAATATGCAAAACTGTCTGGAAAGCTCCAGATTTCTTCCTCTTCTCAAAATGGAGTCTTGGGGTAGTCCTGCTTTGCCAGCCAGGGAGGCTGCCTTAGTCCCCCCTCCTCTTCCAAGTCAGCCCTTCCGCCCCACACTATTTTGCAACAACTATGCACAGCAATGGCCAGCAATAAAGTCCACTATGTGAGAGTAGAACAAAGAGTTGGGGGCACAGTGCCAAAAGAAATTGTATGTAGCCATCATGAAGCTCACCTTCAACTACTCAACTTAGCAGTTTTCCCCAAAGAAAAGGAGTCCCCTTTCAGTACTGATCAATTTACAGTAGCTGCAGCCTCCAAAGCTACCTTGAGATGATTTTTCTTCTTCCTCCCCCTCCTCCTCCCCCTCCTCCTCCTCCTTCTTCTCCCCCCCCCCCATTAGATTGCAGGGACCACAATTTTGCATTTCAGCCAACACTTCATCTGGTCTGCAAAGTCAGCGGGACATAACTCTGCAGACCCACAACTCATATGTCTTCATGCAGGTAGTCCATCACTTTTTCGGTCATCTGGGCTGAGTGCAAGGGCCTGCCTCACCAAGCTATCCTTAGGTTAATTAGAAACAGAAAACACAATGCAATTCTATTGATAGTGAGTAGGTGGAAAGAAGTATCTTGCAAGATTCCTCAGCAGTTTCAACCTTCATCCAACTAAGGACCAGGGAAGAAGCTGGACTGGGGATGAAATTGAGTACCTACTATTGAGGCCTCATTGTCCCCAACTACTCATTCTTTCTGTTTTGTTCCTAGTTACAAGGGACTGGAACAACAAGGCTTCTTGACTTCAACACCAATCTCTTCTTCAAAAGTCTGATCACATTTCATGCCAGCAAGACAGGAAGTTATTAAAATGAATGTGGGGAAACTTTATCTCACTTCTACAGGCCTCCTTAATCAATGCAGTGCAACAGAGAAGAAAGACGGAATATTTACAGGGAGCTGTTGATGTAATTTAATGAAGCCCAGAAATCCCTTGAAGTGCAGCTGAGAGTTGGGGCTGCCATCTCACTGGGGATAAGGGAACGGAGGGTTGAGGCTGCAGACTTTGAGAGCCTCTGCTTGGTGCTTCCAGCATTGTCTTGATGTTTTGCTTTGGCATTAGGTTAGAATGCTGGTTCTGCCCACCCTTCCTCCCCAGCCTTACTGTTTCATAATATTTATGCATGACAGTAGCCACCAAAGTAGTCTACTACAGGAGAAACACTGAGGGCACAACCCAGGAGAAATAGTAGGTCTCTATCTTTGAGCTCAACTTCTGCTGCCCCTCAACTTTGCTATTTTCTCTAAATCCTTGACAGCTAAGGCATCTTCCTGATTTAAAACTGGAGGTATGCTTGCATTAGAATAGAGCTCTTCAAACTTGGCAATTTTAAGACTTATGGACTTTAGCTCCCAAAATTCCCCAACCAACATGGGGAAGTCAACCAACCAACCAACCAACCAACCAACCAACCAATCAATCGGAATCCAGTCCAGCCCCCTGCTCAAACAGGAGATCCTATACCATTTCAGACAGGTGGCTGTCCAGTCTTTTCTTAAAAACCTCCAGTGTGTTGTGGCCTGCCAGCGGCCTGCACAGATCATGGCTGATCTTGATGACGAGGAGGCTGGTGTGGTGTCGCGCCAGCAGCCTGCGCAGCCGGCGCTCACGTCGGACAGCGAGGAGGCTGAAGAGGATGTGGTGCCAGAGGCAGAGACTCGGCCTTGGTCTTAGAACCTCCAGAGGCTCCTTCAAGTGGAGAGAGTGAAGTGGAGGAGCCTCTCCTCAATGCTCGAGCACGCAGGGCCGCCAAAAGGCAGGAGTGGCTACTCAGGAGGAGGAGGTCTCCTCGAGAGTAAGGCTTGAGGATAATTGGCCACTCCCTTAGCCTATTTAAGTCACACACCGTTAGTAAGTTTCTTGTTGGAAACAACTTGTAATTATCATCAGAGCATTTTTGGAAAAGTTTTCTGGACTGGTTGCCAACCTTTGCCGGACTTTATTCTTGCTACTTAATAAATTGCCGGACTTTATTCTTGCTACTTAATAAATTGCCGGACTTTATTCTTGCTACTTAATAAATTTGATAAGGACCGTTGGTGTGTGTCAATATCCTCGGGAATCCGGAGCTGGGGCAGAACACAGTGATGGAGCACCCACAACTTCTAAAGGCAAGCTGTTCCACTGATTAAGTGTTTTTATTGGAGCAACCTGGTCTACCCAAACATGAGACAGAACATACTGCTTCTGCTTTTCCACTGGTTACTTGTCCTCACTATTAGGAAGTTTTTTCCTTAATTCCAGGTTGTTCTCTCATTGATTATTTTTCATGTATTGTTTCTTGTCTTGCCTTCTGCTACTTTGCAAAATAAATTGACCCCAATCCCTTCTGTGACAGCCCTTCAAATATTGGAACACTGCCATCATGTCCCTGGTCCTTCTCTTCACTAGACTAGCCAAACCCAAATCCTGCAACCATTCTTCATGTTTTTTGTCTCCAGGCCTTTAATTATCTTAATTGCTCTTCTTTGGACTTTTTCCAAAGTCTCAACATCTTTTTTTGTAATGTGGTGACTAAAACTAGATGCAGTATTCAAGGTGTGGCCTTACTAAGGCTTTATAAAGAGGTACTAATACTTCATGTGATTTTGATTCTATGTCTCTGTTTATAGAACCAAAGATTGTATTAGCTTTGTTGGCTGCTACTGACTTATGTTTAAGTGATCATCCACTAGGACTTCAAGGTCCCACTCACAGTTATTGTTTTTGAGCCAGGTTTCACCTCATCTGTACCTTTGTACCTTTGGTTTTTTCTGCCTAGGTGTAAAACCTTGCTTTTCTCCACATTAAATTTCATTTTGTTGGATAGGGCACAGTGTTCAAGAGTGTCAAGATCTTTTTGGATCCTGAGCATGACCTTCTGGGATGTTGGCTATTTCTGCCAGTTTAGGGTCACCTGCAAAATTGATGAGTTCCCCTTCTATTCCCTCATCTAAGTCATTTATGAATATATGGAAGAGTACTGGGCCTAAGCCAGAACCTTACGGTACCCACTGCTTACTTATTTCCATGTGGATGTAGTACCAGTAAGGACTATTTGTTGAGTACAGTTTGTCAGCCAGTTACAAATCCATCTGGTTGTGAAGTTATCTATCCCTCTTTTTTCTAGCTTACCAAGAAGTAGATTGTGGTCTAGTTGTGGTCTAGTTCAGTGGTCACTGGTGATCCGCGAGAAAATTTTGGTGGTCCGCGGAGAAATTTTTGTATTTTTGCATTTTTGCAGGTGGTGCAATACGGAAAAAGGAGCACAGCCCTCGCCGTCCGGAATGAATGGTGCTGTTATGATGTGGGGGAGGGGGCAGCACAAGTGGGAAGAAGCGGTGTTTGCAATGGCTGGAAGCTGCAGGAGCGAAGCACTACTTTCATTTGCACAGCAACAACATTCCACCTTGGTATATTTGCACCAGCCAGTGGTGCAAGGCAGCCCTTGTCTCTTGCCGCTTGGGACTCTGAGCGGTAAATGGCATCTGGTCCAGGGAGCAGCCGGATTTTGCTCTCCATTGCAGACGCCAAATCGGCCCCCTGCAAGCTCTCGTCTTGAGCGCTCCCTGAAGTGGTGCGGGAAACTTTGATTGGGCTCCTCGAGAGATGAGAGCTTGCAGGGGGCCGATCTGGCATCCGCAATGGAGAGCAAAATCCGGCTGCTCCCCGGACCAGTCACCATTTACCACTCCATGTCCCAAGTGGCAGGAGATGAGGGCTGCCTTGTGCCACCGGCTGGCGCAAATATACCAAGGCGAATGCTCATTCCATGCAAGTTCAAGTAGTGCTTCGCTCCCACACTTCTTCTGGCCCTTGTTGGTGCTCCGCGCATCTCAGTCTCTCAGGGAGATGCTTGACTTCCTCTCAGCCCCAAGACACTGGCTGGCCCATGAGATGAGAGAGAAAGAGAGAGAAAGAGAGAGAATCAGAATGAGACAAAGAGAAAGAGACAAAGAATGAAAGAGAGAAAGAGAGAGAGAGAAAGAGACAAAGAATGAAAGAGAGAGAAAGACAGAATGAAAGAGAGAGAGGATGAGAGGGAGAATGAGAGAGAGAAAGAGACAGAATGAAAGAGAGAATCACAGAAACAGAGAGAATGAGAGAGAGAGACAAAATGAAAGAGAATCAGAGAGAGAGAGAATCAGAATGAGAAAATCAGAATGAGAGAGAAAGAGTGGGAGAGAGAGAGAGAGAAAGTGGGGGAGAGAGAAAGGGAGAATGAGAGAGGGGGAGAGGGAGGAGAGAGAAAGAATGAGTGAGAAAGTGG
Organism: Ptyas mucosa; assembly: GCA_012654045.1. NCBI lineage: Eukaryota > Metazoa > Chordata > Lepidosauria > Squamata > Colubridae > Ptyas > Ptyas mucosa. Next base: position 15,517,067 of record WNWU01000029.1, read on the forward strand.
GAGAGAGAGAAAGAGAATGAGAAAGGGGGAAAGAGAAAGAGAAGGAGAGGGGGAGAGAAAGAGAATGAGAGAGAAAGAGTGGGAGAGAGAGAATGAGAAAGGTGGGAGAGAGAGAAAGAGAATGAGAGACGGGGAGAGAGGGGGGAGAGAGAAAGAGAATGAGAGAGAAAGAGTGGGAGAGAGAGAAAGAGAATGAGAAAGGGGGAGAAAGAAAGAGAATGAGAGAAAGAGGGGGGGAGAGATAGAAAGAGGGGAAGAGAGAAAGAGAATGAGAAAGAGAGAGGGGGAAAGAGAGAAGAGAAAGAATGGGAGAGAGAGAAAGAGAGGGGGAATGAGAGAGAAAGAGAGAATGAGAGAGAAAGAGAGAATGAGAGGAGGGAGAGTGCCTGAAGGATCCCATCCCGTCACTGGGAGTCCAGGTGCTTCAGCAAGCAGCGCACTGGATTCGTATTAGTGGTCCGCGAAATTTAAAATTATGAACTTGGTGGTCCCTGAGGTCCAAAAGGTTGAGGACCCTTGGTCTAGTTTGTCAAATGCCTTGCTGAAGTCTAAATATACTATGTCCACAGCATTTCACTGATCTACTAATTTAGTCACTTTGTCAAAGACTGAAATAAGATTGGTTTGGCATGATCTGTTTTTAACAAATCCATGCTGGCTTTTAGTTATATCTAGATTTTAGTTATATCTATATCTATATTTGTATCTAGATGTTTGCAGATCAGTTTTTTGAATTATCTTTTCCAGTATCTTCCCAGGTATTAATGTTAGGCTGATTGGTCTGTAGTTTCCTGGGTCTGTTTTTTGCCTTTTTTGAAGATGGGAACCACATCAGCTCTTTTCAAATCCTTGGGTAATTCCCCAGTGTTCCAGTATTTTTAAAGTTGCCAAGTTTGGAGACCCCTGAATTAGAAGATTGAAAACTTGTTATTTTCACTATTTTGCTAAAGTTTCTACCATCCTTCTGAGAATCTCCTGATTAAAGACAGAGCTAATATAGCGCAATGAATAAAAGCCAATTCAGAGGGTAACTTAATTAAGAATTGTTGCTCTTCAGAAAGCAAACTTACCTGTGAAGCACCCCTTTCCCCCTTATTGTCAATCCCCTGGCAGTTCAGCTTGGGGGGGGGACTTCAATTAAGCATCAGGGTAGAGAATAACAAAGAGAACTTCACAATAGCTGGGAGAGAAATTAATTGTTCACAAGTTGGCTTTCTTCAAAGGCCAGCATAGAATTCTATGCTTGCTTTAAAAATTAAGCAAGGATTAGCAAGGAAGATTCTCCAGTTCAGTGAACCGTTTTTCTTCTGTCACAGAAAACCAATCTGTTGTGGTTTGTAGGCATAATTCTTCTGGACCTTGAAGCAAGATAGTTGAGGCAAGGACAGAGCCCTGAATCATCCTGAGCTACAGCCACAGCCTCCTATGGATGAGTTTGTATTTTCAGGACAACACAAGGAGTTCTAAGTTTTATTGTTCTTTTATGATCCATTTGGAGGAAATGACTGAGCCAAGGAGCTTTTAGAAAGATTGCTCCTTCTTTGCTGACAGGAGGTAAGCAAAGGAGATCCTGAAGGCATATTGCAAGCAAGTCCAGGGAGGAAAAAGAAAGAAAACAATGTGGCCTGCACACAAGACTTAGGTAGCAATCTTCAACAACTTTGAAGATGGGAAGAGGTAGAATTCTCAAGGTTCAAAATATATAGATAATCTGAATCTGGGATAGTATCTGGGCGAATTTGAGATTGGTGAAGGAAGGAAGTCAAAAGTAATACTGTCCTTCCTTTTTCTTTCCTCCTCCTCCTGGCATAGCCCCCCCCCCATTTCTTTTTGTACATGGTGACTGCACCTATCTTCTATTTGCAACACTTTTCTTTTACTCTTAGCTCAGCCAAAACTTCCTTGTCCACAATGGTTTCCTCCTTTTTCATTCTCTTTGGAGCGATGTGCCATCTTATCTTATTTCTGAGATTTTTCGTATCCTCCTTTTTCTTCCTTCAGCCAGAGGATTTCTCTTCATAAGATCCTGCTTTGCTGCATTTATGTTAGCAGAAATCTTTTGTGTACATACAATTATACCCCGGCTTTTTTTTTTCCTGTGGTATTTTAAAGTCTCAAGGGCTGTGTGGTCCCTTGTTATTGCTTTTCCCTCTTCTTCCTGGTTGGTTGGGAGCAAATCTAGGAGAGTTAATCTTCTCATCTTCAAATTTCTTAAAAATTCGCTATCAACAAGCCTCCTGAGAAATTTGGGGGGCCTTGCTGCCTTGGCTGAGTTAGTTTTACAACATATATTTGGGTAGTTGAAATCTGCCATTATTACCATTACTACACTCTTGAGATTTCTGTAATCTGCAGATGTGTCTTCTGCCCTCCACTACTACATGCCCAGGAGACAAGTGAAGGCCCTTAAAGCTGCAGCTTTACTACAACTCAGCCATGCTAATCCTCCCTGGAATAGCCTTGAAGGAATGCTTTTCCACTGAGGCTTTGATCCCAGCAAAACACTTATTCTGGCTTTGCAGAGCCACACAGATAGGAGTTTCTCCTTGGGTACTTAGAGAGAAGCACTTGGGGTGGGTTAGAAAGCAAACAAAATGGCTAACAATTCCCTCATCTGCTCTTTGACTAACCAAGAGCCACTTTCACTTGATCATCCTCATTTATATGTTTGTTATTGTTTAGTCACTTAGTCGGGTCTAACTCTTCATGACTCTGTGGACCATAGCGAGCCCCGCCCCGCCCCCATCTTCCATTGTCTCCCAGTGTCTGCCTAAATTCATGTTCATTGCGTCAATGACACTATCCAACCATCTAATCCTCTGCCACCCCCTTCTCCTTTTGCTTTCCAACTTTCCCCAACATCAGGATCTTTTCCAAAGAGTTCTCTCTTCTATTAGGTGGCCAAGGTAATTGAGCTTCAGCTTCAGTATCTGTCCTTCCAAAGGACAGTCAGGGTTGATTTCCTTTGATATTGACTGATTTCTTTGCAGTCCAAGGGACTCTCAAGAGTCTTTCCCAACACATCTATGTGTAGTCCCAGATTAGTATCAACTTCTGACACTGCTTTCTCAGATATAAGTTCCTTAGGATTTAAACCGGTAGCAAAGACTTGTCCTCTGAAAAGGAAACACTATACCTTAGAGGACCATTTTCAAAAGTTGAGGTACTTCTGCTCAGATTGCTCAGTAAGGCTAAGATACACTGTGCTCCAGACCAGGTTAAGTCTACTGTAATGCTCTCTACACGGGGCTCCCCTTGAGGAGCACTCGGAGGCTCCAACTGGCGCAGAGTGCGGCCGCGCGGGTGGTTACGGGAGCGACATGGCGTTCCCGTGTGACACCTCTCCTGCACAAGCTGCACTGGCTCCTGGTGGTCTTCCGAGTGCGCTTCAAGGTCTTGGTTACCACCTTTAGAGCGCTCCATGGCTTAGGACCTGGCTATTTACGAGACCGCCTGCTGCCACCAGTAGCCTCCCACCGGCCGGTTCGCTCTCACAGAGAGGGTCTCCGCAGGGTGCCGTCAACCAAACAATGTTGGTTGGCGACCCCCGGGGGAGAGCCTTCTCTGTGGGGGCACCTACCATCTGGAATGAGTTCCCCCCAGAGATACGAAGGATCCCAGACCTACGCACCTTCCGCCGCGCTCTTAAGACCTTTTTATTTAATCAGGCTGGCCTGGCCTAATTTCTCCTTTTAATAATTATGTAATTTTGTAATTTTAACTTGTTTTAAATTATTAGGGTTTTAAATATTAAGGCCAAACTATTTAATCGGATTTTAATTGTTTTAAATTTTGTATGCATATTGTTTTACTATATGGCTGTTCACCGCCCTGAGTCCCTCGGGAGATAGGGTGGTATACAAATCAAATAAACCTCAAACCTCAAGTCTCTCTACTTCTTCCCAACCTGTCCCGCTTCCTTCAATAGGATGCTCACTAACATTTCCAAGATAAATGAAAACCCTATAGTTTGATGCTTGCTCTGCATGGAAAAGGCCCATGCTTAATCCCTGGTTTCTCCTGCGTTAAGCCTCTCAACAAAACCTAGAGATCCTCCATGCCAGTAGGAACAATACTGAGGAAGATGAGCCAAGGTGAGACAGCTACCAGAGTCCCTGTTCCAGAAAATGGGTATCCTGTTCCTGATTAATCATTTAATGTTCTCCAGTATATAAAGTTTGTTTCTCCAGAAACATCTAGTACTTTAGGAAAATTGCAGTACTGTGTTTCTGCCATGTAATAAATGTCCAAGGAAAATGGGCATACAAGATGCATGCAAATTATAATACCAAGAGCCATGGCGACACAGTGGTTAGAATGCAATATTGCAGGCTAATTCATTTCACTGCCAGCAGTTCAATTCTGAACGGCTCAAGGTTGACTCAGCCTTCCATCATTCTACAGACAGAGCCTGTAGTACAGTGGTTTAAAGCACCCTGTTATTAACATCTATTAACATCTGCTGCTTGCAATTACTGCAAGTTCGAATCCCACCAGGCTCAAGGTTGACTCAGCCTTCCATCCTTTCTAAGGTGGGTAAAATGAGGACCCAGATTGTGGGGGCAATAAGCTGACTTTGTATAAATATACAAAGGTATGAAGGCTATTGCTTAACGCACTGTAAGCCGCCCTGAGTCTCCGGAGAAGGGCGGCATATAAATCAAATAAAAAATAAAAAAAATAAAAAATTCTGAGGTCTGTAAAATGAGGAGCCAGATTGTTGGGGGCAATTTGCTGACTCTGTAAACTGCTTAGAGAGGGATGTAAAGCACTGTGAAGCGGTATATAAATCTAAGTGCTATTGCCATAATCACTTGTCTCACCCCTCCAGAAAATTCCTGCAGAAAACCAAGAGTATCTGCTACTCTAGCTTACACTATCTGAATGTGAAGCTCAGAATCACCACCTAAAAATAATACAATATTACTTACTGCATTCCACTCAAGGTGCCTGGGCATTATTTGCTTTGCACCAGAAAAAAGTGGAAGCAACCTTTTGACATCACTGACTGCTAATCAGGGCAAGACCCACCATGTAGGAGCTGAGCGAGCTGAGCCCAAGTATGTCATCAGTTTGATGTCACTGTACAAGAGACCCACATCCAGCCCGTGAATTCCATTTACCCTTATCTAATGCCAATTTGGCTTGACCATTAGTAGATCAGGTTCTTGTGTATAAGTAGCATACAATAAACTTTTAGTGCTTTGAACACAATTCCTAATCCTGATTACTTGCACCTGACATGCCACCTACCATCTCTGTTGTGGCTCCGACCCCCGATCCCATTGCATCGGAGGAAGAAGGCTCCGAACAGGAGGGAGAGGAGCCAGCCAGGCCTCCCTCCCCCGGCCCCTCCTCCCTGGTAGTTCATCAGCTGCCAGCCGAAGGAGAGGAGATGAGTCAGGAGCCAGGTGTCTCCGATCAGTCGGAGGATAATGAGGAAGGCCAGAGGTGGCTGGACCCACGTCAGCGCCGGCGTGATAAGAGAGCCCAACAATGAGGAAGCGTGCCAGGGATTAGCTGAGTCACAGGACCACACCCCACAGGTTTTATAAAGGAGTGGGGTAGCAGTTGGAATTCTGTGACGGACAAAGTTTTACCCTGGCTAGTCCTTGGAGCTAAGCATCAGCCGGCTGGAAAGATTTGGACTTTTGAATTATATTTCCCTCAATTGGTGTGTATGTGTTTTGTTATCTGGTGGAGGTATTTCCCCCCCCCCCTTGTTTAGTAAAGACCTTGGCAGCCGGTTTACAAAGGGCTGCCAAGCTGTGATAACGAACCTTCCGTGTGTGTGCTACTCCTTTAACCCTCGTCTGTCTGTGTGGGTTTGTGTGTGTGGAGGACGGGGACAGAACAATCTCCCACTCCAGAAAAAGAGTGGGAGATGGTAGAGTGTTTCTCAACTCAGACAGGGCTGACTTCTGGAACATGGCAGAAAGCACTGAAAATTCTTCTTCCTGCTTTGATGCCATCGGCCATCTAGTTCCCTTTAGTTAATCTGCCAGTCCCCTGAGAATGCTGGAAGGAAACAGAAGCCTGAAAAAAGAATGCAAATCACATCTTAATAGACTCATGAAAGATACAGGGGTTTTAACTTTCTACTACCATGGTCTGGTTTTGCTAATGACATGATCTGAGATGTTTCCAGGAATGATCACAGCTTCCTTGCTCAATTTACGGGGCGGGGTGGAATGGGGAAGGTGGAACTGTGAGGGAAATCCATCAGAGAACTCATGTCAAGCTCTATTGAGCCAGCAACCTTCCAGAGTTGGTGCTTTTCATGTGGTTCTAAGGAGCGGGGGTCAAGGGGACAGGGAGGCTTTACCGAGATGCTGCAATATGCCAGAAACCCGCTGCTCTTTTTGGATCATGCATATTTATATACTCCCCCATCTTCCAGGTGGTTCAAGTGGCCAGTAGGGCTCTCCCTATCCTTCCCTACTTTACTTTATGCCTTGTGGGGTTGGCTAGTTAGCAGACTCAGAAAGAGGCTAAGACACTGAGCTTGTCAATCAGAAAGGTCAGCAGTTTGACAGTTTGAATCCCTAGTATAGGTGTCCTGCGTGAGCAGGGAGGGGGTTGGACTAGATGACCTCCAAGGTCCCTTCCAACTCTGTTTTTTTTAAAATTTGATTTATATGCCGCCCTTCTCCAGAGACTCAGGGCGGCTTACAATGCATTAAGCAATAGCCTTCATACTTTTGTATATTTATACAAAGTCAGCTTATTGCCCCCACAATCTGGGTCCTCATTTCACCTACCTTAGAAAGGATGGAAGGCTGAGTCAACCTTGAGCCTGGTGAGATTTGAACTTGCAGTAATTGCAGGCAGCTGAATGTTAATCAGTGCCTTAGTCTACTGCACCACTCAGGCTCTTTTACCCTCCCCATGTCTGCTGCAGGTCCCTATCAGAGGGAAGCTCCCCGCTGGTGAAGTACCGCACTTGGATGGGAGTGCAGGCAAGACAGAGGAAAAGAAAAACACATACCTGCCACCTCTAACACCTGGCATGGCCCCAGTGCAGGCAGTAGGGGCTTGGTCCAAAGGTTGCTGACAATTGTCAGCATAGGTTTGGGGGTTCTGCTTTGGAGTAGCTGGAACTGGAATTGAGGACCACAATCTTCTCCTTGGGTGGCATGCTTAGTGGCAACCCATCAGGGTGCCCGTTGAGGTGTCTCTCATCCTGTTAAAGCTCAACAGAATTGATGTTCCTATATCTTCAGTCCAGAATTCCATGCCTTGCTCTCTGCAATGAGAGGGGATGGAGCATCCACTTCCTTGGGGCAGCCTCTTTTCCAGTCTTTGGAGAGTGATCCAACATCCTCTTGGTTGAGTTTTCTTTTTTTTAGTTTTTGGGTTTTTTATTTTTAAATTATACATCAACATCAATACATGAACAGTGCGACATCTGGGTGTTCTGTTTTTTCCTTCATTTTTTCTGTTGACTCCTCTCTTTCCTGGAATTTTTGGTCTTCATTCATTATTAGTTGCAGGGTATTTTCTTTTTTCCCATTTATGCCATGCAATAGGTTCTTTATCTCCCTGTAATTCTTTGTCATAGTGTCCTTAATGCTTTGGAACATCAACCCCATTTCTTTTGAGTTTTCACTTATTTCCTCCTGATGGAGCATCTTGTCTTATTTTAGTAAGTCCCGCTTTTACTCAAAAGTCCAAATACAATATATTCAAGTCTACTATTGCTCCTCAGGAAGTACAATACTCATAGTTCTTTATATTCCAAGCTTATTCAATCAGTTCCAGTTTAAATATCTAGACCCGTACCAGTCGGGCTTCAGGCAGGGGTACAGCACAGAAACGGCATTGGTCGTATTGGTTGATGATCTCTGGAGAGCTCGGGATAGGGGCTGCTCCTCTGTCCTGGTCCTATTAGATCTCTCAACGGCTTTTAATGCCATTGACCATGGTATCATGCTGCAGCAGTTGAGGGGGTTAGGAAGAGGAGGCACTGTGCTATGGTGGTTCTCCTCCTTCCTCCCTGACTGTTCACAGTTTGTGTTGGCAGGGGAGCAGAGGTTGACCTCGAGGTGCCTTGCTTGGGGGATGCTGCAGGGGTCGGTCCTCTCGCCCCTTCTGTTCAACATTTATGTGAAGCCGTTGGGTGAGATCATCCGTGGTTTTGGGGTAAGAGTCCATCAGTACACTGATGACACTCAGCTGTACATCTCCACCCCAAACCACCCCAATGATGCCCTTGATGTGATGTCCCGCTGCCTGGAGGCCGTGTGGGTCTGGATGGGGAGAAACAGGCTCAGACTCAACCCTTCCAAGACCGAGTAGCTGTGGTTTCTGGCGTCCCGATATAGTCAGCTGGTGCCATCGCTGACTATTGGGGGTGAATCTCTGCTCCCCACAGAGAGGGCTCGCAATCTGGGTGTCCTCCTGGATGCACGGCTGTCTTTAGAAGAGCACATGATGGCCGTGGCAGGGGGGCTTTTTATCAGGTTCACCTGATCCTCCAGTTGCGTCCCTTTCTGGATCGGGACACCCTACGCACAATGACTCACATCCTTGTCACCTCCCAGCTGGACTACTGTAATGCTCTCTACATGGGGCTCCCCTTGAAGAGCACTTGGAGGCTCCAACTGGTCCAGAATGCAGCCACGCGGTGGTTATGGGCGCAACTCGTTGCACCCATGTAACACCCCTCCTGCGCGAGCTGCACTGGCTCCCAGTGGTCTTCCGGGTGCAATTCAAGGTGTTGGTTATCACCTTTAAAGCGCTCCATGGCATAGGACCAGGGTATTTACAGGACCGCCTTCTGCCACCAATAGCCTCCCACCGACCAGTTTGCTCCCACAGAGAGGGACTCCTCAAGGTGCTGTCGGCCAAATTATGCCGGCTGGTGACACCCAGAAGGAGAGCCTTCTCTGTGGGAGCTCCTGCCCTTTGGAACGAACTGCCCCTGGAAATACGTACAATCTCTGACCTCCGGATTTTTTGCTGTGCCCTTAAGACCCTACTGTTCCAACAGGCAGGGCTGTCTATTTAAGTGATTTTAAATTGGAGTTTTAACTTGGGGTTTTAAATTTTGGCCGAAACTGTTTAATTGATTTTAATTAATTTTTAATGATGATGTTTGTATATTTATGTTTTAATTGGCTGTACACCACCCCGAGTCCTTCGGGAGAAGGGAGGTATATAAATAAAATTAACATTAACATTAAATAGTCCAGGAAGCTTTCCAAACATCAAAAGTCACTTTATTTTACTTAAGAGTCTTCCTTATTCCCACAGTTGAGTCTCCAGTAATCATGAAGTAGATAATTATAGAACAGTAAGTATCACCATAGTCCTCCAGATAGGTCTTGTTTATTTCTCTTAACACAAACTTTCCCAGGCTTATAGGGGTATTCATCAGGAGGTGGCACCCTCAGCTTAGGTTTCAGGATTGTTTCAAATGTAACAAATTGTTTAGTCCAATTTTAATTCAATTTACAGAAGCAAAGTCAGTTATTTAAGTAGATAGTTCCAGCATTTTAAAATGCCTTTCCAAAACAACACCTACCCAGTTTGAAAGTCCAATTTTCTATGTTTCAAAAAGTCTTTAGTTTTTCTCCCCTAATTCCTTTCTTTCGGGTCTAGAGGTTTTCTCTGTATAATTGTTCATCGCTTTAACGAACAGTTCAAAGAGTCTCTTCCTGGATTTTCTTTTTTCCCCCTTTTTAAAGTTAGGGTCTAAATAAAAAAGGAATCTTCTCACCCAGCTCCAGTCACTGTCCATCTACACCGCCTCTGCATTTTCTTTGTTGCCTTGGCTGTCCCAGCTTCATGTCATCAGATAAGAAGGAAAAAGCCCTGAGTCAAGCAGAAGAGTTGTGGCTATCCGCTACCTATGGGGCACCCCTCTATTCTTCATCACCCCTACAGGGTGGCTTTAGCTCCTTTCGGAGCCCTCCAATGGGGAGAACTTGGTGCAGGAGAGTGGAGACCCGCTCCTCACATCTGATCTCGCCGTGACATCAGCCAGAAGTCTTTTTTGAGTTTTCTGAAGCCTGGGGTTTTCAGGGCCCTCCCTCTATTCCTTCCTAAATCCTCAGTGCCAGCCAGTGGATCTTCCTACTGACTCATGTTCAGTTTAACCATTCCTTTTAAAAAAAAAACTCTACTATTGAATAACAGAGTTGGAAGGCACTTTGGAGATCTTCTAGTCCAACTCCCTGCACAAGCAGGAGACCCTATACAATTTGAGAAAAGTGGCTTTCCAGTCTTCTCTTAAAAATCTCCAGTAATGGAACACCTACAACTTCTGAAGGCAAGTTGTTCCCCTGGTTAATTGTTCTCACTCTTAGGAAGTTTCTCCTTAATTCCAGGTTGTTCTCTCCTTGATAAATTTCCATCCTGCCTTCATATGCTTTGGAAAATAGATTGACCCCTCATTTTAGTGGCAGCCCCTCAAATATCAGAACACTGCTATCATGTCACCCCTAGTTCTTCATTTCATTAGACTAGGTAAAACCAGTTCCTGCGACCGTTCTTCATATGTTTTAGCTTCCAGCCCCCTAATGTTGCTCACGATTCTCGATCTGCTTCCTTTCAGAGCAGTTCTGCAGTCCTTGGTGGGTTCCAATAAGTTACAATTGTGCTCCTGGCTTGACCACAGTGAGGTGAGTGCTGCTACCTGCTGTGACTATTGCTGGACACTTGAAAAAATCCTTTGTTTGGCAAAGTGCTACAATCTTTTTATATTTGGCTTTTCAAAGACTACATAGCCATCTGCAGCTGCAAACCCAGATGTCATGTTTTTATTTTTTAAATTCAGATGCCAATGATTTTTTCATATTTTTAATTTTCATAAATGTTTGCTCCACTTGTAATTCTTAGGCCAGTAAAGACTAGGAAGAAAATTGGCCTCTGGTGAATGCATAGATGCTCTCTACCCCTAAAAAATGCCTATTAAAAAGAAGAGTGGAACAGTACAAAGGAACAGAATGTTGGCTCCTCTTCAATGTAAACACAATGGGCCTTGATTTACAGCAGAATTTTGTTTCTTCTACAACTTAAGGAAAACTTGCAGGTTAAGAGATAAGGGCAGGGCACCTGGGTCTTCAACACCAACAACACCCTGATGTGGCAACTCTTCTGTTTCCTAACTTGGCTTTCTAACTTAACTTCATAGCCATAAAGCCTAGAAATCTGCTTTTTGTTTTATAAAAAACAATGCTTGCTAAAGAAATTAAATTCTGTAGCAATGTTTGTTTCTAAGAGCTTTTTCAGCACACTGAAATAATGTAGCAGCCCAGATTCATCCTCCCCTTCAAAACGAGGGTGGGGAACATCCTGTAACAATAATTTTGACAAAGGGAAATGAGCCCCACCCATTTCAGTTGAAAACCCATGAAAATGTGGCGCAAAAATGTGCTGTAGCTCAGAAAGCGACTGTGACATGCTAAAGCACTTCTGCTCACGGCTGTATTGTCGTGAATGACAAGTTGCCAAAGACGCTAACTGACAGGTGAATAAACAGGCATCAGGCAGGGTTGACTGTGCCAGCTTTTTCATTTGCATGTACATGTGAGACAAACGAAGCAGCAGCTAGGTTCAGTCAAAAGGAGGCCTACAAGATCAAGGTTCAGTCCTCCTGCTGACCTTAGATCAGTCATACACAGGTAGCCTTCAACTGACATGCACAATTGAACCCAAAATTTCTATGGCTAAGCGAAAATGGGGGAAAGGCCACTTAAGTTGTTAAATGAGTTTTGCCCCATTTTATGATCTTTCTTGCCACAGTTATTAAGTGAACACTGCAGTTGTTAAGTTAGTGACACAGTTGTTAAATGAATCTGGCTTCCCCATTGACTTTCCCTGTCAGAAGGTCGCAAAAGATGATCATATGACCCTGGGACACTGTAACTATCATAAATACTAGTCAGTTGCCAAGCATACGATCTGAAGAGTATACTCTAATTTCTCTTCAGATCTTATAAATCTTTCACTACTAATGAAAAAACTAAAAGAATTTGGCACTGTAGCCAGATTTAAGATTGAAGATTAACAAACAAAGGATCAAACTTGTAACCAAAAATATGGAGTAAAACAACCAATTAGAATTGATGAATAAAATAGACTTTAAGGTTTTATTTTTATTTTTTATTTTATTTCCAATTTATATACCGCCCTTCTCCCTGAGGACTCAGTGCGGTGTACAGCCAAAAATAAAAACATGAAATGCAAATATTAAAACAGTTAAAATATATATAAATTTGGCTCCAGAATTTAAAACTAACAAACCAATTAAAATATTTAAGATTTCTTCTTAAGCCAACCCGGCTTGTTGGAAAAAATGTGTTTTGAGGGCACGGCAGAAGGCACTGAGGTTATGAATTCTCCTAATCTCCGGGGGCAACTGGTTCCAGAGGGCGGGTGTCCCCACAGAGAAGGCTCTCCCCCTGGGGGTCACCAGCCTACATTGTTTGGCTGATGGCACCCTGAGGAGGCCCTCTCTGTGGGAGCGCACGGGTCGATGGGAGGTAATCAGTGACAGCAGGCGGTCTCGGAGATAACTAGGCCCTATGCCATGGAGCGCTTTAAAGGTGATCACCAACACCTTGAAGCGTACCCGGAAAACCACCAGAAGCCAGTGCAGCTCGCGCAGGAGCGGTGTTATGTGGGAGCGCCATGCTGCTCCCGTCACTACCCGCGTGGCTGCGTTCTGGACCAGTTGGAGCCTCCGGTGCTCTTCAAGGGGAGCCCCATGTAGAGAGCGTTACAGTAGTCTAGGCGAGAGGTGACGAGGGTGTGAGTGACTGTGCACAGGGAATCCCGATCAAGAAAGGGCCGCAACTGGCGAATCAGGCAAACCTGACAGAAGGTCCCCCTGGCTACAGCCGTCAGATGATCCTCCAAGGACAGCTGCCTATCCAGGAGGACTCCCAGATTGCGAGCCCTTTCTGCAGGGGCCAAAGACTCGCCCCCGATAGTCAGTGATGGAGTCAACTGATTATATCGGGATGCCGGGAGCCACAGCCACTCCGTCTTGGATGGGTTGAGCTTGAGCTTGTTTCTCCCCATCCAGATTTGCATGGCTTCCAGGCACTGGGACATCACTTCGAGGGCATTGTTGGGGTGGCCTGGGGTGGATATATACAGCTGGATGTCATCAGCGTATTGATGGTATCTCACCCCAAAGCCATGGATGATCTCACCCAGCGGCTTCACATAAATGTTGAAAAAAAGGGGCGAGAGGACCGACCCCTGCGGCACTCCACAAATGAGAGGCCTCGAGGTCGACCTCTGCCCCCCTGTCAACACAAACTGCGACCGGTCGGAGAGAAAGGAGGAGAACCACCGTAATACGGTGCCCCCCATCCCCAACTCTTCCAGCCGGTGCAGCATGATACCATGGTCGATGGTATCAAAAGCCGCTGAGAGATCTAATAGGGCTAGGACAGAGGAACATCCCCTGTCCCGAGCCCTCCAGAGATCATCAACCAACGCGACCAATGCCGTCTCCATGCTGTGCCCAGACCTGAAACCCAACTGGAACGGATCCAGATAAGATGTTTCCTCCAGGAATTGTGGAAACTGTCGCGCAACCACACTCTCGACAACCTTCTCAATAAAGCGGAGGTTGGAGACAGGACGATAATTAGCTAATACTGCCGGGTCCAGGGAAGGCTTCTTGAGGAGAGGCCTCACCACCGCCTCTTTCAAGGCGGCAGGGAAATGACCCTCACTCAAGGAAGTGTTGATAATACCCTGGAGCCAGCCTCGTGTAACCTCCCGGGAGGCCAGTACCAACCAGGAGGGACACGGGTCCAGTAAACATGTGGCCGCACTAAGTCTCCCCAAGATCCTGTCCACATCATCAGGAGTCACTGTTGTGTCTTCGGCTCCCGAGCCCGGACCTCCGGAGGAAGAATCCTCCGAAAGTGAAGAGGAGGAGGAGGCAAGGGCCCCCTCCCCTGGCCCATCTGGTTTGGCACCACCCCAGGCCCCAGCTGAAAGCCCTGTGGAAGAAAGCTCCTCTGAGTCAGACGTTAATGAGGAGAGGGAGTGGATTAATCCCAGGTGGCGA
>WNWU01000029.1:15533906-15617880 GCA_012654045.1 Ptyas mucosa
AGAATAGAATAGAATAGAATAGAATAGAATAGAATAGAATAGAATAGAATAGAATAGAATAGAATAGAATAGAGTTAGAAGGGATCTTGGAGGTCTTCTGGTCCAGAGTTCCCCAAACTTTCTGGCTTTGCGGACCACAGGAGGGGGATGGTTCTGCGTGAGCAACCAGCAAGCCTGCACACGGAGCTCCATTTGCGAGACCAGCATGCACACATGCCTACCATTCATGCAAATGGAGGATGGGTGCATGTGCTTGCCTGCAAGTCGGGCAAGTGGGAATGCGTATGCACGTGTGCTTTCCCACTGTTTACATGGCCCGGTTGCAAACAGCTCATGTGCCATTAGTGGGCCACGACCCAGAAGTTGGGGACCTCTGTTCTAGTCCAACCCCCTGCTCAAGCATTTCAGACAAATGGTTGTCCAATCTCTTTTTGAAAGCCTCCAGTGATGGAGCATGCACAACTTCTGAAGGCAAGCTATTCCATTGGTTGATTGCTTTCACTGTTAGGAAATTTCTCCTTAGTTCTAGGTTGCTTCTCTCTTTTGTTAGTTCCCATCCATTGTTTCTTGTCTGGTGCTTTGGAAAATAGTTGTATGTGGATAAAGAGACTAAAGAGCCTTGGATAGTACAGTGGTCTAAAGCCCTGTTATTAACATCAGCTGCCTGCAATTATTGCAGGTTCGAATCTCACCAAGGCTCAAGGTTGACTCAGCCTTCCATCCTTTCTAAGGTAGGTAAATTGAGGACCCAGTTTGTGGGGGCAATAAGCTGACTTTGTATAAATATACAAAAGTATGAAGGCTATTGCTTAGCGCATTGTAAGCCGCCCTGAGTCTCCGGAGAAGGGCGGCATATAAATCAAATTAAAAAATAAAAAGTTATGTTATAACCCCAAAGACAGCTTTTACAAAATGATCTATATATGCTATTTATCCTCAGATAAATTGGTTAAAATGTATAAAGCATCCCCACATAGTTGCTGGAAATGTAAAACTCAAATAGGAACCTTTTATCATCTTTGGTGGACTTGCCAAAGAGCTAAGCAATATTGGGTGAAAATTAATAATACAATTCAAAAAATCTTGAAAATTAATGTACAATTCAAACTGGAAACTTTTTTGTTAGGATTTTAAATAATTGAAAAATCACATGGTGTTTTATTGTTATATATGATAACAGCAGCACAACTTTTATATGCTCAGCTTTGGAAGGATCCTACAATACCCACAACAGAAGAATAGTTAATAAAGATGGCAGAACTGACAATGACAGCTAAGTTAATGCTCCACGTGATATAAAAATTACTGAAGAAATTCATCTATAATTAGAAGCCCTTTGTGGACCTTTTGCAGGAGATGGAGAAAAATCAATTTTTGTCATATAGATTTGATGATAGTTAACTTTTAAAAATGAAAAAAATCTTTTCCCTTTTCTTTTTTTGGGGGAAAATGGACATTTTATTATGTTCTTAAACTTAAGTCAAATGTGCTTCTTATAGACTTTGAAGAAAATATAATAAAAAATATTTGGCATCACCATTGCCATCCTAGACTGACAAGATGTATTTTTTTCCTGATCTGTTTCATATGAGTTATTTTCAAAAAATAATTTGTGTACAAGAAAATTGTCTAGAGTTATGGCTGGTATCACCAACTTTGCACATAACTTGGGCAGCTCAACCCTTTCCTTAATGAAATTTGCATATGTATGAATTTATCCTTTTTTAAAGCTTGCATTTTTTAAAATAATACAGTTTCATTCATTTCATTATCTTATCTTGTCTCTTATTCTGGATGTGTTTTCACAATATCCTTATCCAAATTTAGAGATTTAGTTAGTATTGATTGGGGTGGGTGGGTGTGTTTGTGTGTGGAGTCGCAAAGGGGAGGGGCTCTTTCGCAGGGAGCAAAAAGAGACAGTGTGGAAGAGGATGACGGGAGTCCCTCTGCAGCCTCCCACAGGGTAGGTCTGATGATTACCTAGAGAGTTTACTTTAGGCTGGCAAAATTTCTGCCTATTTTCATAAGGTCACAAAAGGGGATCATATGACCCGGGGACACTGCAACCGTCATAAATATGAGTCACTTGCCAAGTGTCTGAATTTTGGTCACATGACCTGTGATCACATGTTGCAACGGTTGTAAATGTGAAAAACGACGCTTTTTTCAGAGCGGTTGTAAGTTTGGCCACTAAATGAATTGTTGTAAGTCAAAGACTATCTGTATAGCTTGTGTAGATGGCAGACTGCTTTAGTTTGGCAAGGTTTGGTCTATAGATGAGGAACAATAAATTTTTGCTTGGAAGAATCACTGTGTCCTTCTTGGTTTTTGGAGCCTGACAGACAGTCAGAGAAACTCTCTTTCTTGGCTTCCTCCAGGCCCTAAGTCCTCTCCCTAGAACAGGGGCCACCAAACCTGGCAACTTTAAGACTTGTCGACTTCAACTGTCAGAATTCCCCAGCCAACAAAGTCCACAAGGCCTAAAGTTGCCAAGTTTGGAGACCCCTGCCCTAGAACAAACTGTTTAGGGGACCAACAGAGCTACTGGAAGGGTGCCAGAGCCCCACTGGTCTCCTCAGGCCTCAAGAAACTACGAAGAAACAGTGTTCCAATATTTGCGGGCTGCCACAAAGAAGAGGAGGTCAACCTATTCTTTTTTTTAATTACAAATAAACCTTTATTGTTAAAACAAAAGTTGGACATGGTGGAACCGTCTTGGCGATATCTCCGCCATACAAAATATAGCATAAGTTTCCTATATCTTCAATATACATTACTACTTATTAATTCTATACACATACTTAACTTCTTTTACATGTTTACAGATACATACTATATTACATACATTGCATCTTGTTTCGATCTATACATCCTGGTTCTTATCTGTTCCAATTTCCATTCCTGAAATCTAGGGGTCAACCTATTCTTCAAAGCACCTGAGGGCAGGACAAGAAGCAATGGATGGAAACTAACAAGGAGAGAAACAGCCTGGAACAAAGGAGAAATTTCCTGACAGTGAGAACAATTAACCAGTGGGATGGCTTGCCTTCAAAAGTTGTGGCTAATCCATCACTGGAGGCTTTTAAAAAGAGGCTGGACAGCCACTTGTCTGGAATAGCATAGGGTGTCCTGCTTGAGCAGGAGGTTAGATTTGAAGACCTCCAAGGTCCCTTCCAACTCTCATTCTGTCATTCTGCCTAAACTAGAGGCACAGCTTGCCCTTTGGCTGTTAGGAAGGCAGGGACTAGAGCCGTTTGCAGTCAGCTCACAGTCTGCCTTACTCTCCTCCTCCACCACCACCACCCCACTTTGGCCTGCCATTTGCTTCTCTGTCTGAATGGCAGGATAGTTAATAAGGAGTGCTTTTCTTTTATTCTACTCAGGGGCTGTGATGGAAAATACATTGGCTGGAAGTGAGACAAAAATCAATAGCCTATTCCATTTAACAGGGAGACAGCCAGAGTAACTAGCGAGAAGTGGATTAGGCTCTTCTGTTTGGCTGACCCAAGCAGCCCCCACCTTTCCCAGCTCCGCTGCTAGACTTGCCTAAAACTCATCTCAGGCCAAAGACTTTTCCCTTCTTTCTTTATCTCTGTTTCCATTTTCAGGGTGGGGAACTAATAATCCAGGATCCTAGAAGGCCAGGCAAGGGCGAACACAGGCAGTCCTCAATTTATGACAACTCAGCCCAAAATTTCTGCTGCTAAGCTAGAGAGTTATTAAGTGAGTTTTGTCCCATTTTACAACCTTTCTTGCCACTGTTGTTAAGTGAATCAGAGCAGTTGTTAAGTTAACGACAAGGTTGTTAAATGAATCTGGCTTGCTTGTCAGAAAGCTGCAAAAATAAGAACATTTGACCCTGGCACATCTCATCGTATATATGAGCCAATTGCTAAGTGTCCAATTTTGATCATGTGACCACAGGAGTGTTGCTACGGTTATAAAGGTGAAAATCAGTCATAAGTCACTTTTTTCAGCACTGTTGTAACTTTGAATGGTCACTAAATGAATTGTTGTAAATCGAGGAGTACCTGTAGACAGGTGGTAGTCTGTTCTACCCCACAAACTCCCACCGTTTGGCAGTTTGTTGCAAGCAGGTCAGTGGTGAGATTCAAATTTTTTTACTACCGGTTCTGTGGACGTAGCTTAGTGGGTGTGGCATGGCATGGCTTAGTGGACATGGCTTGGTGGGCATGGCAGGGAAAGGTTACTGCAAAATCCCTATTTCCTCCCCATCAGCTGGGACTCGGGAGGCAGAGAATAGATTGGGGCGGGGCCAGTCAGAGGTGGTATTTACTGGTTCTCCAAACTACTCAAAATTTCTGCTACCAGTACTCCAGAACTGGTCAAAACCTGCTGAAACCCACCTCTGTAGCAGGTGCCTTAATTAGGAAGGGAGATCGGCTGGGGTCTGCAGGGCTGGAGGCCACAGGGAGGTGGGGAGTGGAGGGATGAGCAGCGAGGTTGGAGTAAAAGAGAAAGGGCTTTGCTATTTCGACCCTTTTGGATCACTTGACCGAGCAAAGGTCTTTCTGTAATCTCCCTGCTCTTTCTCCAAGCGGTGTAACCTTTGATGTGAAGTGATGCATCCTTTGGGGTGGGGGCAAAGGGCTACACTAGCCCCAGAAAACCATCAAAAGGAAGATTAATCTCTGTGTGAGCTGCAAAAGCCTTGTGAAGCTCGCCAGCTCCGATCCGATTTGCAGAGAGAGATCTCCCGGACTGGCCTTAGCGACGGGAGAAGTAGGCTAAAGATGAAGGAAGATCCCCATTCCTCTCCTCGAATCCCAAGGGAGGAGACGGCTGTCACAGGATATGAACATGGTGCATTTTAATAATCCTTCCAATTTTGCCAAAGACTTACTGCCCCGCCTGTCACTAATACTGACAGAAGCTATTAAGGAAGCAAGATAGGAATATTTCAGTCGCGTTGGCAGCAGCTTCGTGTCTGCAGCTGGGCCGGTACCTCATTCGGGATTCAGGACGCCAGCAGAGTGCTGGGAACAGGCTGGAGAATTGCAGATGAGATTAATTCACTCTGTACAGATTGTTCCCTTAGTGCATGTTAATTAACTTTCCAATCTGCAAGCCTTTTGCTCAAAACATTGTTACATCTTTCTTAATAATATTATTATGGCCCTTTTTGATGTTGCATAGCTTCATTCTCAGTTCAAATGTTTGCTTCTCCCGGTTCTTGGGCCAAATCTCCAGATCAGATTTTTCTCTGCCTCATTGTTAAAGGAAAACAGGAGGGGCATGTCCCACATCTGATTACTTGGGAAAGCCTCATGTATATGAAGGGAGAGAACTAAATCTGATCCACACCCAATCCAGCTTGCCCATGACTAGCAAGGCACTGCCCCAGGCCTGAGCGGAGCTGTGGCTGGATTGTCACTTTAGCCCTAAGGCAGTCAGAGAAACTGAGCAGCAGGGCTCAAGAACAGCAATCCAGAACTTCTGGAAATTTGCCATATACTAGTTGGAGAAAGTCCATAGAAGCAAAAAGGAGACTTGAGTTTCAGATATGAGGTTATCATAGGAAATAGGTAACACATTTCGCTTGAAATAGTGCATAACTTTACTTTTAGTTTGACGGCATAAAAAAGTAAGTCTTCTCTTCATTAGATAAGGCATACCCAGTTCATTGAACGCTTTAGCCACCAGACCCCTAATCATCTTTGTTGCTCTTCTCTGTACTCTTTCTAGGGCCTCAGCATCTTCACCTAGAGCCAGGGGTAGGTTCTAAATTTTTTTACTACCGATTCTGTGGGCGTGGCTTATTTTGTGGGCATGGCTTGATGGTCATGTGACAATTATTTAGGATTTAGCAGAGGTGGTGGTGGTGGTTGTTGTTGTTGTTATTATTATTATTATTATTATTATTATTATTATTAATTAAATTTATATACCGCCCTACTCCCGAGGGACTCAAGATGGTGAACAGCCAAAATAAAATATATGTAATACAAATATTAAAAACGTTTAAAATATATTAAATATTATGGCCCCAAACAACAAATTAAAACCAATTTTAAAACCCAATTTAAAATTTAAAACAATTTAAAAGAGGTTAGGCCAGGCCAGCCTGCTGGAAAAAGAATGTTTTAAGGGCACGGCGGAAAGCGTGCAGATCTGGGATGTTCCGTATCTCCGGGGGGAGCTCGTTCCAAATAGTAGGTGCCCCCACAGAGAAGGCTCTCCCCCTGGGGGCCGCCAGCCGACATTGTTTGGCCGACGGCACCCTGAGAAGTCCCTCTCTATGGGAGCATACTGGTCTGTGAGAGGCTACTGGTGGCAGAAGGCAGTCTCGTAGGTACCCTGTCCTAAGCCATGGAGCGCTCTAAAGGTGGTGACCAAAACCTTGAAGCGCACCCGGAAGACCACCGGGAGCCAGTGCAGCTCGCGCAGGAGGGGTGTCACATGGGAGGGCCACGTCGCTCCCATAACCAACCACGTGGCTGCATTCTGGACCAGCTGGAGCCTCCGGATGCTCCTCAAGGGGAGCCCCATGTAGAGAGCATTGCAGTAGTCTAGGTGGGAAGTGACAAGGGCATGAGTGACCATGGCTAATGAGTTCCGATCCAGAAAGGGACGCAACTGGCGAATCAGGCGAACCTGATAAAAGGCCCTCCCAGCCACAGCCGTCAAGTGCTCTTCTAAAGACAGCTGTGAGTCCAGGAGGACACCCAAGTTGTGAACCCTCTCTGTGGGGGCCAACGACTCGCCCCCAATAGTCAGTGATGGCACCAACTGACTATACCGGGATGTCGGAAACCACAGCCACTCGGTCTTGGATGGGTTGAGCCTGAGTCTGTTCCTCCCCATCCAGATCCGCACAGCCTCCAGGCACCGGGACATCACTTTGAGGGCATTATTGGGGTGGTCCGGGGTGGAGATGTACAGCTGGGTCTCATCAGCATACTGGTGGTACTTCACCCCGAAACCACGGATGATCTCACCCAGCGGCTTCACATAAATGTTGAACATTTAGTGAGAGGATCGACCCTTGTGGCACCCCACATACAAGGAGCCTCGGGGTCGACCTCTGCCCCCCTGTCAACACAGATTGCAACCGGTCGGAGAGAAAGGAGGAGAACTGCTGTAACACGGTGCCTCCCACTCCTAACTCTTCCAACCGGTGCAGCATGATACCATGGTCGATAGTATCAAAAGCCGCTGAGAGGTCTAATAGGATCAGGACAGAAGAACAACCCCTGTCCTGGGCCCTCCAGAGATCATCAACCAACGCGACCAATGCCGTCTCCATGCTGTACCCAGGCCTGAAGCCAGACTGGAACGGATCTAGATAAGCCGATTCCTCCAGGTACTGAGGGAGCTATTGCGCAACCACACTCTCAACAACCTTTGCAATGAAGCGAAGGTTGGAGACTGGACAATAATTAGACAACACTGCCGGGTCCAGGGAAGGCTTCTTGAGGAGCGGTCTCACCACCGCCTCTTTCAAGGTGGCGGGAAAGACACCCTCACTCAAAGAAGCATTTATAATCCCCTGGAGCCGGCCTCATGTCACCTCCCGAGAGGCCAGCACCAGCCAGGAGGGACACGGGTCCAATAAACATGTGGCTGCACTCAGTCTACCCAGTATCCTGTCCACGTCTTCGGGAGTTACCGAGTCAAACTCTTCCCAGATAACATTCTCAAGACCTGCCTCCATCCTACCCCCTGACTCTACCCAGTCAGAGTCCAGATGTTCCCGAATCTGAGTGATTTTGTCATACAGATACTGTACAAATTCCTCGGCTCTACACTCCAAGGGGTCCTCCTGCGCTTCCTGAAGGAGCAGGGAGCAGGTCACCCTAAACAGGGCGGCCGGGCGATTATCTGATGATGCAATAAGAGCGGAAAAATAGTTATATTTTGCCGCTTTTATCGCCACCAGGTAGGTCTTAATATGAGACCTTACCAGTGTTTGGTCAGATTCAGAACGGCTGGCCCTCCAACCTCTCTCTAGGCATCTTTTCCGGTGTTTCATCTCCCTCAGCTCCTCGTTGAACCAAGGAGCCAAGCGAGATCGGCGCCGAGTCAGAGGCCGCAAAGGCACAACCCGATCCAAAGCTCCCGCAGCCGCCCTATCCCAGGCAGCTACCAGGTCCTCGGTCGAGTTGTGAGCCAGAGCCTCAGGAAATGGCCCAAGCTCCATCTGGAAACGATCCGGATCCATCAGGCGCCTGGGGCGGAACCACCTCGTCGGTTCCGCCTCCCTGCGGTGGGGTGTAGCGGTTTGAAGGTCAAAGCGAAGGAGAGAATGATCCAACCATGAGAAGGGTTCGATTTCTATATCCCCTATATCAAGATCATTCAACCACTGACCAGAGACAAAAATTAGGTCCAGAGTGTTTCTCCCCGAGTGAGTAGGGCCATGCACTAACTGGGTCAGGTCCATAGCCGTCATGGAAGCCATGAACTCCCGGGCTGCTTCAGATGCTTTGCTGATGGATGGCAGATTAAAATCCCCCATGACCATAAGCCTGGGGATATCAACCGCCACCTTGGCTATGATGTTGAGCAGCTCAGGCAGGGCTGCTGCCACGTGGCAGGGAGCCAGGTACGTGATCAGCAAGCCCATCTGCACCCCATGGCCCCACTTCACCAGGAGGGATTCACATCCGGCAATCTGAGGAACAGTGGTCTCCCTCGGACCAAGACCTTCTTTTATAACAACCGCCACCCCCCCCCCGCCCCTACCCTGCGACCTTGGCTGATGAAATGCATGGAAACCGGGTGGGCACATTTCAATGAGGGGGACCCCCCCTCTTAGCCCAACCAGGTCTCCGTGATACCTGCCAGATCCGCTCCCCCCTCCTGAATAAGATCACAAATGAGGGGGGCTTTATTTACCACGGATCTGGCATTGCACAGCATCAGCCTAAGGTCTGGGCCCTGAGAGTCTGGTCTACCTGGGGAACGAGAGAAGCCTTGGGGGCTGGAGCGTGCCACTGCTCGGAGACAGTGGGCACGCACTCCCATAACCTGGTTTGGCCCCCCGCTCCCGCCATATCTGCCCCTCCCACTTACAGTACTGATGTTATTACAAGCTCCAACCCCATCCTTAACCCGAAACCCTGCGCCTCCCGTATTGTGATCCCTAATCAGGCCTGGTCCCAACCTCAGTGGGTTTTCCCCCAACCCCACAGCCCTATTTCCAATCCAACCCTCCCTCCCCCTAGAACCCGTTTCCAATTTAGTTAAAAATTTATGTAAAAATCTTCGTAATCTCCCTTTTGTGCGTGCCACCTCTCGGGGTTCCAAAACCCGTCATCAAGGTAGGCCCTCGATAAGGTGGAGGGCCAAACCTGCGAGAGGGGGGAATCTCGCAGTGCGCGAAGCTCAGTCACTGAATACATCCGGTCATTTGGGGTGGAAAATAGTCCATGATCAGGGGGACCATTTCAGTGATTTAAAATCCAAAAGGAGAAGAAATATTGGTCTTGGATACAAATAAACCGGACTGCACTGCCCTCTCACAGCAGTGGAAGGAAAAAACACCTTTCGACATCCAGAAGTAGTTGACCGAGTTACCCTCTCATGATGACTGGCCAACAAGCATAGTCCAAAGTCTAGATGAAGTCGGTAATGAAAAGGCAGTCATAAACCAACTCCTTCAGAGTTTGTATCCCAGAGTTGTGATTCTCCATATGGATTAAGGAGAAAGATGAAATTCAACCAACAAGGGTCCGTCTGTGGGAATGCGTAGTAGTGTTATCCAGAGAGGCCATGATAATAATATAGGGGAAGATACTATTTAGCAGGCTGGGAATAGGCAGGGATAACAGTGACCATAATATGGCCTAGAACAGGCCAAAAAAGGGGGGGAAGGGGGGAGTGAGGGTACTGGTACTGGTACTGGTACTGGAAGGGGGGAGTGGAGGTACTGGTCTACCAGACTTTTAACTGCTTCCAGAGCTATACCGATCTACCCATTTATTTTTTGCAGGCACTGATCTCGTCATGTATTTTTGCAGGCACTGGTCTACTCATTTGTTTTCTTTTAACATTGATCAGGGCGGGCCTTTGAAGCCCCGTGGGAAGAGTTTAAACAGTTTTTTTTTCCTTCTAGCCATCAGCTGGGACTCAGGAAGCAGCAATAGATTGGGGGTGGGGACTGTCAAGTATTTGCAAGCCATTGGCACATGTGTCATTCAGACACTAGTGGAGGCAGAAAGTGTCTCCACCCCTTTGTGGAAAGGAGGGGCTTACACTGAGTAAAAAACCCCCTCTAACCTTTCCACCAAGCTCTCTTCTTACGTTTGTTCTCACTGAGAGATGATCTTTGATCAGGGTGGTCACACATGCTGTGTGCCCCCTATACTATAATGTATATCAAGAAAGCTTTTGTAAATAGTTAATGTTTTGTTACATGATTAAATACATTCAAGATGTTTGTTTATGCATCTGCCTTGGATTCTTCTATGCTCCTGGGTGTTTTCTACGATCCCAATTTCCACAGAATGGTAGCAGAGGGGATGGTAGCAGAACTCCACTCCAGGAGCTGCTGAAAAGGCAAGATGCCCTCCAGAATAACCTGTGAGAGAAGCTCCCCTGTTGTGACCAGAGGCCTTCAACGGAGGAGAACTTCACAGCAGCCCCAGTCTGGATCCAGGATGGAAAACATCGAAGGGGGTTTCCATCCAGCTACACCCTGGCGGCCAGAGGCCACCCAGATGCAGCAAGAGATCCCAGGGGCCGAGCCAGGCAATGCTGGAGAAGGCTTCTTCAGCACTGGTGAAGAGGGGGCAGAAGGCCAAGATGAAAGCCTGGACAGGCAAGTGGCCGAGATGTCAGAAGAGGAGTGCCGAGCAGCGCTGGCCTCCCTCCTGAGGACAAGGGCAGCAGCCAGAAAGAGGCCTGAGTTGGCAGCACCAGAGATGCCGGCCATTCGGGTAAGGACTCCCCTGCCTGATCTCTCCAAGATGGCGCCTGCCGCCAGAGAGACTCTCCCCTCACCCAGTTTCCCGCCAAACAAAATGGCGGCCAGGCCACTTCCGGAGGCCACTTCCTCCAAGATGGCGGCTCCCCTGGGCACTTTGCCAGAAACACGAGCCAGGCCATCCCCAGCTCCACAGCCCAGGCCGACCACGCCAGCCAGCCAGTTCAGCATTCCAGCGGCCCAGAAGACCCCTTTCGAGCCCAGAAGCCCCTTGCCAGGCCGCGCCTGCCAAGGCAAACATCAAAGGGGTGATAGAGGCCCTGGTCCTTGCCCTGGAACTTATGGAGCAACCACCCACTGGCCCTCCTGAGGTCCCAGACCCAGCTGCCCACTTAAGAAGGGCCCCAAATCCAACCTCCCACCCCCGGAGGAACCCAGATGGGCCTGCAGCCTCCCACCCCCCACTGCAGAGGCGCTCACCATTCACTGAACGCTCCAAGGAGGCCCAGGCTGAGGCCTCCGCACCTTTCCGGTCCTGCTGGGATGATCCGGAGCTGCAATCCTGCTCCTCTGATGGAGAAGAGGAGATCCAGAGACATTTCCAGGCCTATCCAGCCCATAGACCTCATCAGATGAGCCTCCAGTCTCCAGAATGATCTCCAGGCCTTCTCCCGGCTCCTTCAAGGTTTCCCCGCATCACAGCTGATGTATGTTCGGGCCTCTGCGGAAGATCCAGCCAGACCTGACTTCAGAGCTCAGAGGGGGAGATCGGAGCTCCAACAAGAAAAGGCTTTGGATCATTCTCCATTTCCTGCACGTGCTCAGTTGCTTCGAACTACAGAAGGACTACAAGAAGGAGCCAGACCTAAGCAATCGATCCCAGGCTTAGGGATCCCAATGCCTTTCACAACAGGCTCTTTTCAGGCATTTGAACAACTTCCCATGCAGTTTAATGGCAATAATTTTGTAACTTTGCCAAATAATTTTGAAAAGTTACATTTAAGTGGTCAGAATTTTAGAAAATGGTGTAAAGAGATTCAGATAATTCTCTTAAGAGAAAATACTCTGGACATGATCAAAAGACCACCCCCTTTACCTTGGAGCCCTGAAATTGAGTTTTTACATAAAAGAGCTTACACAACCCTGTTAAGTTCTATAGACACAGCTCTGTATGCCAGTCTTTCAGACGGCCTCACAGCTCAAGAAGTTTGGACTGCCCTATATAATTTGTTCCACAGTGACAATATGGCTGCAACCAGCAGATTGTCAAGAATTTTCCACAATTATAAACTCAAACCTGGTGTCAAAATGGGGGAGCATTTAGCAACACTTAAAGCCATGAGGGATGAGCTTATACAGAGGGGGGAGCCTGTTTCTGAATCCACTTTAATTAGTGTGATGTTGAACTCCCTAGACAAATCCTGGAGTCCCTTTATTATTTCTCTAGAAGGGGTTTCTAGAGAACAAAGAAATATAGAATACTTTTCTGGCCGCTTTATTGAGGAAGATTTAAGGTGCAGAGATGAGGAACAACAAGAAATGAAGGAGGCATACCACAGGCCTAGGCCTCAGAGGAGGCGCCAGGAAAGCAGTGAAAGGATTAATACCCTTCCCACTTGCTTTGACTGTGGCATACAAGGTCACTTTAAAAGGGAGTGCCCTCGCTCTAGGGCCACCATGGCTGGACCTAAGCACAATAAACATAAAAGAGGCCGTGGAAGAGGGGGAGGTGGTCATAAAGGATACCAATTCTGTAGTGTCACTAGTGACAATCACACCTCCCAGGTAAAGGATGCTGAGGGGCTGTGGCTCCTTGATTCAGGTGCATCAACGCATATAGCCAACACAAAGCAACGATTTAAGGTTTTACACCCACTCAAGTCCTCAGTAAAAGTTGCCACTGGGGACAAGGCAGAGGTAAATGGGGAAGGCATGATCAATGTGCCTGGTATAGGAGATGTCACAGGGGCACTGTATGTTCCCTCAATCAAGAACAACCTGTTAAGTATCAAAGAGCCTGTAGTACAGTGGTTTAAAGCACCCTGTTATTAACATCTATTAACATCTGCTGCTTGCAATTACTGCAAGTTCGAATCCCACCAGGCTCAAGGTTGACTCAGCCTTCCATCCTTTCTAAGGTAGGTAAAATGAGGACCCGGTTTATGGGGGCAATAAGCTGACTTTGTATAAATATACAAAAGTATGAAGGCTATTGCTTAACGCACTGTAAGCCGCCCTGAGTCTCCGGAGAAGGGCGGCATATAAATCAAATTTTTAAAAAAAAGTATCTTAAAATTGACTGAGGATAAAAATGTAACACTGGTTTTTGAGAAGGGTGGAGGTTATGTTTTCAAAAGTGGGGATGTCGTTGGTGATATTGTAAAAATCAACAATTTGCCTTATTTTTCCCCAAAAGCAAAGGTCAAAAGGCACAAGAAACCTAACAAGAGGGCTCAGGGAGCTAATGCCCAGATAGAGCACAAAGCTTCTGTGCCAGCCCCCAGGTTGTCCAAACTCAAGGACCCTGGACCTAAAACCAATGAAACTTTTAAACCAGCTCCTAGGACATCCAAAGCCATTAAGGCTGAGCCCATTAAAGTCACAACTCCTCAGCCAACCCTGAGGAAGTCTAAGGTGACCATTAATCCAGTGCCTACTGTCATTACTGAACAGACCAAGGCTTGTAATAATAAGATACATAAGGTTGACAAGGTATGCATGGGTAAACCTCTACATTTGGATTGTACACCGCAGGCTCGGCCATGCCAGCTTCCCGGTAATTAAGAAAATGCAACATTTTTCTGATGGGCTTAAGATTAAGAATTGCAATACCTATTTGGAATGTGCCATCTGTAAGGCAGCAAAATCTAAAACTGCTGCTATACCTAAGGTCTCTTCCCGTCATGCAAGGTACCCTTATCAGCTGGTACACATGGATTTGGTTGGTCCTTTTAGACCCTCCCTTGGCAGGGGGCGTTATTTTTTAACGGTAGTAGATGATTACTCTCGTTATGGCCATGTATTTATTTTAAAGGACAAAACTGAAGTCTTTACCAACTTCAAATATCTTTATAACCGGATCCAAACGCAACACAAGGTGTCCATCGCTCAGGTGCAGAGCGATAGGGGGACTGAGTTTACATCCAAGACTTTTGAAAAGTGGATGAAGGAGAGAGGTATCCTCCATTTTAAATCATCTCCTAGAACTCCTTCGGAAAATGGTATTTCTGAAAGGAGAAACGGCGTGCTGCAGAATGTCATGAACTGCCTACTTGCAGATGCTGACATGAACCAAGTCTTTTGGGCAGAAGCGGTCAAAATGGCTAATTATCTAGTCAACAGGATGTGGAGTAGTGCCATTGACCAAACCCCATACTTCCTGGTCCATGGAAGGAAACCTAGCCTCTCACACCTGAGAATTTTTGGTTCCTATGCCTGGGTCCATATTCCCAAACACCTCAGAAGAAAGGGGGGCAAGGCATCGAGGAGGCTCAGATTTATAGGTTATGCAACCGGCAGCAAGGCCTCTAGGTTCGTAGACAAAAATAACCGTGTCATTGTCTCTAGATCAGCTTCCTTTGAGGAGGGGTCAAATTGGTCAAAAATTCATTCCAACGAACCCGGTTATTCCCCCATTAGAAGCGACACTGAACAACCAGCACCACCTGAAGAGGATGAACCAACGAACTCCAAACAACAGACCAGCGAAGATCCAGATGGTGATGAATCCCTATCTGACTCTGACGAGGAATCCCTGGGTGACTTCACACCTCCTGCCTCACCTAAGCGACCATATCTTCACAGTGCCTGGGACAGAGGCCCGCCCCATTTTGATTGGAAAGATACCTCCGGCAGCTCCAATTCTGACACCGATGCTCCAGATGACAATGGTGATGGTGAGTGGCAATTTCCCAGACGGTCAAAACGCTCCAATAAAGGGGTGCCACCCAAAAGGTTGGACATTGGCTGTGTTGCCTCGGTCAACAGCGTTACCACGGCCCCCAAAACGTACACAGATGTCCTCCAGCTTCCCAAGGAAGAACAGCGCAGGTGGAGGGTGGCAATGGAGCGGGAAATGGACAGTCTCAAAAAATTGAAAGCAATTGGTACCCGTTGGGTCTACAAGGTCAAGCCAATGCCCAACAACAAACTCCTCTATAAGGCCCGGCTGGTAGCACAAGGCTACGCACAGCGCTACTTGCAGGATTTTGATGAAACATACTCCCCCACTGTGAGAGCGGAAAGTGTGAGGGCTGCTTTGGTCACCGCAGCAGCACATGGGGAACACATTTTTCAATTCGATGTGCAAACTGCTTACTTACATGCACATCTGAAACAAGAAATTTACGTCAGAGGTGCCCCCGGATTCCAGCAGCAGGAAGGCCACACCTGGCTTCTGCAGAAAAGTTTGTATGGCCTAAAACAATCAGGCAGACTGTGGTACAAATGCCTGACCAAAACTCTCAAATCACTGGGTTTCCATCCATCTCCAGCTGATAAATGTACCTTCACAAGGGATACCAAAGGGGGGCTGGAGAAAGTCCTAGTGTATGTCGATGACCTTTTATATATAGGGCCTGACAAGGGGGGATGTACTATATTTGCCAGGACCCTACAAAAAAAGTTCACTCTAAAATCTTTAGGATATGTGGACAAGTACCTAGGCGTACAAATCATCACTACACCAAAAGGTTTTGCTCTCTCCCAAAAGGAGAAGATAGAGGAACTCTTGGTGAAATGTAAAATGGAAGATAGCAAGCCAACGGCTATCCCAATGCAGACTGACTATTATGGATTGGCACACAAGGATAGCCCAGAGTTCCAAAATAATACTCTATTTAGATCAGTGGTCGGCTCATTACTATATATAAGTAACTGGAGCCGTCCAGACATTGCCCTGGCCGTAAACCTGCTAGCCAGACAAGTGGAACATCCTACCCAGTTCCACTGGTTGGCCATTAAAAAGCTATTAAGGTATCTCAAGACCACAGCAGATTACGTGCTTCTCTTGGAACCTGAGAAGAGAGACAAGGCCCAATTAAAATTCTTCGCAGATGCGGACTGGGCCGGAGATACCAAGACACGTAGGAGTACTTCAGGCTTCTTGGTACTATTAAATGGAGCACCCATCCATTGGCATGTGGGGCAACAGAAATTTGTTTCGTGCTCCACCGCTGAGGCCGAATATGCATGCCTGTCAGAGGCAGGAAACGATCTGATATGGTTTGATGCCTTAATTTCTAGCATCTGGACACCACCGATTTTGCCCATCCAAATTATAGAAGACAATACCGGGGCCATAGGCATTGCCAAAGCCTATGCGGTGGGAAAGAGGTCCAGACATATTGATATCCGCTATCAAAATGTTAGGCAACTAGTAGAGATGGGGTTTATATCTTTATTACATTGTCAGACCAAATATCAAACGGCTGATATTTTCACAAAACCTCTACCAGCGGATAGGCACAAAGATCTGTGTAAAAAGTTATGTCTCACATGGTAAAATCTGTTGTACATTGCATATGTATGTTTGCATGCCATTGGCTCGCAAGGAGGGGAACTGTCAAGTATTTGCAAGCCATTGGCACATGTGTCATTCAGACACTAGTGGAGGCAGAAAGTGTCTCCACCCCTTTGTGGAAAGGAGGGGCTTACACTGAGCATAAAACCCCCTCTAACCTTTCCACCAAGCTCTCTTCTTACGTTTGTTCTCAGTGAGAGATGATCTTTGATCAGGGTGGTCACACATGCTGTGTGCCCCCTATACTATAATGTATATCAAGAAAGCCTTTGTAAATAGCTAATGTTTTGTTACATGATTAAATACATTCAAGATGTTTGTTTATGCATCTGCCTTGGATTCTTCTATGCTCCTGGGTGTTTTCTACGATCCCAATTTCTACAGGGCCAAATAAAAGGTAAGAATAATGCGGGGGGTGGGGGGCACCGGGGGGCATAGGGGTTGCAGGGGGCCAGAGGGCAGAACCGGTTCGGTGACATCATATTGTCACTGCTACCAGCTCGGGAGAACTGGGCCGAACCGGGAGGAACCCACCACTGCCTAGAGCCTGGTGATTTGTAGCACAAATGAGAATTCTGGAGTTGTTCAATGACCAATCGATTTGAGGGTCTTTTGGCTTCCTAAATTTCTCTAAGCCACTTCTCTGACTCTCTTGTCTGATTGTTTCCTAGGCAGCATCTCTTCCCTTTGTCTCCCAAGGTCATTCTCACATACTGTTTTAATTTCATGCCCGGGTGACCCTGCAATACTATATTACATTATTACATACATACATACATTTCTGTACATACATACATACTGTTGTGATCCAGGCCCAAGTAAGTAGTATTAGACGCAAACAGTTCCAAAACAAACAGACTTTAATAGAACAGCTAGAATTAACATACATACATTCCTGAAATTCTTCACTCATTCCTCCTAGGATCACACTCACTCACACCCACACTCACAATGAGGCAGCACAACAGGACTGAAGGAGGGGAATATGATAAACAATACGTTAAGACAACACTGTAAATTATATGTAGATCATATGTCAACCTAAGATATAAATTCTACATTTTAGATATAGTATAATTCCATATATACTAGAAGCATTATTTCCAAATAGAACTGAATTCTATGCCAGTTTTAGTTTTTAGATGCAAAATTAGTTGAGACATCAAAGTACATTCCTGCAGTTTAGTTATCCATTCTTCTCTTGTGGGAATCAAATACCTTTTCCAATGAAAGGCATATAAAATTCTTGCAGCCATTACCATATACATTGTCAAGTTGATATACAGGGAGTTCCCACTTCAGTGACCATTCCAAGTTCCACCAGCGCTGAACAAGTGGTACTTATGACCAGTCCACAAACTTCCAGCCCATCACAGAGACCCCGTGGTCACATGATCTCAATTTGGACACTTGGCAACCAGCTCAAACTTACAGGAAAACTGACCAGAAATGTCCCAAGTCACTCTGGGAAATCTTCCCTGTTGCACCATCCATCACTGGCCTTTCTTTGCTCACACATGACCTGCACAGGGTTTCCCGAGCCCTCCCTGACCTCCCCCAATTTATCTGTGGCCTGTGTCTGGCCCTCCCTGAAACAGCACTCCTGAGGCACCTGCACTCCTTACCTAAGACTCCTGATGCTTTCTGCATAACAACAACCCACCTGCCTTGCAATAGCAACCTGGACCGCTGGGATTGTCATTGCTAAGTGACGCAATCAGATGACAGTACCTGCTCTTTGGAACATCCTTCCCTCTAGGGTGAAATCTGCCCCCTTTCCACTCCTTCTGCAAGAGCCTGAAGACCTGGCTCTGCTGGTTGGCCTGGGAACCCAGTAGGGAGCGAAACCATGCTGGATGGGGCTGTTGGACTAATTCCTTCACCCTTGCTCTCTGCTCTCCATCAAGCCATCTTTTTGGTTATCATATTTTTTTTTTATTGAAAAAGTTTTAACAATACAAATTTTTCCCCCTTTCCCCCCCCCTCCCTAACCACAGAATGTAGAATACATATAAAAAGAATATATAAATCCTTCCCATCCCCACCCTAACCCTCCCACTCCTCCCTCTTCCCTCCCCCCCTTGACTTCCATTATATGCAATATTAATATTCCCAAACAATATATATGTTATTCAAACTTCCGTATCTTTTTTCCTATATTTACTAACATACTAACATAGTCATCTCAGCTAAAAGCGATATAATATTTTCTAGTCTGATACTTATTCTGTACATACTCAATCCATAATTTCCATTCCTGTATATACTTCTCATGCGTCTGATCTTTTAAAAAAGCTGAAACCTTTCCCATTTCTGCAAATCCAGCCATCTTCTGGGTCCATTCATCAACCGTCGGTAAAACATCACTCTTCCAATGTTGGGCAATCAACAACCTAGCTGC
The DNA here is from genome assembly GCA_012654045.1 of Ptyas mucosa. NCBI lineage: Eukaryota > Metazoa > Chordata > Lepidosauria > Squamata > Colubridae > Ptyas > Ptyas mucosa. Next base: position 15,552,717 of record WNWU01000029.1, read on the forward strand.
TGTCACCATATACAAAATCAATTTAATTTCACCCAATGTAAAGTCTTTAACTATACCCAATAAGAAAAATTGCGGAGAAAATTGTATTTTTTTCTTTAAAACATTTTGCATAACCCACCAGATTTTTATCCAAAAAGCCCTCACTTTCCTGCAGGTCCACCAGATGTGATAATATGTAGCATCTAAACAATCACATCTCCAACATTTTGGCTGCACATTAGGGTACATGCACGACAATTTCTTGGGGTCTAAATGCCATCTATAAAACATTTTATAAAAATTTTCTCGTAAATTTTGTGACTGTGTAAATTTAACGTTCTGAACCCATATTTTTTCCCATGTTTCCAACATAACTGGTTGAGAGAAATTTTGTGCCCATTTAATCATACAATCTTTAACTAGCTCATTTTCTGAGTCTCTTTCTAACAAAACATTATAAACTCTCTTAATATGCATTGGACCTGTCCGCTTCATCTGTTCAACCAATTCTACTTCATATTCCATTAAACCAGTTTGTTGATCTTCTTTCCATCTCATCTGTAATTGATTGTACTGCAACCAAGTCAACGATTTCCCTTCTTCCAACAGCATATCCAAAGTCTTCAATCGCCACCTGCCCTCTTCAAAGTAAAGTAACTCTTTATATAAAAACCCCCCGAGTGACTTAATATTTGTATTCCACATGGTATCAGCGAGATCCAGCCAAAACGGAATCTTATAATCCCAATTAGTTCGGTGTCTTCTCCAGACTCTCAGCAAGGCATTTCTAAGTAAATGACTGTTAAACACTTTATCCACTTTGGTATCATAAAATAAGTATGCATGCCAACCCCAAACCAGGTCATGGCTTTCTATATTCAACAAGTCAGTCTTAGTTTTCCCAAACCAATCACTTAATTGTATCAATGCAGTTGCTTCATAATATAGTCGAAGGTTTGGGAGTTTAAGACCACCTCTCTCACGAATATCTTGCATTATTTTCAATTTAACTCTTGGCTTTTTATCATTCCAAATAAATTTGTTCAGTCCTTTTTGCCATTCTAGCAATGGTTTGTCTGATTTAAGCACCGGTATCATTTGAAATAAAAAGATCAGTCTAGGTAAAACATTCATCTTTACTGCTGATATTCTTCCAAGCAGTGATAACTGCAGTTTCTTCCAGTTTTGCATATCTTTTTGTATCTTTTGCCACAGAGCCTCATAGTTATTTTGAAACAGTTTAGCATTGGAGTCTGTGATTTGTACTCCTAAATATTTGACCTTTGAAACAGTCTCAAAGCCTGCCATTCTTTCCAGTTCCTTTTTTTTTGCTCTCTGTCAGATTTTTGACAATCATTTTAGTTTTCTTCTGATTCAACCTGAAACCGGATACCATGCCATAATCTTCTATAATATTTTTCATCTGGATTATTGAGTTCATAGGTTGTGATAGGGTAACAACCAGGTCATCTGCAAATGCCTTAGTTCTATAGTCCTTTTGCCTTATAACTATTCCAGTCAAGGAATTCGAGTCCCGTATTGCATTGAGTAAGACTTCTAAAGTTAAAATAAATAATAACGGGGATAATGGACAACCTTGTCTGGTGCCTTTTTGTATGTTAAAATTCGATGTTAAGCATCCATTAATAATAAGTTGTGCATGTTGCTCTTGATAGATTGCACCAATCGCTTGTATAAACCGCTCCCCCAAATCCATTTTTTCCAAAGTCTTAATTATAAAGTTCCAATTCACTCGATCAAAGGCTTTTTCCGCATCCAAAAAAACCAGCACTGCAGAGATCTGTTTATTCTTATCTAGATAGTCCATTAGGTCTATAACTTGCCTAACATTCTCCTTCATATATCTGCCTTCAATAAATCCTGCTTGGTCATGATGAATTATCTTTTGAATAACTGGCATCAATCTGTTGGCTAGTACTTTTGCAAAGATTTTATAGTCTGTGTTTAATAAAGATATTGGTCTATAATTTTCTGGTTTCTTAGGACCTGATTCTTCTTTCGGAATCAATGAAACAAAAGCTGTTTTCCATGAGGAAGGTATCTTACCTCCTAGTTGTATATTACGAAATAAATCTTTAAGATGCTCAATCATTTCTTCTTGTAAAGTTTTATAATAAATTGCAGTTAAGCCATCCGTGCCTGGAGCTTTAGCTGTTTTTAATTGTTTTATAGCAAAACTGATCTCCTCCACTGTTATCAATTGTTCCAAACTTTTCTTTTGGCTCGTTGAAATTTTTGAAACTCTCTTGTTTTCCAAGTATTCATCTATAGTAATATTCTGTATGTCATCTTTAGCATATAACTTAGTATAATATTCCAAAAAGGCTTTTTTAATTAGATCTTGTTGATAAACTTCTTTATCAGCATATTCAGTACTATCAATAATTCGTGTCGATGCTTGCTTCCTCAAACTATACGCCAACCACCTGCCCGGTTTGTTAGCATTGGAAAAAGTATTATGCTTTGCAAATTGTAAGTTAGTTGCCGTTTGGTCTGCTATAAGCATTTGAAATTGATCCTTCAGAAGTTTTATAGCCATTTGCAATTTTCCGTCTGTTGGTTTTTGTATCAATTGTTGTTCTTTCTTTTTTATCTCAGATTCCAATTGTAGTCTTTTCTTCTGCTGACTCTGCCTGTGTTTAGAATTCATTTGAATTAGTACTCCCCGCATATATGCTTTAGCTGCATCCCAAACTGTTTCAATAGGGGTGCCTTTGTTCAGGTTAAATTTAAAAAACTCCTTTAAATGCTTTTTAAGTTCAATTATATTCTTTTCATATCTAAATAGATTCTCATTTACTCTCCAGGATCTTCTTTCTCTTTTACCCATCTCGATTTCCATCCTGACCGGACTGTGGTCAGTCAAAGTCCTAGGAAATATCTTTATTTTCTTTACTTTAGAGAGTAGATTAGAAGTTAAGAGAAAAAAGTCTATTCTGGAAAAGGATTTGTGCCTGTCTGAGTAAAAAGTAAAATCCAGTTCATTTGGGTTTCGAATTCTCCAAATATCTTTCAATTCCAAGTCCTCTTTCAGTTCAAAAAAAGCTTGTGGTAATTTATTCCCTATTTTGGCCGTGGTTTTTTTATCCAATCTAGGTTGGATTACTCCATTCCAGTCGCCCATTATTATAATGTTTGAGTAGTCCCAATCCAGAATTTTTAAATGAAGTAGCTTGTAAAAATTTTCCTGCTGTTGATTTGGGGCATATATTCCGACCAACAAGATTGGTCCAACATCTGTAATAACTTCAACTGCAATATATCTTCCATCTTTATCTGCTTCTATAATTTTTGCTACAAGTTTCTTATTTATATATATCACCACTCCATTCTTCTTTTCCTGATTTGAAGCAGCAAATTGCGTTCCCAATTTTGAATTTATCAAGTATTTCTGATCTTGCAATTTTACATGAGTCTCCTGTAAACAGATAACATCATTATGAAATTGTCTCAAATAGTGAAATATCTTCCTTCTTTTTTGCGGAGAATTCAATCCGTTTACATTCCAAGACAAAAATGTAAGTGCCATTTGACCCTGTCTGAAGTTTTGAGAGCAATTGTTGAAGATTCTCTCCTACGGTAGCAATCTTCGGTTTAGCTCCTCCCATGACTTCAGCTTGCTGCTTATCTTTGGTTCTTTTCTCACGCTGTGGCTTAATATATTCTTGCTGCTGTTGCTTCATTTGTTTAGACATTGCTCTGGTTATGCGTTGCTCTTCCACTTTAGATGTTGTTACTTCCAAAGCCATCGCCTCCTCTGTGATGGTTTTAGACATTTCTTCCAAAGGAGAAGCTTCGAATGGTGCAAAAGGGTCAACCACAACACCACCTACTGCTCCCATTAATTCTCTTGCCTCCCTTTGCGACTGCCTTATTTGTGGTTCTGTTTCTTGATCAATCTCGGCTTGTAATTGAGCTTCTTTATCTATTGGTGAAGATGTGCGTGGAGGAGGAGAACCCGCTTTCAAAACGTTGTAATAAAATTCTTCTGCTTTTTCAATAGTGTTAAGGCGGTATCTCAATCCTCGCAGCCTGAGTATTATACCTATTGGGGCATCCCACCTAAATTGTATGTTCTGTCTTTTCAATTCTGTCACCAAAAATCCAAAATCCTTTCTATCTCTTAACATTTTAGGCGGTAGTTCTTTAAAAACTCCAATCTCACTTCCATCAACTTGAACTGTTGTAACAAAAGAATTTTGCAAGATTTCATTTCTCATTCTTCTATCTGTAAAGTATATAACCACATCTCTAGGCAGTTGTCTTTGTACCGCCACACGAGAGTTAACTCTGTAGACCTTGTCCATCTTGCACAAAACCAGATCTGGTTCCACTTTCAACATAACTGCCAAAGCCTCTGCACAAATTTTCCTAAGATCTTCCCTGGTGTTCTCTTTTACACCTCTCAATCTGATAGCATATTCCATTGATCGAAATTGCATCATAGTAATCTCATTTTGCATTTTTTGTGTAACTTCTTCAATTTCTATAATTTTTGAGTCAGAAGCTCTGAATTTGGTCTCCATCTCTGAGGCAAGATTCTCCACTTTTTTATCAATCTGCAGCACTACCTCAGACAGGCCTTTAACCACTGTTTGAATATCTTGTTTAAGTGAATCATATTTCTCTTGAAACATTCCTTTAACCTCCTTCTCTGATCTTTGAATTTCTTTAATAATAATATCATATTGGCTTTCTTCCTTTGTCTGAGATTGCAACTGCGCTGTTTGAGGCTGCTTCTGTTTATGTGTGGGGGAGCCCCCCCCCCCTGGTTGCTTTGTTGCCATTTTACCTCTTAAGGATCTTCCTTTTCCACAAACTCTAGCAACTTTTCCCAAAAAGTTCTCCAGATTCAATCAGGTCTATAAAAGTCAATTGGTATTTTTATTTTATGTTATTTTATTTTTTGGATACTTCTGCCTCTTCCAGCCGGATTTGTTACTTTAAAATGTAGCCGGATACAGTAATCAAATTACTTTCGCTTTCAGCTCTCTCCACTAAAAGCAAGCGCCATTTTTTTTTCCTCCCCTTTTCTCAAAGCCAAATTACTTTCACTTTAAAAACTCTTTAAAATAGTCCAAAAAGCTTCCAATACTTGCTGTTTAGTGAGAAGTTTGAAATCTTCCTTATTTTTCGTTGTTATTAGTAATGCTGCCGCGCTGTCTTGTTCTGCTTTGAAGCAGAGTTTCCCAGTCGTCCGGAGCTTCAGCGGGGTGGATAGGGAGTCCCACCCTGTTAACTCCCCAGAAGCAAGAAAAGCTTTCTGGGGGTCTCACAGGGGACTCTACCTGCAGCCGCCGGCTCTCCTCACAAGCCCTTTGCGTCTCGGAGTTTTTCGAGCCGTTTCAATTGCCGAAACGGCTCTTTTACGGGCGATCGGGCTGGCGGTCTTCAAAGGACCGTCCGCAACAGCTGACGGCAACAGCGGAAGTCGCCGGTTATCATATTGATGTATTCTCCTTGTGTTCTTTTTCATTGTTTTATTATTTTACTTCTGTTTACCCTCTTTTCATGTCTTCCTTTTTATTGTTGTAAGCCGCCTAGAGTAGCGTCATGGGGAGATAGGTGGCAAATAAATTTAACAAATAAATAAATAAATAAATGACATTGTGCCTCAGAACTGAATCACTTAGAGACAGCAATCCTGGTCCCAGTTGCTATCAGGATCCAAGGGGTTGGGTATGTATCTTGAAGGAAGACACGATTCAATAAAATTTAATAAAAAAGATGTCCTGATGGAATGGAATTCCAGTTTTAAGAATGTGTTCCATTCTATAATGGATTGTTTTGCAGTATTACTGAGCTTTGTAACCACCACATGCAGAAGAAGTCATTTGTTTAATACATTTGCAGCAGCAAGGCCAGAGCTAGGCTTCTCCACAGCCCAGCCACGGAGGCTTGAGCTCCAGATACTGAGCAAAGTTTGTGACAGTCATTGTGATGTTACCCCCATAAACATTTGTTTTAGGTCAACAGCAGAGAACGTAAACACTCCTGTTCATACTGCTCAGGGGGTGAAATAGTTTAGTTGTTGACACTGATGCAGGCTAAGCTACAAATCTATTTGAAATATGCTTGCATCGGACAGAGCCTAGGGGTCCAGTAATCTCTGCACAAAGTTTAGATAAGCACCAGCTGCTGCTAGGAATACATTCAGAGAATAAACACCAGACTCTTTGATGGAAGGGCTTCTTTTCCCTGCTCTTATCTAGAGAGGCTTGTTCAGGAGGAAAAGAAACCATTCACTTATGCATTGCAGGTGGGGTTGCAACTCTAGAGACTATTTCTTTTTGATAGGAATTCAGCAAGTGCCTTCGAGGGAGTGGGAGACAGAGATAGATACAGGATAACAGTGTTGGAAGGGAACTTGCAAGTCTTCTAGTCCAACCTCCTGCCCAAAGCAGGAAGCTGTCCAGTCTCTTCTTAAAAACCTCCAGTGATGGAGCGCCCACAACTTCTGAAGGCAAGCCTTTCCACTGGTTCATTATTCTCATGGTCAGAAATTTTCTCCTTAGTTCTGCTTCTCTCCTTGATTGGTCGCCATCCATTGCTTCTTGTCTTGCCTTCTGGTGCTCTGGAAAATAGGCTGATCCCGCCACCGCCCCCCCCTTCTTTATAGCATCCCCTCAAATATTGGAACACTGCAATCATGTTACCTCTAGTCCTTTTTCTCACTAGACATACCCAATTCCTGCAACTGTACTTGGTACTGTTAAAACATAATCATCTTTGTTGTTGTTCTCTGCTCTCTTTCCAGAGTCTCAACATCTTTTTTATATTGTGGTCAAGTAGATGGAGTATTCCAAGTGTATTCTTATTAAGGCATTATAAAATGGTACTAACATACATACGTACATAACATGATCTTGATTGTATCCCTCTGTTCATGCAATCTAGGATTGCATTGGCTTTTTTGGATGCTAATGCACTCTGCTGGCTCATATTTAAAGGATTGTCCACTAGGACTCCAAGGTGCTTCTTGCATTGTTGTTACTGATCCAAGTTCCATCTATTCTATACCTGTACATAATATGGTGACAGAGAGAAGGAGGAAAAAAAAGAAGAAGGGAGGGAGAGAAAGAAAGAGAGAGAGAGATAATGAATTTTAAGTGTTATTTGCCTACAATATAAAATATTTTTATGTAACTCTCTTGCTGGAGCTATACAGGTGAGGAGTGTTTGTTTTACTGATTCTTCCGTCCTTCTTATGAGATTGATGACTTCACTGGACCAAAGGTTAATAATGTAGCTAGAAGAAATGAGCATTAGGCTCTGCTGCCTTTCGTGCTGATGCAAATAAGGTTAACCCTGATAGAACTGAAAGCAACTCAAAGGCCCAGTCATGGCCCTTGAAGTAATACTCCGAGATCAGCCTAGCCCAGATGAAGGGCATTTTCTGCTACAAGAGTCTGGCCTCGGTGGCTCCACCTAGGCAACATCTGCTTCTGCCCTTTCTAGCCACTGGATGACTGAGAACAGGGCAATTGTGCCTAACTGAACTCATCCCAGAGTCTTTCACAATAGGAGTAGTCCTCGACTTACAACAGTTCAATTAGTGGACATTCAAAGTTACAATGGTACTGAAAAAAGGGACTTATGATTGTTTTTCACACTTACGAACATTGTAACATTTCCATGGTAACATGAACAAAATTCAGATGCTTGGCAACTGACTCATATTTATGACGGTTGCAGTGTCCAGGGGTCATGTGATCCCCTTTTGCAACCTTCTCACAAGCAAAGTCAATGGGGAAACCAGATTCACTTAACATCCAGGTTACTAACTAATCAACCGCAGTGATTCACTTAACAACGGTTGCAAGAAAGGTCATAAAATGGGACAAAACTCACTTAACAAATGTCTCAACAACAGAAATTTTGAGCTCAATTATGGTCGTAAGTGGAGGACTACCTGTATTGAAGATGGCAAAAGGACTGCAAGCTTCTTGGAAGAAAGCTGTATTCCCACAGCAGCTCCTTAAAAAGAAATCCAATGTCCCTATCAGGACACTGCCATTCTGGTGGGGAGGGGACCTGGGGGCATTCTTTAGTTTATCTCGTGGCCATGGACCCGGCAGATGGGGCAGTGAGGCCAGCAGCCACCCTGGAGAACCCATCACACTCAGCATCGGTCCCTTCAAATGCCCTGGGGCTGGCAAGAGCCCCGCAGCTAGAACGGAAGACTGGGTATGAAATACGACTGTGACCCACAGCAGTTGACATACATGCAGAAATACAGGCGGGATTTCCAAATACAGGGTGCCCAAGTCAGAGTCATCATCCTGGCCCTGGAAGGCGCAGCAGCCAGATGGATGATGATCTTCCACAATGTTGATGCCTCAGAGTTGCAGAACTTCGACCATTTCATGATGGCAGCCCATCACCAATTCAAAGACCCCCTAGCAGATTGGAAGTCCCATGACCAGATCAGAACCATGAAGGCCCTCGTCACCTCTTGCCTGGACTATTGTAATGCTCTCTACATGGGGCTCCCCTTGAGGAGCACCCGGAGGCTCCAACTGGCGCAGAGTGCGGCCGCGCGGGTGGTGATGGGAGCGACGTGGCACTCCCATGTTACTCCTCTCCTGCACGAGCTGCACTGGCTCCCGGTGGTCTTCCGGGTGCGCTTCAAGGTGTTGGTTACCACCTTTAAAGAGCTCCATGGCTTAGGACCCGGGTACTTGCGGGACTGCCTACTACCACCAATAGCCTCCCACCGACCGGTACGCTCCCATAGAGAGGGGCTCCTCCGGATGCCGTTGGCCAAACAATGTCGACTGGTGGCCCCCAGGGGGAGAGCCTTCTCTGTGGGGGCACCCACTATCTGGAACGAGCTCCCCCCGGAGTTACGGAGGATCCCGGATCTTCGTGCCTTCTGTCATAAGCTAAAAACTTTCCTGTTCCACCAGGTGGGCCTGGCCTAATTTTTCCCTTTTTCCCTTCTTTTGTAAAAATAATTAAAACATTTTAAATTGTAAATATTTTAATATTTGGGGTTTTAATATTTATAATTGGGATTTTAAATAATTGGGGCCATTGTTTAATTTGGTTTTATTTGGCTTTTAAATTTTGTATGTATGTTTTTTACTTTTGGCTGTTCACCACCCTGAGTCCCCTTGGGGAGAAGGGCGGTATATAAATATAAATAAATAAATAAATAAATAAGTAGGGTCGCTGGCCAGTGGCTGAATACACTGAGGAGTTCCGAGTCCTCACCTGCCAAGTAGACTGTCTGGAAGACATCCTGGTGAGCTGGTTAAAGATGGGCTGAATGATGACCTCTACTATGCCTGCCTGGCCCACGGAGCCCCAAACCACCTCCACAATTGGTATATTTTGACAGAAGAGGTGGAGATTGACCTAGCCAGAAACCAGTACCGAGCTAGGAGAACCTGGAAGAGATCCCCAACCCAGGGGAAGCAAGAGCCATTCAAGCCGCAAACAGCCTTCCCACCACAGTCAACCACCTGTTTCAAGTGTGGAAAAGATGGGCACCACACAGCTGAGTAATGCTCAAATACCCTGGCCTGGAAATCTGAATGCTTGTCAAGTGGAAAATCAGCGAAAGCTACCCCAAGTGGAAAAGACACTGCACTGAGAAGTGGAGAGGCTGTGGGATTTTGCCCACTACCAAAACTGGGGGAGGGAACTCCAGCCTTGCCAGGAGAGGACCCCAGCCCATTTGAAACTGACTGGTAAATGAACCAGTCAAACCAGTCACACTGACCCTAAGACTATTCATCCCCAGCCAAAAAAGGAGAGTAAACCTGTCAGCCCTCTTGGACTCGGGGTGCATCCAGTGCTTAACAAGCCTGATTTTGGTAGGGAGATTGGGCATTTGCTTATGAAGGCTAAAGACTCTAATTGCATTTTACCAGCTAGACAGATCAGTCGCAGGTGGGGAACTGGCCATTTTCACTATGGAGCCCCTGGAAATAGCCATGGGGACCCACGACAAAAGATTCACATTCATTGTGACACCCGGAATGGAATGGCCATTGGTCCTAGGGCTCACCTGGCTGAAGAAGTGGAATCCCAGAGTAAATTGGAAAGAGGGGACCCTGAGATTCCAGTGGGGAGTAACTGGACCAGACGACCAAGGAGAGGAACTGGGTGGGAGCCCAAAGAAAGAAATGCAGCTGCAGGGAAGGACCAGCCAATGTAGGGTGTCCCCCGGGAGTATAGAGACCTAACTGAAGTGTTCAGTGAAGAGAGATCCAGTGAGGTCCCCCCTCACTGCCCCACAGACTCTGCCATCAAGATACTCCCAAAACCTTTGGTAGTTTGGACAAAACTACCAAAACCAAAGCTACTGTATACAGCATGTCCCCAAGGGAGCTCAGGGAACTGCGGGCGTTTATAGATAAGAACTTAGCCTGAGGGTTCATTGAGCCAGCCCAACCCAAAATCGTGGCTCTGGTGCTGTTCCAGGAGAAGAAGGATGGGTCTTTGTGCTTATGTGTGGATTATAGAAGTCTGAATGCAGTGAGCATGGAAAATGTATACCACCTTCCCCTGATGAAGGACATGTTAGCTCACCTCTCCAAGGGAAAGATTTTCTCAAAGCTGGACTTGAGGAATGCCTATTACAGAGTCAGGATTAGGGAAAGGGATGAATAGAAAATGGCTTTTAACACTCCGCGGGGGTGCTTCCAGTTCAATGTACTCCCAATCGGACTGCAGGTCACCCCAGAAGTATTCATGCAGCTGATAAACAAAGTGCTCCATGAGCACCTCTACAAAGGGATTTTGGTGTACTTAGATGATATTTTAATATACACTGAAACAAAAATGGAGCACGTAAAACTTGTCTGAGAGGTCCTAAATGAGCTCCGCACTGCAAAGCTCTATGCAAAACTGTCTAAGTGTGAGTTTCACAAAGAAAAAATAGACTACGAGGGTACCAAATCTCCCACAAAAGTGTGGAAATGGACCCCTAAAAGGTCTGAGCGGGCCCCTCCTGCATATGCAAGCAGCTACAAAGTTTTTTGGGCTTTGCCAATTTCTATCAACAATTCATTCCAACATTTGCACAAATTGCACTCCCCATCACCAACCTGCTAAAAAAAAAAGAGGGGGGGGCAAGCCGAAACCAAAGCAGCCACTAAATTGGACTATGGAATGTCAAGCAGCATTTGAAAAACTGAAATGGTTGTTTTCAGCAGGGCTGGTGCTGAAACACCCAGATCCAGAAAATACTTTGTCATCCAGGTGGATGTCAGTGATGTAGCAGTTGGGGCTGTCCTCCTCCAAGAGAATGAGCAGGGCCAGCTACAACCCTGTGCATACCCCTCCAAAAAACTTACAGACACTGAACAAAGATGAGCTGTCTAGGAGAAAGAGGTGTATGCCATTCGATGGGTTCTCCTCAGAAGTGGAGGCACTTCTTGGAGGGGAATAAAATCCCCTTCCAAGTCTGCACCAACCACAAAAATCTAGAGGTCCTTAAGACCCTACGGAAACTGTCCCCAAAGCAAGTCCACTGGGCCCAGTATTTCAAACTGTTTGACTTTACACTCAAATACCTCCCTGGGGGTAAGAACTTTTTAGCAGATGCCTTATCAAGAATGCCTCAGTATAATAACATAAAATCTGAGGTGGTCAAACCCCTGCTCCTGGCTTCCCAGCTAGCAGCTAAAATCATGACCAGGTGCAAGCAAAACAAGACCTCCCAACAGCCAATGCCACCACACACGCATTCAAACTGCCTCCTCACTGGTGACTGGTTCCAGGCTCACAAAAATTCTTGTTTGCTTAAGGACGATCTGGCTTGGATGAGAGGAAAACTGTATCTCCCAGCCAGCCAAAGACTTATCCTCATGAAGACCTGGCATGACTTGAAGTTGGCTGGCCATTTCGGATTTGTGAAAACACTGCACTTGATTAAGAGGCAGTTCTGGTGGTCGTCCCTTAAAAAAGATATAGAAAGTTACATGGCTAGCTGCCCTGTCTGTGCAGCCACAAAGAGAAGGCAGGGAAAAACTGTCAGAGTTTCTTGCAAAAATCAAATCCAGAAGCCCACACAAATAACTGATTCAGATGGTTTCATTAACTTCTTTATATTCACAATAATACATGAAGTAAGTTTACAATACCAACAGCAGATTCACAGTTTCATTTCAGCAGAGCAGAGAGCATGCATAGACTGAATAGTTTTAGTTTCAATTCTCTGCACAGAATCAGAAGCTGCAGACTAGGATACGCCCTGGCTCCAGTCTGTCTCAGCTCCCAATTGGCTGACTTAGTTGCTATGCCTATTTATTGGCTGACCTTGTTACCATGTTTTCCCAGTCATGAATATTCTGACACTCCTCCCTTCATGACTGGAAGAGTCATAAAACCAATTACTGTATATACTCGAATATAAGCCGAGTTTTTCAGCACATTTTTCAGGCTGAAAAAGCCCCCCTCGGTTTATATTCGAGTCACGAAAAAAAAAAGCCTTTTTAAAAGAAAAGAAAGGAGTGGACTCGTGTCTGCAAAAATAGAAAAAACAGCCCCTTTCAACTTCAGTATAGGTTAATTACCATAAGTTGATTTGAACAGCCTCCCGACTCTCAGCTGATTTGCTCTTAGCTGTTTTGGGCAGGGGTCTCTTTGCTAGCTGCAAAAAGTGCTGCTGGAGCACATTTTTTTTCTCCTTGCAAAATTTTTGGAATTTACTAAAGAACTGGCTGGAAGAAATCTTGTCAACAAGCCACCTTAAGTCTTCAGAGAAAGGCGGCATACAAGTTGAACAAATAAATGAATAAATAAATAAAATATAGAAGTCAAACCGGATTTTTTCTTACTGGGAATTATAGAAAAAAAATATAAGAAAGATACAAATTATTTATTACTGCATATACTCACAGCGGCACGAATAGCCTTCACTCAAAAATGGAAAGAGAAAGATATTCCAACTGAAGAGGAAATATTACTGAAATATTAACTGCGGAGAAATGGACAGACTCACTTTGGAACTCAAGGATAAAAGCGAAACTAAGTTCTACAAATCTGGGAACAGTTTTATGATTCGATAAGTAACAAGAGGGTAGCCAAGACAAATGTATAGTTTTAGAACAAAAATATAGATGTTATTATAGATAAATGTATGTTTAAGAGATAAATAAATATACAGAAATAAGGGGGAAAGTATTAATATCATATCATACTATGTTTAAATAATGAACAAAGCTTAAGAACTATATGTTTATATGACTACTAATATTATTGTAAAGAGACAGAAGATGTTTGGAACCAGTGATGACATATCTATGTCCAATGTTTTTTTAATTTTGTATTAAAAAAAACTTTAAAAAAAATATTCTTCCCATAGTGCACTCCACCCAATGGCTTGATCATTATGTCTGCCAAATTGTCCTCCGAAGAACAGTGAAGCAAGCTAATCAATTTACATTTTATGGCTTCCCTGATGTTACAATATTTAATGTCCAAATGTTTGCTTCTATTTTTTACTCTGTCACCTGTTGCCATTTAATGTAGGCAGCATTATCTTCATACACTGTTACAGCTTCATTTACCTTTACATTTAAATCCTATAACAGCTGTACATACCAGGTTATCTCTGAACAGAGTTCAAAGCAATAAATTCTGCCTCCGCAGTTGAAATGGTGACAGTTGTTTGCTTCCTCGACTTCCAGCCAATTAAAACCCCTCCAAACAATACCACAATCCCAGAATTGGACTTTTTGGTTTTTACATCATTTGCATAATCACTATCAACATAGCATTTCAATTTTAATTCTTTAGAGACCTGTATTTGAAGACCCAAACTCACAGTTCCCTTTAAATACCTAAGAATCCTTTTTAAACCCATCCAATGCAATTGCGTTGGTGCAGCAGTAAAGCAACTCAAAATGCTTACTGCACAAGCTATGTCTGGTCTGGACCACTGTGACAGATACAACAGGCTCCCTATTGCTGACTGATATATCTCTTGATCACAGGCTTCATTTTTGTCCTCACCCAAACTATGGGTGAACATATGAAAATCTATGCTCATAGGTGTCGGAGCTGTATTACAATCTTTCATGTTATATTTCTCCAACAACTGTTCAATTTTTCTTTTTTGACTGAGAACATAACCACCTTTTCCAGTTTTTTGTATCTCCACACCAAGATAATTTTGTATTTCTCCCAATTTTTTTAGTTCAAATTTCTTCTCCAACTTATTAGAAAATTCTTTTACCTGTGATACATCCTTTGCAATGAAACAAAGATCATCTACAAATGCCAATAGTTGACAATCCCTACCTTGTAACTTTCCAGTGTATATGCAACCATCAGCCTTCCAATTCTTAAACCCAAGACCTTTCAATGCCTTATCAATTCTTGAACCCAAGACCTTCAATACTTTATCTAAACAGATATTCCAAATCCTAGCTGACTGCTTCAGCCCATAAATGGCCTTGTTCAATTTATACACCATGTTAGGCCTTTTACTTGAATTGGTGGTGCTTGAATTATGTAAATTTCTTCCTCTAATTCTGCATTGAGGAATGCAGTTGTTATGTCAAAATGCCAAAATGCCAAATTTTATGGCCATGTGCTGCTGCTAACGTTAGTGCCAGTCTTATGCTTTCACTCTTTACTGTTGGCACGAATACCTCATCATAGTGCACATTTTTCATCTGTGAAAAACCTTGTGCCACTAACCTTGCTTTATATTGTACCTCATTGTTGGGCAGTACTTTCTTCTTGTATACCTACTTGCATCCTACAGTCATAGATTTGAACACTTTATGTTCATCCATGGATTTCATTTCCTTATCCATGGCTTCTTTCCATTTTATTTGTTCAATTCTAGGTAATGCCAACACTTCCTTATAGTTTCTTGGCTCATACCATACATTACACACCTTTACTTTACTAGCAGAATACCTGTCAGGTGGAATCCCTTTGTTCCATCGTTCTAACCTGTGTGGCATTGACTGCTCCTGTGTTTCAACCCTCTCTTGCTTCACATCTTTTTCAGTTTCTCCTCCCTGAATGCTTACACCATCACTAAGTGAGTTACCATCAATAAGTGAGTTACCATCACTAAGTTGATCGCCGTCACTAAGTGAATCATTCCAAAAAATTTCATCAATTCTGTTCCAATTTTGCTCTGCAAAATTAGCTGATCTGGAAATCACTATTCTTTTGCTCCCTCACTAAAATGATAGCTTTTTGAAGCTCATAGCCCATAAACCTGAGCTTTCTAGCCTTTGGTTGTCCCTTTCTTCTAACTGCTTTTGGAATATGCACCCACGCATTACTTCCAAAAACTCTTAAATGTGCCAGAGATGGCTTTCTCCCATATAGCATAGTATCATTAATTGATTAACTCCGCAGCCTAATTAAATAATTAGCAGTCAACATGGCTTCACCCCAATATGACCTGCTCAGACCAGAATCCTCCAACAGCGAGTCCTTCATGGTTTGTAAGACTCCATTTCACCTCTACAATACCATTCTCAACTGCTGTGTACGGATTTGTGCGTCTGTGTTTTATTCCCAACTGTTCCAACCACTGTTGAAAACTTGCTGACATGAATTCTGAACCTCTGTCAGTTTGCAGCTGATGTATCTACTGTTTATATCTTCTTTCCACAAAGCTCACCCATTGCTTAAATTTCTGTATCACCTCTGTTTTACTTTTTATTAAATAGCAGAACCCAAACCTGCTTTAGTCATCTACAATGACCAGCACATACTTTACTCCTCCCAAACTGGCTTGCATTGGCCCAACCAAATCTAGATGTACCAGCTCTAGAGCTCTTGTTGTCTGCCTTGTGCTACTCTTGCTTACCGGGAATGCTTTGGACTTTGATGACTTACATACTGCACAGTCCAAATATGCCTTACATCCCTTTAAATTCAACCCTTCTGCAAACTGTTCGCCAAGCTTTCCATGCAAGAGATGAACACATGAATCATGTTGTAGCACATTTCCAAATGTTTTGCACATTGAACCTTTTGTCCCTGTGTTGGAAGAAACATCCTTCTGGATTCTGCTCCAAGTGGGGAAAAAGACACTGGAAACATGGAGACTGCTTGGAAAGATGGTTTAATGGTGGACAGGATCACATGGCTTGAGTTCCTGAACAGAAAAAGGGCAGAGGAGCCTGAGTGGCATAGCAGGCTAATGCCTCCTACTAAGGCAGCATTTAACATCCAGCTGCCTGCAATTATTGCGAGTTCTAATCTCACCAGGTTCAAGGTTGACTCAGCCTTCCATCCTTTCTAAGGTGGGTAAAATGAGGACCCGCTTTGTGGGGGCAATAAGCTGACTTTGTATAAATATACAAAAGTATGAAGGCTATTTGCTTAACGCATTGTAAGCCGCCCTGAGTCTCCGGAGAAGGGCGGCATATAAATATAATTTTTTTTAAAAAAGGATACAGTAAATCCTTGGGTTTTTATGCTCTCTCTGTCTTTGCATTTCCTGCGCCCCTGAAAGAGTATCCTGATTGGTTGTCAGACTTCCAGGGGGTGAGGGTCTTAGCTAGCCTTGCTGGCTGATGGTCACATGTGCTTCCCAGGTCACATGCTTCCCAGGTCACATGTGGTGAGTTTCTGCTGCTATTGTGTAGAAGGCTAATCCTATCTTTGTTGGATCTTTGGCAATTGCTACTATGGCTCTGCCTGAAGGAGGTAGATCTTTGTTATGTAGAATAGACTGGCCCAAGCCTTAATAGCCCATTGACAAAGGGTGGGGGCAGGAAGATGGGAGCTGCTTCAAAACATGCTTATCCATTTCTCATCCAGGGAAATATAATTTTTGCCTTTTTAATATTTCCCAAAATATTTCACTCTTCCAGGAAAGGGGTGGGTGCTAACCTCCTACACCTGAAATACATAAAGATTATCCTCTTTTATGCCCTGTGCATATACATTCCCATTTCTCTTTATGAGACACCTCCCATTTGCAAATGTGGTCTCAAATCCTTGCTTGTCTAAACTAGAGACATTCAGAACATTATGCTCCATTTCAGGTACACATAATAGTATAATAGCATTTGGAAACTTTGTTTCCAAATATGGAATTTGCACACTGCCTCTTCCAATGACTTTAGCCTTCTGGTCATTTGCCAAGGCTACTGCATTTCCAGCAGCTAGATCCACCTGTAAAACAATTTAGAATTATTAACGATTGTTTGACTTGCCCCACTGTCAATCAACCATTTGTCTCTGCTATTGCAACAGCTAACTTTTGCAACAATAATTTGTCCATCTTGCAATTGTCTTTGCGAACAGTTCCTGTCTTGCAAATAATTTTTTCTTTGCAAACAATCCTTCTTTAAATGTGTTCTTTCACCATGATTGAAATACCTCTTCTGTTGCTGGACTGAAATCTGATACCTTCTGCTGCCAGTTATCTCTTTGTAGATATCTTGTTTGTTGCTAGGCTGCCTGGAGACAGCCAGTCTATGGAATTTTCCATTCTTCTCTCTCTGTTCCTTGGGCCCCCACCTCAGGAATTCCTCCTTGTGGCTCTTTCTATAATGGCATTTCTGCTCCTCAGCAATCAAACAAGCCTTTAAAGCCTCCAGACAATTCCTGCTCTGGTTTGCATTCAAATACTGCAGAAACAATGTGCCACGTTTCATCCAGACAGTCTAACACTAGCAGCACTTTCTGGGACTCAGGAAACTTCATTCCACACTGTTCTAACTCCACAAATAAAGTTTGCATTTGTACAAAATGCTGTTCCACAGATTCTCCTGGTTGCAAACAGGCTCTGTATAACTTTATTGATAATTGAACAATATTGCATGCTGACATATATAACATGCACAATTCTTAGCTTCAGCCAGACAACCTTTGCATTCTTTAAATCAGCTACATTGAGAGATTGTTCATCTTCCAAACTCAATATGATAAAAATCATTGCTTTATCATGCTGCCTCTGCTCAGCAGCTGCAAATGGTGCCTGTGGTGGATTAATAACCATATCCCACAGCTCCTTTGCCTTCAGGAAACAATCTATCTTTGCAGTCCAAACAATATAGTTCTTCTGTCCCAAATGAGGCAGAGAGCTCTCCTGCAATTTAACAGCAGCCATCCTGCAAGTAATGTAAATGATGCGGGTTCAGCTAGATGAACACTGAAGGGCCCTCTTCATTCACATTATTGTAAGAAAGAAAGTGTGCTTGTTTGAGAGAAACGTGCTGGTTGGAAAGTATAATAAAGGCAGTTAAACCCCATTATTGGTAATATATCTTCTGATGAGGCCTAGCTGTCACGGAAGGACAGCCATATAGAGAATGTCTGAAAAGCTTCACTGTCATCCACACAAAGACATGTATGGGGCAAAGAGTTAATTATTACCTAAGGACAGCAGTAAAAACTCCATTAGTACTTACAGAACTTAGGAAAGTGGTCCAGCTGAAAATAATCTTATAAACTAGAAGCTAATGGTTTAGTAATGAGGAAGTGTCTGTTATTTTATAACAAATGTATGGAACAACTATATGAGGTCATGTATTTGATACCAAATGTAATTTTACCATATATGGAAAATGTATTAGATTTGTCTAATACATTTGTCTTGAAAAGATATATAAACAGTTGTGTCAAAGCTCTTGGTTGTTCAGACTTTCAGGTATGAATCTGCTCTGAACCTTGCGCAAATAAACTGGCTCTGACTGACCCGGAATGTTGTTTGGTCCCATCATTCCATAACACAAGCCTTATACATAGGCAGTCTCTTCAGCTTAATTACAATTCAATCTTTCTGTGTGCTCTGGGCCTGTCAGAGTTTCTTGCAAAAATCAAATACAGAAGCACACACAAATAACTGATTCAGCTGCATTCATTAACTTCTTTATATACACAATAATACATGAAGTAAGTTTACAATATCAACAACAGATTCACAGTTTCATTTCAATTCAGATCAGCAGACAAATTCACACACACTGGTTTCAGTTTCAATTCTCTGCACAGAATCAGAAGCTGCAGACTAACCCATGCCCTGGCTCCAATTTGTCTCAGCTCCCAATTGGCTGACTTAGTTGCTATGCCTATTCATTGGCTGACCTTGTTACCATGTCTTCCCAGTCATGAATATTCTGGCAAAAAAAAACAGGGTTATTGCAAACTGTAGCAGAGCCATCAGCGCCATGGAGAGAGATCTCTATAGACTTTATTGTAGAACTGCCAGAAAGTGCGGGAAACACCATTATTTGGGTCGTAACAGACCTGTTTTCAAAGCAGGTCCTCTTTATCCCTGCCAAAAGTTCCCCATTGCCAAGATGTTCCTACACCACATATACCAACTATACAGTGCCCCCCAAAGGATCATATCCAATCGGGGGGTCCAATTCACATCAAAGTTCTGGAGAGACTTCCTAAGCCTTCTAGGTAGTGATCAGGGCCTGAGTTCTAGTCATCATCTTCAGAATAATGGGTTGGAAAGATCTAACAGGGTTCTAGAGCACTATTTAAGATGTTTCATCAACTACCAAGAAGATAATTGGACCGACCTCCTGCCTTTTGCAGAAGTTGCTTACAAAAACTCAGTGCATTTGAGCACTGGTTTCACCTTCTTTAGAATTGCCAACGGCCAAGAATTTAAACCAATGCCAGAACTACCCATAGAGCAGTGGTTCTCAACCTGTCGGTCGGAACCCCTTTGGGGGTTGAATGACCCTTTCACAGGGGTCACCTAAGACCATCCGAAAACACATATTTTCAATGGTTTTAGGAATAATTTTATGGTTGGGGGTCACCACAACATGAGGAACTGTATTAAAGGGTCGTGGCATTAGGAAAGTTGAGACCCACTGCCATAGAGGAACCTACCATACTCTCCCTTAAGGAGTGGAGACATCAACTGCAAAACGTCTGGCCAGTGGTAAGAGAAGCTCTAAGCGAGGCTAGAGCTGCTTTTAAAGCACAAGCTGATAAAAAAAGAACAGAGCCCAAGCCATTTAAAATAGGCGATAGGGTGTACTTATCCACCAAATTCCTGCAATCCTTGCAACCTTCCCAAAAATTGGGACCAAAATTCATAGGACCTTTTCCTATCATCTGAATCATCAACCCAGTGACATTTGAGTTGCTGCTGCCAAAAATCCTCAGGCACCCCATATTTCATTGCAGTCTATTGAAACCCGAAATCACCTCCCCACTGAGACCATCCCACCTCCACCTATCATGATTTAAGGTGAGCAACACTTCGAAACTAAGGAAATTCTGGACTCACACACATATCACGGCACCACGCAAAACCTATTTGCTTGGAAACACTTGCCTCCCTCTCAGAATGAGTGGAAAGCTAAGAAGCATGTTAGAGCCCCAACTTACTGAAAAGATCCCATGCACAATACCCTGATAAACCCAAATAACTCATTGCTCTGTTCTCTCTTTGTGTTTTCCAGGTGGACTTCTCCTATTCCTAGGGAGGCAGCAAGTCAGGTCCCATAGATTCCTATCGGGACGCTGCCATTCTGGTGGGGAGGGGGCCTGGGTGCATTCTTTAGTTTATCACCTTCTTCCTGGTGCCTGTCTATCCTGTGCTTTGATTTACCTTCCTGGGAATGAAAGAGGGGAGGACCATCTGTTTTGTCTCAGCTGCAGAGCCTCCAGCAAGCAACGCCTGAGAACAGCTGCTTCTTCTTTTTTTTTTTTGAATTTTTTTTAATTAAACACATATTAAAACATTGGACACGGTGTAACCGTCCTGGCATTATCTTTGCCATACATACTGTCAGCCTCATGATGCTTGCTTGCTTTCAGCTGCCATTGTAATGGGAGGGGGTGGTATTGCTGGTATTTGGGATGGGGGGGGGGAAGTGAGCTGGTGGAGATGTCTCGGAAAAGGGAGGAAAATTCTCACTGTCTTCATAGCAGCTGCAGAGAGAGCTGATAGCTGTCAAGGTCAACTGTTCCGGCATACCAGATAGATGGGGCTGTCTGAAGAACTACCCCACATGACACCTTGGGGAGATGTGGATTGGAAATCAACCTGGGTCCTTGGGGGGAGGGATTTGGGGGTGCTTTCAATATGTAATTTTTGCACCTATTGCCTCAGACTTTGCTTTTTTTTCACTGCATTCAGTTCATACTCAGTAAAAGTACCTTTCTCTACAAACATGGAGTTGAGGTTTTTCTTTCTTGAGTTATGAATGGAGGCAAGCCTGACATTAAGCAAAGTCTCCTTTAACAGCCATCCTGAAGAAAACTCTACCATGGGGGCTGAGCCAAGACTGTCTGATCAAGACAATGACCAAAAGGACATGGGAGCTGCTGGGTCCACCCCTCCCTTGTCAAAGCAAGGTGGGGAGGTTTCAGACTGGATGTCAGAATTACAGCTTGAAGAAAAACCAGCCAGAGCCAAATGGTCACTGGGTATGGGGAGGATGGATCCTTCAGAGGAAATCCCCTCAGGGATGATAGTTACCAGACACCAGTGGGAAGAGGCAGCTTGGCAGGAAGAAGACAGAGAAGACCTCCTGCTGACTCAAGCCAACTCTTGAAAGAGGCTTTTGAGAGTTGGAAAGCCTGTGAAAGGTATGCATTGCTGGCCCAGAGGGAGACTGAATGCCAAAGGAGGGAAGAGGAGGCTTCAGCAAGCACAGAAGAGGTCCCCAGGGTTCAGCCAGAAAGAGAGCACGCTGCTGGGCTCATGCTACGGCCGCAGCCCAGGGGGACCCTGTGTGGGGGCCAGGAACCAGGAGGCATTGAATTCCAAAGGTTCCGCCGCTTAACTTAAAATACGGAGGGGACCCCAAGGGTTTGGTCTTCTTTCTATCCCAAGTGTGGAACCACATGGAGAAGTATGGAGAGGATTTCCCATCGGAAGCCATCCATGTGAGATGCGTCACTATGGTCCTGGAGGAAATGGCTGCTGACTGGTGGGTGGGCCTCCATGATGAGAATTCTCCCCTGCTGAGGAATTATGACCAGTTCATGATGAAACTCAGAGGGCGCTTTGAGGACCCCCTAGCTGAGCGGAAGGCCAGAATCAGGATGAAGTAGATAAATCAAGGATGGAGATCGGTGGCTGAATATACCCAAGAATTTCGTGAGCTGGTGTGTCACATGAGGGGGTGGTCCCAGGAGGCCCTGATGGAATGTTATAAGGATGGCCTCAATGGGGATGTCTACAAGGCATGCTGCTCCCATGGGGGCCCTCAGGACCTGCAACGCTGGTATGTGATGGCAGCCAATGTGGAAATCGACCTGATCAGGATCGCTTCCATGGGGGTCATGTCTAGAACAAGCCGTCCCCTGCCCCACAGAGTGAAGGCCCTAGAATGTCCAAAGGAGGGTCAGCAATGAAGCCGAAATCCACAGCGTGCTTCTGATTGTTTCTCCAAACCTGGTTCCAAGCCGACCCCTACAGAAGGGAAGAAAGCTGACAAGCCTCCAACAAAGAATTGCGAAACTGTTCTGAAGGGGGTGGAAGTTGTTGAGTTCACTTCCCCCAGCCTGGGGGAGTTGGAAACTCTGAACACCGCAAATGACATCGATACTGAAACTGACTCCAATGATGACCCCTTGGTAAGTCAGTGTGGGGGGCCCATGACCATCCCAGGCACACTAAAGGTGCTTTCATCTGGGGCCCAGGGGAAGATGCTAGCCCTCTTAGACTCTGGATGCACCAGGTGTGTCATCAGCCCTGAGGTGATAGACAAACCGGGGCTGAGACTAAAAACTATGAAAGTGCCCATCGCATTTTGCCAGTTGGATGGGTCAGTAGCAGGGGACGGCCCAGCCCATTTTGTAACTGAACCAATTGAAATGTGGATGGGGGACCACCGAGAGGCCTTGAGTTTTATCGTGGCCCCGGGCATGGAATGACCCCTTTTGCTTGGACTGTCCTGGCTACGGAAATGGAACCCCCAGGTGAACTGGAGGACGGGGTGGTTACACATCCCTTCCACCACCACCCCCCGGGGAAAGAAGTGGGCAAACTTTTTTGCATGGCCAAAGCTGCAAAGGAGTGGGCAGCGGTGGCGAGTGAACATATTGCGAGGGAGGAGAAAATCCCTTAGGAATATTGGGACCTCAGGGGAGCTTTCAACAAGAAGGCATCAGACATGCTCCCACCCACTGACTGTGGCATAGAAATCCTCTCGGGGTGAAGCTCCCTAAGCCAAAGATCTATTCCATGACCCCACATGAGTTGGAGGAGCTGACGAACTTTATTGATAAAAACCTAAAATGGGGCTTCATCCAGCCGGTGAGGCCACAAGTGGCTGCCCCGGTTTTGTTTTGGGAGAAGAAAGATGGCTCTCTTCGCTTGTGTGTTGACTATAAGAATTTAAATGCTATTTGCATGGAAAATGTCTATCCACTGCCCCTTATGAAGGACATGCTAGCTCACCTGGCAAAGGGGAAGAACTTCACTAAGCTGGATTTGAGAAAGGCTTACTACAGGGTCCGGATTAAGGAGGGGGATGAGTGGAAGACTGCTTTCAATTGACCCTTGGGTTGCTTTCAATTCAGGATGCTCCCCTTTGGGCCACAGGGGCCCTGGCAGTGTTCATACAATTAATAAATGAGGTGTTACATGAGCATCTTTACAAGGGGGTACGTAGACCATGGATGAACACATGAAACTGGTGCAGTCCATTCTGAAAAAACTCAGAGCAGCTGAACTGTATGCTAAATTGTCGAAGTGTGAATTCCATCTGAGTAAGATTGACTATTTGGGTTACCACATATCACATGAGGGGATTGAAATGGATTCGGAGAAAGTCCGGGCTGACCTAGAGCGGGCACCCCCACACACCTGCAAGCAACTACAAAGCTTCTTGGGCTTTGCTAACTTTTATCAGCAGTTTATTCCAACATTTGCCCAGATTGCCTTGCCCATTACCAACCTCCTGAAAACAAAGGGGGATGACAGGCTAAAGCCCAGTAGGCTGCTCCAATGCACCATGGAATGTCAGGCGGCTTTTGAGAAACTAAAGCGATTGTTTGCCACTGAACCGGTCCTGAAGCACCCTGACATGGAGGCCCCTTTCGTCGTCCAGGCTGATGCAAGTGATGTAGCTGTCGGAGCGGTGTTACTTTGTAGGAAGTTATCACCCACTCCTTTCCTAGAAGAATGAAATATTTTAGGAAATATTAAAAAGGCAGAATATTATATTTCCCTGGATGAGAAATAGAGAAACATGTTTTAAAGACAAAGCAACTCCTACCTTCCTGGTAGCAACAGAATCCATCTAGCAACAGAAACTCTCCACATGGTACCTGGGAAGATTACATCAGCCAGCAAGGCTAGCTAAGACTTCCCTTCCCTCTCTGTATCTTAAAGTAACAACTCAAATTTATGAGGAATCGTTTTAAGTTCATTTACAAGAAAAGAAAAAAAATCAGTCTTGCATTCATTGTATGTGTTTATATGGTTTTACCTGTTCATTTCTTTCCAAAGTATGTGAATCCAGTTTTTTCTTTCTCATCTGTTGTGTCTCCATTTTGTTGAAACTGCATTATCTGTTTAGTAACTGCAATACTGTTGTGTTGTTTCTTTTCAAACTCTGCCTGCAAGCTATCTATCCCACCCCCCCAATCTCTAATCCTGTTACAATGCCTTTCCTGGGAAGATTACCCACACAAGGGGGGAGGGGATCCT
This sequence comes from Ptyas mucosa, assembly GCA_012654045.1. Taxonomy (NCBI): domain Eukaryota; kingdom Metazoa; phylum Chordata; class Lepidosauria; order Squamata; family Colubridae; genus Ptyas; species Ptyas mucosa. The sequence goes on from WNWU01000029.1 coordinate 15,577,291, forward strand.
GTTCTAATGTCTTTCAGCCCTGCACAGATGACTCTGCAACTGTGGAAGCAGAGCACATGGATCCAGATGCTGCTTCCAGAAGAGACCTTCCATCTGCTTGTACCAGGAATTGGGTTTGAATCCAGTCTTCACTGAAAGTCATCACAGCAACCAGAGTGAAGCAAATCCTCCCAAGCCTGACTGACCAGTCTTACCACCAAGCATGCCACCCAGCAGACATGGAAGAAATGACCCTGAAATGGACAAGTAAAGACCAAAAGACTCTTTTCAATCCCCAGAAGACAGCTGGAAAGGCTATGGGGGAAGGCTGGAAATTCATCGTAAGGTTTTCTTTCTTGTCTCATTTATATTGTAATCAGTTTATTGTAAGAATTGTATTTGGGAGTGGTTGCCACAGCAAGTTATGTACACCTTAGATTTCTGTCTGTTGGGGAGGAGAAATATGTCCAAAGTATTGCCTGTATTGTAAAAGTAGCTGCATACACATACACACACAGAGAGACACACCATTCAGAATTAGACTGAAACTATTCCCTTCACTTACCTCCACACAAAGCTTCTCCTAGGTTGATTTTTGCTCTGTGGCACTAAAAGCCCAAGGAGTCATACCTCCCTGCTAATTCCATGGGGGAGGGGCAATCCCCCTCAGGCAATTCCCTCACTTGAAGAGAGAGCAGAAAAAGTGATATCCAAAACCCAAGCCCTGACTGTGACTTATAAATGATGCTGCCCAGTTGTCCAGTAAAGCATGATATATTGCGCTGGTGGTCTCATGAGTAGAAGTCCCAGGGCTCATTGTGTGTAATAATACCAAAAAAGAAAAAAAGAAAGAAAGAAAATTAAAAGAAGAAGAAGAAGAAGAAAAAAGCCTGGATTGTACACTGACTAACCTCAATTTGGACTCACAAATCCTGGATGCACTTACCAGAACTTTTCCCCTGGCTGCTAGACCTTCATGGTTGAAAGCTTTTTGGGAGTCACTGAAGGAATCCTTTTCTGTTACCTCTATCAATGCCTTCCCCTTTGCATTAGAACAATTAAAAGCACCTATCAAGTATCCTTGATCTGATCAATTTTAATCTTTTGCCAAGAACTTGTTTCAAAACTCACGTTTTGGGGGGGGGGGGGAGTAGGGATTGTAGGAAGTTAGCACCCACTCCTTTCCTAGAAGAATGAAATATTTTAGGAAATATTAAAAAGGCAGAATATTATATTTCCCTGCATGAGAAATGGAGAAAAATGTTTTAAAGACAAAGTAACTCCCACCTTCCTGCCTCCCGCCACCCTTGGTTAATGGGCCATTAAGGCCTCAGCCAAGCTCACTCATTTCCCCCACCTTTATCAATGGGCCATAATCTGCAACACATAGGACCCATCTAGCAACAGAAATGCCCCACATGGCACCTGGGAAGATTACATCAGCCAGCAAGGCTAGCTAAGACCCCCACCCCCTGGGAGTCTGACAACCAATCAGGATACTGTTTCTGGGCCCCAGGAAGTTCAAAGCCAGAGAGGGCATAAAAGCCGGGGACTCACTGCATCTCGCCCCTTTTCTGTTCAGGAACTCAAGCCATGTGATCCTATCCACCATTAAACCATCTTTCCAAGCAGTCTCCATGTTTCCAGTGTCATTTTCCCCACTTGGAGCTAAACCCAGAAGGATATTTCTTCCTACAACTTCAAGCAAATGCTGATGGGTCTTTGCAACCCTGTGCTTACACCTCCTGCAAACTGTCTGGGACTGAACGGAGATGAGCAATTTGGGAGAAGGAAGCTTTTGCCGTCTGCTGGCCCTTGCTAACCTGGAGGCATTTCCTTGAAAGGTCAAAACACCCTTTTGTGGTGTGGACAGACCATAAGAATTTAGAAGCCCTAAAAATCCCTCAGAAATTGTCACCAAAACAGGTCCGGTGGGCACAGCACTTCAATCACTTCAATTTCTCCTTACCTACCAGGAGGAAAGAACTTTATGGCCAATGCCCTCTCGCGATTGCCTCAATACAATGGTGCACGTTTAGAGGTGGTCCACCCGATTATCCCTTCGAAGCATTTGGCAGCTCCTGTTGTTACCAGAGCCCAGGTGAGAGGAGAACTGGACCTACCCACTAGTTTAAGGGAGCAGTTAAAAGAAGCACTACAAACTGATGTTTCGTTCACCTCCCATGGCAACAAGTGTACTGTGTGTGATGGTTTCACATGGATGGGGACCAAATCGTATGTCCCAGCCAGTCTGAGGGGGGCAGTATTGTTGTAACAGTCCCATGATGCCAAGTGGCCAGACATTTTGGGTTTGTTAAGACTCTACATTTGGTCAAAAGACAATTTTGGTGGCCTTCCCTAAAATATCGAGGCATATGTCACTAGCTGCCCGGTATGTGCTTCGGCAAAGAGGCCGCCAGGGAAGCCTCCTGGCCTACTCCAAACTGTGGACAGACCAGGGGCTCTGTGGAAGGAGATATCCATGGATTTTATTGTTGAATTACCTGAAAGTAATGGAAATACTGTCATTTGGGTGATTACGGACTTGTTCTCCAAACAAGTGCACTTTGTACCCTGTTCAAAAATTCCCTCAGCAATGACATTAGCTAAATTGTTTATTCCATATATCTATAGGTTACACGGGGTTCCAGAACAAATTATTTCTGATAGAGGGGTTCAATAAGAGCCTGGTGGTGGTATATAAATCTAATAAAAAGTAAAGTAAAGTGGCGCAGAAGACTAAAGCATGTTATTAACATTCAACTGCCTGCAATTACTGCAAGTTCTAATCTCATCAGGCTCAAGGTTGGCTCAGCCTTCCATCCTTTCTAAGGTAGGTAAAATGAGGACCCAGACTATGGGGGCAATAAGCTGACTGTATAAATATACAAAAGTATGAAGGCTATTGCTTAATGCATTGTAAGCCGTCCTGAGTCTCTGGAGAAGGACGACATATAAATCAATTTTTTTAAAAAAAAATTCACCTCCCACTTTTGGAGGGAATTCCTGAGGTTGTTAGGCTCCACCCAAGGACTAAGCTCCACCCATCATCCACAGACTAATGGGGCTTGTGAAAGAGCTAACTCGGTGTTGGAACAATACCTAAATACATGGGACAGTTTTCCATTGTGCGAATCGTAAGCCCTGTCATCGTACAGTTGGAGCTACCTAAAACCCTCTGGAGAATCCACCCAGTGTTCCATGTAAGTTTGCTGAAACCTGTACATGCCTCTTCGATTCATCTGGACTCAACCCCTCCCTCTGGGCACATACTAACATAAAAAATAAGTATCATGTATTTGGTCTATTCAGTATTTACATATATAAGGACATTATTTTTGTATCTATATTACTTATACATTTGTCTTATCCTCTTTCATTCTATTGTAATTACATACATAACCTTAGTTCTCCATTCTATAAGTTTTAGTCAGTTCATATTTTTCCTTTCCATTCCAACCCTCCTTTCCATTCCAATCATTGATAAAATTTGCTCTGTATCTAATAATCTGACTCGACTTTATTTTTCAATTCCAATGTTAAATTGTCCATTTCCGGACATGTCAATTTTTTTTTGATCACTTCATCTTCTAGGGGGATTTCCTTATTTTTCCAATTTTGGGCAAAAATCATTCTTGCTGCTGTTATAATATGTATTATTAAGTAAATTACCCCTCTACTATATTTCCCATTTATAATTCCCAATAGAAATAGTTCTGGTTTATATTCTATTTCTTCTCCAATTACTTTTGTCAGCCATAAATGAATTTTCGGCCAATACTCCTTTGCTTTTTTACATGACCATCACATATGGTAGTACGTGCCTGATTCATGATTACATTTCCAACATTTTGGTAATAAATTTCTAAACATTTTTGCCAATCTTGCTAGTGGGTAAGTTGCTTTTGGGTGGCTTGCTGGTGCAGAGGATGTTGGTGATTTTGAGTCTGATTCTGTTAGCATCGTCAGGGTTGATTTTGGTCAGGCTGGTTTCAACTCCGCATATAATGGTATCAGTGTTTCTGGTGTTCTTGTAGTCTTTGGAATTTGTTGGCGTGTGTGTCTGTCTTGAGGGTGGTCTGTGTTTCGGCTCTCCAGATGTTGAGTTGTTTGGATTTGTCCCAAAGTGCAGGATGGATCTTGTTGCTGAGTTTGAGGTGAAGTGTGAGGAGATCTTTGTTGATTCTATCTAGGAGGAATCTTTGTGTGAAGTTCATTTCTGATTAGGGCCAATTCTGTTCTTTTCAGGATGTGTTTGGTGGCTGCAGAGTTGGAGTGGAATTTCAATTGGAAGCATGTGGGGATTAAATGTTGATCTCGGCAGTTGCCTAGGAAGACTACAAGAATGCCAGAAATAACCCCCCCCCCCACAGCCACACATGAAACAAACAGTGCATAACATCTCAGATAGGATCCTCACCAAAGCTGAAACCAATGTCCTTTCCAAAGGATTCAACTTTGCAGTCGCTCCCAAACACATCCCCACTGAAACCATTATATGCGGAGTTAAAACCAGCCTAACCAAAATCAACCCCGATGATGCTAACAGAATCAGATTCGAAATCACCAACATCCTCTGCATCAGCAAGCCACCCAAAAGCAACTTACCCGAAGAGGAACAGACAGCACTACTTAACCTGAAAGAAGACACCAGCATAATAATCCTACCAGCAGACAAGGGCAACGCCATGATGGTTATGAACACATCTGACCACCAAACCAAATTAACCAACCTACTCCAAGATTCCACATACAAACCCCTAAACACAGATACCACCAGCTGCCTGGGAAAAAACTACTAGATCCAAAATAAAAGTCTCCCCCATCAGTGAAGAGATCCAGCAAAGAATCATTCCCAGAGAGAAATCATCCAGATGCCCTAAGCTCTATGGTCTCCCCAATACACAAAGAAGGAACCCCACTTAGACCCATAGTCAGCTCCATAGGCTCACCTCTACAAAACCTAGCCAAATTTCTCACCCAGCCCTATGCAGAATCCATCACCTCACATGTAAAAAACTCATTCCAGTTCATAGAGATCATAAAGAAACAAAACTTACAGCCCAACAACCTACTCGTGAGCTTTGATGTCATATCCCTCTTCACCCAAGTGCCAATCAAAGAAGCCTTGACAGCTATCCAAAACAAATATAACCCCCCCCCCAAGCACATCCTAGATCTGACCAACCACTGCTTATCCAACACATACTTCATCTATAATGGACAAAAATACAAACAAATAGAAGGAGCACCCATGGGATCACCCCTCTCACCTGTCATTGCAAACCTCTACATGGAACACTTTGAAACCCAAGCTCTAGAAAAATCTGATCACAAACCCAAACTGGATCAGATATGTAGATGACACCTTCATAATTTGGCCACAAGGGAAAGAAAAACTGGACAACTTCCTCACACACCTCAACAGCCTACACCCCAAAATACAGTTCACCATGGAAACAGAAGTTAACAACCAACTTCCCTTCCTGGATGTCTTAATATACAGGAAATCCAATGGCTCCCTAGGACACACCATCTACCGAAAGAAAACACACACAAATCGCTATCTGCATGCACTCTCACACCACCAGCACAGATCAACTTCGTAGTCAAGACACTCATCTCCAGAACAAAACGCTTAGCTGACGAACAACACCTAAAAACTGAACTACACACTCTCACTAACATACTAACATCCAACGGATTCCAAAGAAATAAGATTACCAACCTAATTCAAAAAGAAACCCCCAGTAAAATCCAAGACAGAGAACAAGAAAACGGCAAAGCCCTCCTCCCATACATAAAAGGCACCACAAAGAGAATCAGCAAGATCCTCCACAAACACAACATTAAGACAGCATTCTGCACAAACTGAAAAATATCCACCATCCTAAGAAACCCCAAAGACAAAATTGAGTTAGAAAACCAAGGAGTATATGAAATCCCATGCCCCACCTGCCCCACCACATACATCGGACAAACCAACAGAAGAATAAGTGCACGTATTGAAGAACACAAGAACTCAGTCAGAAAAGAGGAACTAACTTCTTCCCTGATCCAACACCTTAAAGCCACAGGAGATTAAATTGACTTTAAAAAGACCAGAACTATTGCCAAAACCGAACACTTTAACAACAGAATAATCAGAGAAGCATTGAGATAGAAAAATGCCCACACAGCATGAATAAACGAGATGATACCTCCCGCCTACCAGCCATTTGGAAACCCGCCCTTATTGACAAACGAGTCCCTAACACAAAGAATGACACCAGACCCACACTCACGAAAACCACATGGGATGTCATCACCACACATCCACGCAAAAAGCAAACCCAAACCCACACTGATGATGAGGCACGACCACAAACCAGAAGCCAGACCACAGCTGCATCATTAGCCACTTTAAACCCTTCCAATCCATACATGAAGCAAACTGACACCCACCATGAAGATGTGGCATGATCACGAACGCGAAGCCAAACAACAGCAACGCAGCTCACCAGCTCAAATCCCCCTGCAATTCAGACTAACCTAAGCACAACCAAGCCCCCACCCAAACAGAACACACCCCCATCCAATCAGAGCACAGCCAACCCCCCATCCAATCAGAGCACAGCCAAGCCCCCAACCAATCAGAACACACCTCCACCCAATCAGAACACACAGTCAAGCTCCCCCCAATCAGTTCACACCCCCACTGGCAGTTACAAGAAAGAAACAGCTGCGCACACATTGCTCCGAGAAGCACGAAGCTGAAAACATCAGCCTGAAGATGACAAATAAGATTTCGTCGAAACGTCACCAAGACACTTCCAATTTTACGCGGGAGAAAACCCTAATAACCAAAGACCTACCTATATATATGTATGTATGTATACCTACCTACCTACCTACCTACCTACGTATGTATGTATGTATGTATGTATTATATATTTGTTCTCTTGGTCAACTCCTCCTTCTATTTGTTCGTCATATTTTTAACTATCATTTTAGTTTTGTCCTTGTTAATTTTCAGTCCAGCTACATCTCCGTATTCTTCTAATATTTCCATAAGTTTCACGCTTGATTGTAGTGGTTCCTCAAGGATAAAAACCAGATCGTGGTCCTCCAGCAAGCGATGCCTCAGAACAGCTTCTTATCACCTTCTCAGCCTGCAAGTCTCAAAACAACTTTGAACCTGTGGATTGGCCTATTCAACACTGGACTGAGGGGAGGGGTCTCTAACAGTTTTAATCTAATGGAATGCGTGGGAATCTTCAAAATCTTCTTTGTCTTGCTATCACTTTCCTTTCAATAAAAGTTTCTTTGAAATGCTAAGTGCTTCAAGAGTTACTTTCATGAGCAGAGGGGAGAGGCAAGTCCTTATACCCAATACAGGTAATCCTTGACTTATAACCATTCATTTAGTGACCATTCAGAGTTACAACAGCACTGAAAAAAGTGCCTTTCATTTCACACAACCATTGCAGCATCCCTATGTTCATGTGATCAAAATTCAGATGCTTGGCAATTTGCTCATATTTATGATGGTTGTAGTATCCTGGGGTCACGTGATTCCCTTTTGCAACCTTCTGATAAGCAAAATCAATGGGGGAACCAGATTCATTTAACAACTGTGCTACTAACTTAACAACTGCAGTGATTCATTTAACAACTGTGGCAAGAAAAATCGTACAATGGGGAAAAATTCACTTAATAACTGTCTCCCTTAGCAATAGAAATTTGGGGCTAAATTGTGGTCATAAACTGAGGATTACCTGTACACCTATTCTTCCCCAAAATTAGTAAATCCTAAAGCAATTAGTTGTCATGATTTGAACCCACAGCACAAAAGGGGTCTTGCTGGCTCTGCAAGCCTGCATTTTAGAAGGTCTGAAGCATCAGATGCTGACAAGGGCTTGTTCTTCCTTCACAGGCAAATACAACATTCCCCCAGGTGGACTCTGTTCCCTAAAGTCAGCAAACTGAAGAGTGCTGGATTTAGATTGCAGGACCCATAATTCTCTCTGCTTTCTCTCAAAATGTCCTAGAAATTGTTCTAGGCAGCCCAGACCTTGCAAAGCATCATCTTCTGCAACAAGCATAAGAGGCACAACTAACAAGTCTTAAAGTTGCCAACTTGAAGTCCACAAGTCTTAGAGTTGCCTCTGCTTTAAGAGAAGTCACAAAAGCCAAATATTTTGGTGATTATGAAAGAAAGAGGATGGAAGGACTGTTCTCCCATGCTCTCTTTACCTATACAAAAACTGTATGGATCTGGAACGAGGCCACTTTCAGCATAAATAGCTTTATAATTAACAGAAATTGATCAAGAGGATAAAATGGGATATTTTGTACATGAGACAGATGGGATACCATCCAATCCTCAAAGAATTAATATATATTTCATATGAAAATTTAATTATTTCCCAATGTAATGAAAGCTTAATTCAGAGATTGAAACATTTCAGCATTTTGGTGGCAGTAAATGGGGCCTGGGAAAATGTATTACCAATTAGTGATGGAAGACTAATTGCCTGGGCTTCCTCTCTCCCCCATCCCAGCTGGAGGTGTTAATTTGCATGAAGTATAGAGAAAAATTACTTCAGACCTGAAGACCAGTATCTAGGATGACTTTTATGTTAGGAAAATTCACCAACTCTAGATGCCTTTGGAATCTTTAATTTATTACTGCTACAGAGACCTTCTCGGGGGGGGGGGGTGTCTCTGCGCTTGGCTGTATTGCTTCCACCAAGGTTTCCACCGTTCAATCCTAAACTACATATATCCTCTATATAGTGTCTGTGGATTATTACTGCTACAGTATTAATTCCTTACATAGAAATCTATTCGTAATATGCTACATGCCATCCAGAGGGAGTGATAGCTCACTGGTTAAAGACACAGAGCTTGTCAGCTGGAAAGTTGACAGTGTCAAGGTTCCGACCGATGCCCTAATTAAATCATGAACTTCAAGCCAAGCTTCAAAAAACATCCAGTTATTTATTAGGAGCTTCATGTTGGCACTTTCCAGGTGAAGCCAACTCTGACCTCACTTAATTTGCATCCCGGCTCTGATCCTGTTCCCCCCTCCCCCCAAGGTATGTCATCAGACATTCCCCAACAAAGCAATTTCGCTGGTTATAGAAGTCCCTCCCTCTGGCCACTGTGGGTCTCCATGGAGATGGCCTTGACATAGAGATGGCTGGAATGTGCTTTTGTTTTGATTGAAGTGCAATTCCCTCACTGCAGCTGCAAGGCTCGGTTCCCCATCGGGGAGTTGCCTATGGCAACTCGAGAGCATGTCAGGAATGCTTTGTGAGTTGACCGACAGCCATGTTTGAGACCTGAGCGCTGCATGACGGGGCTGACCTTCTGTGACTTGCTCCATCTCCTGCCCACTTTGCAGTTCGAAAGCATGTAAATGGAAGTAGATAAATAGGTACCACTTCAGTGGGAAAGTAACAGCATCCTGTGAACCTCAGCATATAGTCACACCGGCCATATGACCACAGAAATGTCTTTGGACAATACTAGTTCCCTTGGCTAAGAAACAGAGATGAACATACACACACACACACACACACAGAATCAGACACGACTGGACAGGTGAAACCTTTACCTTTACATGCTATCCATTATGTGTTTCACTTCACATAATGTTTTTCAGGCCCCTAGTGCTGATCCCACTCCTATTTTAATTTCAGAATTAAAACTGAAAGCAAGTGAATTGTCCAAAATCATGTGATAATCACACAAGGACATATGCTGCTACATCCAAGTCCAGAGTTCCAAACAGTGGAAATGCTATCTACTTCTAAGGTCATGGAATCCCAATTGCAAGGGCCCTTTGGGGCCACCAAGTCCTCCCAGAGTCTTCCTCAGTGCAAAAATTCAAATTCCCTTCCCAACAGATGAATATCCAGCCTCTGCTTGAACCCTTTGTTTTGAAGAGGAGCCTCATCTTTCTTGATCTTAAGGCTATGGTCAAAAAAGTCAGGACCATAATAGGCCAACAAAAGTCCACTTGCTTTTTCTATGTGCAGTACACATAAAAAGAAATGACACTTCAATCACATCACTGTAGCTTCCATCTTGGCTTTCTGACCACATTGTGCACTGCAGACACCCTTGTGTTATTGGCTCCACTATTGAACTGCTCTCCTAGGAAGCTTTTCCTATGATTAAAATTGGAATCTACTTTCTCGCAATTTAAACCCATTATTGTATCTGGACAATGGAGAAAAGATTTGGAGTTTTTCCCATGAGACATTTTATCTTCTTGTTTCCATTCCCTGTCTCCCCGCCCCTGCCCAGCCTTTTCTACTTGTGCTGATTATATCCAGGGACAGTTCCTAGGGGGCTTCCCCACACCCCCCTTGCCATTTTGGGTCTGACACTCCAAGAATGTCCAGAAGCTGCCCCCAGTCCCCATGTGTGGCTTCATGCTCTCTGTCCTAAGAACTCTTGGTTGCCTGAGACCCCCACCCATCACCACCAGCAGATGGATTCACACTGTTGGAATTGTTCTTGGATCGAGCCCAATAAATGTAATACACAAGCACGTGTATAGTCAAAGGTCATTTATTTACATTGTATCTTTATCTTACAGGTATGTAGCTGGAATGAACTCCAGACTACATGGATGACCCTTAAGTACCCAAGGGGCGGAGCAAAGGTAAGGAGGGGTCAGTGGGTGAATGGGTCCCTGGGTAATTAACCGTTACATCTCTAGGACTCAAGGGCAGGCATTTATACCTAACAAATCCTCCTCTAAATGCCTGACCGTAGGAATATGTGTGTTTTGATTATGACACATTGTATCAGATAATTTGACACCTAGTTTCGATGTCAGATATGTATGCTGTTTGTTTAACAGGTTTCGTTAGTATGTCTGCGGTTTGTTCTTCCGTCTCACAATGTAATACTTTTATGAACCCAATATTAGAGAGCTGTCTAACGTGTTTGTGTTTTATGTCTATGTGTCTCGATCTCTGGCCTATAGCGTCTGCCTTTGATATTTCAATTGCTGCCTTGTTGTCTTCATGTATATTGATGGGGTATGCAGGTTCAGTCCAGATGTTGGACAATAGGTCATCAAACCATACCAAATTATTAGCTGCTTTTGACAGATATATATACTCGGCTTCGGTAGTTGATGTGGCTACTAGATTTTGTTTATCAGTATACCAGTGTACGGGGCTGTTATTTAGAAAGAATATGTACCCTGATGTACTCTTTCTACTTTTCACGTCCCCTGCCCAGTCTGCATCCACATAACAAGTTAATACTGGCTTATTGGAGTGTTCTGGTTCTAGACATAAATATGCTTCGGCACTGTGTTTCAATTACCTAAGTATTCTTTTTATGGCATCCCAATGATAAGTTGTGGGTTTACCAACATGCCTGGATAGGAGATTAACTGTAGGGCAATGTCAGGCCTTGTCCAGTTCGCTATGTACAGCAAAGAACCTATGATGGATCTGTATAAGGTGTTGTCGTTAAATGGCTCTGATTGATCATACATATTTTTTTAGGAAATCAGGCTGCATAGGTGTTTCACAAGATTTTGCATCAAACATATAACATTTATGTAACAATTCTAATATTTTTTCTTTCTGAGACAGCCTGAAACCTTTACTAGTCTTAGTGATTTGTACCCCCAGGTATTTATCAACTTTCCCTAATATCTTCAATGAGAAGTGTTTTCCCAATTCACTAGCGAAGACCTCGCATTTGTGGGTTTGGTCACCAATGTACAAGATATCATCAACATACCCAAGAACATACTCAATAGAATCACCAGTTTTTTTGATGAAGAAGCAATTATCTGCTGAGGTGGCTTTGAAACCCATTGATCTTAATGTTTTTGCTAAGCACTCATACCACCTCTTTCTGGACTGCTTCAGCCCGTACAAGCTCTTTTTTAATAACCAAGTTTCTCCCTTGTGTGTGTCCTTGCTGTGAGGTGCTCTAACATAAATCTCTTTATCTAACTCTGCGTGCAGGTATGCAGTCTGCATGTCGAACAGGTGTACCTCTAATCCTAGAATTGAAGCTATTACCAATGCACATTTTACGTTTTCAGCCCTGACTGTGGGGGAATATGTGTCGGTATAGTCATCTGGATACCGTTGAGCAAACCCTTGGGCTACCAATCTAGCCTTGTATAGTGTTTTACCGCCCTCTAGTGACTTTATCTTGTATATCCACCTAGTGGTCTTATCACTAGGAGCTTTGGCGGGTGTGTATATTTTTAATTCTCGCAGGCTATTCATTTCTTTTTCTTTTCTTTTAATTAAAAAGTTTTACAAATTATACAAAACATTTTCTCCCCTCCCCTCCCCACCCCCTCCCCACCCCACCCCGCCCCTAACCCAATCCCTCCCCACTCCCCCACTCCTTCCCCACCTCCCCCTTCCCCTCTCCCTTCCCACCCCCCACCCTCCCTTGGCTTCCCAGGACTAGCTCAGGGCATAACATTTACAAACTTAATGCTATAATTAGCTAACAATATAATAAAACATTATTAACCTTGATCTTTAACTCCTATTCGTAAAACAACTATATTCTCAATACTATAACAATTTACACAAAGTATTTCATTCATAAGCTAGTTGAAATTTCTTAGTCCAGTATTTGCTTTGTATATAATCTATCCATCTTCTCCATTCCTTTATATATCTTTCATTTGAATAGTCTTTAAGATATGCAGAGATTTTTGCCATCTCTGCCAAATGCACTACTTTTAATGTCCATTCTTGAATTGTAGGTACTTCTTGCTTCTTCCAGTATTGTGCCACCAATAGTCTTGCAGCTGTTATTAAATTTAAAATCATCTTTATTTCTGTTCCAGTACAATCTGTTCTAATTCCCAACAAAAAGAACTGTGGCGTAAATTTAATCTTTTTCTTTAATATATTTTGAATTATCCACCAAATTTTTACCCAGAACGCCTTGATTTTTTTACAAGTCCACCAGATATGATAATACATGGCGTCCTGACTCTCACATCTCCAACATTTGGGCTGGAGATTTGGATACATACAAGCTAATTTTTTTGGATCTAAGTGCCATCTATAAAACATTTTTTAAAAATTTTCTCTTAAATTTTGAGCTTGCGTAAATTTTACATTTCTTACCCATATAATTTCCCACGTATCCAACGTTATTATTTCCCCTACATTTTGTGCCCACTTTATCATACAATCCTTAACTAATTCTGTCTCGGAATCTATTTCCAATAATACATTATATAACCTTTTTATATGCATTTGGCTCTGGTCTCTTATCTGCTTGATCAAATTCTCTTCATATTGCAAAATACCCTTTTTTTGGTCCTCTTTCTATCTGGCCTGTAGCTGGCCATATTGAAACCAAGTTTTAATTATTCCTTCTTCTTTTAATTGTTGAATAGTTTATAAATGATAAACATTTCCTTCCTTATCCAAAAGTTGCTCATATGTAATCTCATCTTGCTTTTGTTCTATATTCATATTTTCAATCCCGTGTCTGGGTATTGTGCAAATCGGAATTTTATCATTTAGCTTATAACAATATTTCTTCCAGACACGTAGCAAAGAACTTCTCAATATATGACTTTTAAAAGTAGTATCTACCTTTTTATCATAAAGTGAATATGCATGCCAGCCAAAAACCAGGCCATATCCTTCAACATTTAATATCCTTTCCTCTGTTGAGTTAATCCAACCACTAACTAATGATAAAACAGCTGCCTCATAATAAAACCCTAAGTTGGGCAATTTAAGTCCTCCTCTTTCTCGAGTATCCTGCATTATTTTTTGTTTAACTCGAGGTTTTTTTCCTGCCCATACAAAAGCATTTATACCTTTTTGCCACTCTTTCAAATTTTTATCAGCTTTAAGTATTGGAATTGTTTGAAAGAGGAACAAAAACCTTGGTAAAAGATTCATTTTTATGGCAGCTATCCTTCCTAACAGTGACAGTTGTAACTTTCGCCATCTCTTGTTTTTGTTTAACAGTCATATTTTTGGCTATTATCTTTGTTTTGGCTGCATTTATTTTGAAGCCAGATATTAATCCATAGTCTTTAATTGTATCCATTAATACTTTAACAGATTGTAATGGTTGGGTTAAAGTAACAACCAGGTCATCTGCAAATGCACGTAGCTTAAATTCATGTTGTCTAACCTGAATTCCCTTTATTCCTTCTGAATCTCGTATATTATTCAGCAATATTTCCAATAATAAAATAAACAATAATGGAGACAAGGGGCATCCTTGCCGAGTACCTTTTTCTATTAAAAAATTATCAGTTAAGCCTCCATTAACTATTATTTGTACTGCTTGTTTCTGATATATTGCCTTTATTGATTGTATAAAATTATCACCAAACTTCATTCTTTCCATTAATCTTAATAAAAACTGCCAATTCAGTCGATCAAATGCTTTTTCAGCATCTAAAAATATTATCCCCGCAGGGACCTGGTTGTTCCTTTCCAAATATTCCAATACATTAACAATATGTCTTACATTACTTTTCATCTGTCTGCCACTTATAAAACCTGTTTGATCATAATGTATCATTTGTTGCATTACTCTCATTAATCTATTTGCCAACACCTTGGTAAATATCTTATAATCAGTATTTAACAATGATATAGGCCTATAATTTTTTGGATCTGTATGATCCTGGCCCTCCTTTGGTATTAAAGATATAAAAGCTGTCTTCCAAGAGGGAGGGACCTCCCCTCCCTGTTGTATTTTATTAAATAATTCTTTCATTGGTTCAACCATCTCTTCATGCAAATTTTTATAATAAACCACCGTCAGGCCGTCTGTCCCTGGAGCCTTACCCAACGTTAATTCTTTAATTGCAGACATGATTTCAGCTGATGTAATTAATTGAGTTAAAGTATCCCTTTGTTCTTGCGAAACTATCTTAATGTTCTGTTTCTGAAGATATCTGTCTATATCCATATCCTGAATTTTATCTGCCTTATATAATCCTGAATAATATTCTGTAAAAGATTTCTTAATCAATTCTTGCTGAAAGACCTCTTTACCTTTATATTTTATTTTCTCAATTATTCTTTGACTTTTTCTCTTTCTAAGTATATAAGCCAACCATCTTCCAGGTTTGTTAGCATTACAAAATGTATTATATTTGGCATACTGTAAATTGATCGCAGTTTGGTCTGCTATCAACATTTTAAATTGTTCTTTCAGCAAGTTAATAACCTCTTTAACTTTATTATCCCTTGGGTTTTTTAACAAAAGTTGTTCTTTTTCCTTTATTTCCTCTTCTAACACCCTTCTTTTTTCCTAAATTTATTATTCAAATATATCAGAACACCCCACATATAAGCTTTACTTGCATCCCACACCATTTCCATTGGGGTACCCTTTTGCATATTCATAACAAAATACTCTTTCAAAAGCTTCTTACACTCCTTAATATTTTCCCCATATCTAAATAAATTTTCATTCACTCTCCAGGACCTCTTCGCTCCGTTACCATAATCTATTTCAACCCATACAGGACTATGATCCGTCAATGTTCTTGGACAAATCTTAGTTTTCTTCACCCTAGGGAAAAGATCATTGGATATTAAAATAAAATCTATCCTCAAAAAGGACTGATGCCTATCTGAGAAGAAGGTGAAGTCTTTATCTGTTGGGTTTCTATCTCGCCAAATATCTTTCAACTCCCATTCCTCCACCAACTCAAAAAAGGATCTTGGCAATTTGGCTCTTGTAGTAAAACTTTGTTTCGGTCCTAGCTTATCTTTTTTAGCATCTATGACTCCATTCCAGTCTCCAAGCAAAATACATGTTTTATAATTCCATTTAGTCATTTTTGAGTGTAAAAATCTATAAAAGTTCTCCTGTTGCTGATTGGGTGCATAAACTCCAACTATTAAAGTTTTTTCACCTTTTATCAAAACTTCAATTGCCAGAAATCTACCTTGTTTGTCTGCTTCAATTAGTTTAGCAATTAAGTCCTTCTTCAGGTAGATAACTATGCCATTTTTTTAATCCGGTGCTGCTGCAACATAATGCATACCCAATCTTGTATTTGTTAAATATTTTTGATCTTGTATTCTGATATGAGTCTCTTGTAAGCATATTATATCATTCTTAAATTGTTTAAGATATGTAAATATTTTCCTCCTTTTCTGTGGGGAATTCAAACCATTCACATTCCAGGTTAGGAACCTAGTTCCCATGCTTAAATTTCTGAAGCCTCTGGAGCATTTGCTGATTTTCCAACGCTAACTGACTTTTCGGTCTAGCTCCTCCCACTGCTTCTGTTTTGGCAAGTTCTCGACTTGCAAACTGTAGTTGTTGAATTTTTAACTCCTCCTTACGTTTTGCTGTGGCCGCTCTGGTCATTCTATGCTCCTTAGGTAATTCCTCACTCACATCTACCAGGACTTGAAGAAAATCTTCTTGACTTGCTGAAATTCCCCCCTGGGCAATAGATAACAATTCTTCCTGTGGTCTCTCTTCAACTGTTTGTTTGTCTTTGATTTCAGGAGATTTTGGCCTTCCAGCCTTTAAAACATTCATGTAGAAATCCTTTGCTTTAGCAATCGTATTAAGCCTGTATCTTTCTCCAGAAAGATTCACCACCAAACCAGCTGGAATATCCCATCTGTATTGTAACTGACGGTTTTTCAACTCCTCCACCAGGAAAGAATATTCTCTTCTGGCTCTTAACATTTTTGGGGGAATTTCCTTCATTGTCATCACTTCTTGTCCTTCCACTTCTAACTTTTTTTTGTAGGTTGCTTGCAAAACATCATTACGCACATTTATTAAATATATTACTATATCTCTGGGTAATTTTTTCTGCCTGGCCACCCAAGAGTTAACTCTAAAAATTTTGTCAATTTGCCAAATCAATTCGCCTTTTGGTATCCCCATCAACTGTGCCAGTGGTTCGCCCATCCTCTCCCTCAGGTTTTCTTGTTTGTCTTCTTTCACCCTTCTGATTCTCACTGCATACTCCATTTCTCTGTATTGCAGAAAAGTCACATCCATTTCTGATCTCTCAATTCTCTGCTGGGCCATGTCAAGCTTGCTGCTCAATATTTCAGTAGTTTCCTTAACCTCTTCTATCTTACAATCAAGATTTTCAGCTTGAGCAGCTAGCCCCTTAAATGCAAAAAGTATGTCTTCTCTGATATCAACATTTCGTGCTGCCAATTCTTCTGTAACTACTTGAATTTTAGTGTCTATCACTGCAGTAAGATCATCTGCCACAGTTTGAATTCTATTATCAAGTACAGCTGTAAGTTTATCCTCTGTGGCACTCAAAGCTCCTTGAATAACCTGCTGTATCATTTCAATTGTTAAAGTCTGTGTCTGTATCTCCTGTACTTTAGACACATGTGCAGGAGAACTTCCAGCACTAGATGTACCTTTTGCTGGAACTGTTTTAACTGAGGGGGGTTTTGTAGCCATTTTGATGGGAGTTTGTTTCCTTCCTCCTCCTTCTGCTACTTTCTTTCTTTCCTTCTTCCCTTACTTGTCTTTAAGTTTTAATTTTAATTAAATAGCAGCCAAATAGTCCAAATCTTTTCTTAAATTCCAACAAACAAATCTTAGAAAAATCCTCCTTCTAGCATTTCTTTAGCATAAAAACCACAGAACAGTCATTTGAGGCTCTGCCGGTGCTCAGATAACTTTCACTTTTCACACCCACTCAAGCCTCAATCACCATTTTGTTTCCTTTTAAATTATAACTTCCGAAAGAGGCAATCCACAGTCAAAAAGAAGTTAAGTCAGATACTTGCAAATTTGAGTCCTCCTGGCTAATCCCGTCTGCATACGTTGTTCAAAAGTTATTTATAAAAAAAATCCTGCAGATGCGGTCGCAGCTTGTAGCTCTGCAAAGGCAGAGTCGTTCCCGGTCCGGAGCAACTGGCTGGTTTTTGGGGAACTCAAACCTTCCACCCCCACAGAAATCCTTCTGGGGGGCTTTGGCGAATTCTACCCCCACCAGCCGGCTCTTCAGTCTCCCCTTTGCCCAGGGAGAGGTTTTTCAAACCTCCCAACAGCGTTGGACTGCCGTTCGGGGGTTTTTACGGATACCGCGGTGCGGACACTCTTGTTAGGGCGCCATCCAAGCTTGCGGCGCCGCTGGAAGTCCTATTCATTTCTTTTTCCATTGCCTGCTCCCACCTCTCTCTTTCTTCTTTTGGTAATTTTAGTACTTCCTCGTAGTTATTGGATGTTATGTGGCTAGCATGAAGTGACAGTACATAGTCTTCTAGTTTCTTTGGGGATTTATTTCTATTGGACCTGACTGGCGTCTCGGGTGGTGTTTTCTGTATCGTGTAAGTACCTAGCTTCCTTTTCAGTCAGTGATTCTATCTTTATGTCTGGGTGTTTTTCTTTCCATTCCCTGATTTCTAATTCTTGACTTTTTGTTTTGACCTCCCCTGGTCTACAGTTTTCCTCTGTTCTCTGTTCTATTTCACTTTGGTTGTAAACACTTTGTTTCCCTTCTGGAAGTATCTCGTTCAAATGTATTCTTGACCAATTTGTATTCTCATGAAACACTGCAGTGCGTGACACTATAAAATTATTATTGCTATCAATAAACCTGAACCCTTTTGTTCCTGATTCATAACCCATAAACCTTAATCTTCTTGAAACCTTGTCTCCCTTTCAGCGTATTTGTTTGGGGATATGTACATCAGTGGTGACACCGAATATGTGAAGATGGGCTATCTGTGGTTTTTTCTTGTACATTATCTCATATGGTGTTTTATCTATTACACTGCACCATAACTTGTTTAATGTGTAATTGGAGTATATGACTGCCTCTGACCAGAAATGCTGTCCTAACCCAGCATCCTCTAGTACACACCTCATCATGGTCTGCAGAGTTCTGTTCTTTTTCTCTATGACTCCGTTCTGGAAAAGCGAAAAAGGAGCTGACGTGAACTGTAATATTCCCTGCATTTTGAGCCAATGGGAGAACTCTTTTGACATAAATTCAGACCCCCGGTCTGTCATTATTTGTTTGATTTTTATGTTATGCTGTAGTTCTATCCTCTTATAAAATTCCTTGAACTTCTGAAATACCTCATGTTTGTGTTTGAGTGTATACACAAATCCGTAGCGACTAAAGTCGTCTATGATGGTCAGGAAAAATCTTTTTTTGTATTTGATAGATGGCCTTAGGGGCTCCACCAAATCCATGTGTATCATTTGAAAAACGGAGTCAGTGGTGCATTCTGATTTTTGGTCTGGCCTTGGTTTTTAGCTTAGAACACTTGCACACCGAACACTCTAAGTAATTTTTGCAATTCTTTACTTTTAATCCTTCAGAACAATTAACCATTTTTTGAACCACCAAAAAACTGCTATGACCTAACTTTCTGTGCAACAGGTGCGCACATTCATCATGAATTGGTTTACCTAACGAGGGTTTTTCCTTATCTGGTGTTTGTTTTGTGTCCAGATCGTTGGTGGTTAGTTTATGGCTAATCTCCTCTATTTCTTCAGTGTTGCTCCCTTCACTAGTGTTGGGTGTGTGATCTGTCTTGTCGTTGGTATTGACATTCACCTTGGGGTAATCGCTATTGTCAGGTTGAAAATATGATAGGCCCCCACTAATCATGGTTCTCCCAACGTTTTTTCCTTCTCTTGTCATGAACACTTTCCCCTCTTTAAAAGTAATCTCAGTTCCCGTCTCCCTGCTCAATTTTAACATAGCCAGTATGTTATAAGGTATTTCTGGGACAAGTAACACCCCCTCTACTTTTCCTATTTCTGGAATGTTTATACTGCCTTTTCCTGTTACTAGCACATTATTCTGATTAGCCACCTTAATTATAAACTTTTCCTTTGTGAATGATGTAAACTTTTCCGATGTGAATGAGTTGTAAGTAGTGTGGTTCATGGCCCCTGAATCTAGGAGCCATATGTTTTCCTTGTTGGCGAATTCTTGTGTGCTATCTTGGTCCCTCAATCCATACAATGACCCCCTGTAACTTTCCCTGGAATTATCCCTAGGTCCCCTTCTATCCCTGGGATTGGGGGAATCTCTGCACCTGTACCTGCTCTCTGCTGTTTGTCTTTCAGTGAGTCTGGGTCTGTGTTCTGCTCTATCCCTAGGATGGAAATGTCCCATGTCCCTTATGTTTCTAGGGCAATCTCTCCTGTAATGATTTTTGGAGCCACAGTTAAAGCACTCTGTGTCACTGTGATCCCTACTCTGGAATTCCACTCTTTTACTGGTTTTTAAATCTCTGCGACTCATCGATCGGTCCCTCCTTAAATTGTCCTCCGCTATTAGCTTGCTGGTTAACATGTCTAGTGTGATGCATTCTAGGTTGGAACTATCTAATTGCATAATGAAATTGTCCCAACTGTGATCTAATGAGTTTATGATCACGCTTACCATACTTCCCTCCATCACAGTCTCCCCTCTTTGAATCAACTCTGCTCTAGTAGTGTTTAGGGCTAGTATGTGTTCACTCATTGAAATTTCTGCCTTAAGCCTGGCTGAGTAAAATTCCCTGGTAATTCTGCTTGTGGTGGCTACACTTCTACTATGAAACATATTGTGTAAAAAGGTTACCACTTCTGAAATAGTCAAGTTATGGCTAATACTGGGATATATGCTTGGAGAAATACTAGCCAATAACAAATAATATGCCTTGTGATGCATGCAATCCAATTGAAAAGTCCAGGGTTTTTCAGGTGGGTTTGTGATTAAAAATACTAAATGTTCTTTTAAGAGGACAACTTGGAGCTGCTAGTTCCACTCCAAGAAATTATATCCATCTATCCTTAACTTTGGAAAGTCAGTTGGTAGTGTTCCTGCATTGTGAGAAATATTACTTACTGGTTGTTGCTGTCCATGGTTTAAAGCAAAAGGGAACTCACAATAAGGCAGGGGAATGCATGGTGTCAGTCTGCACTGACTTGCTTCTATGGTCTCTTCTTTTCTCTTTGCAGGTCGGCTATGCGCATGCTCCTGGATCATTCTGTCTCTGCGTTCGAAGGCCCCATTTGTCGAGGTGGGCTCTTGGCTTGACTCTGGGTGGTCTTTGGTGGCTGAAGGTCAGAGTCACCGCCTGGAATGCCGGAGATTCCGCCGCATCACCTGGGAAGACCGGAGGGCCCGAGAAGGCCGGGCGAAGATCCTGAAGGCCTGATCCGGCTTGTAGGTCGAAGTCAGGTCCCGGGCCGAAGTCCATGCCTGCCGACAATCCCGGACGTCTCAGATGGATCCTTTGGGCTGGTAAGTATCTCTTTATTTCCTCTGGCTTCACCACGTATCCTGGTGGGGGTTTGGGGAGGTTTCTGGCGTGATGCATTGATGGTTGCATCCACGCTCCATCATTTGTCCTCCATATATGGTCCTTGTAGCTGCCCCCATGCGTGTAGGTGGTCATACCGGGCTCCCCCAGAGCATCGGGGTTGGAGCTTATTATTTTTACTTTCGCCCCGAACACCGCGGTGAGTGTCTGCATGGCCTTATCTATTTCGAGCTCGGTAGGCGAGCTCACTGGTTCCTGATTTGGGTAGCTTATGGCCTCGTAGTTGTTTTCGGAGGCCCTGGAGGGGTAGGCCTCGGTTCCCACCATGGTTTTCAAACCTCGGGATCCTATTGGGTGTCAGTCGGCCATCTTGGGTGACGTCATTGACCAAGATGGCCGCTGTGAAGAGGGCGCGGATTTAAATTTGGCCTCTTCGGGGTGCATATGGTAAGGGAGAGTGTCACTTACCACGTTTTCGGTGTTGTGGTCCGTTTTGTCTTGGTCCTCTTCCGTCACTGCTCTGCAGTTTTCGAGTAGGTTTCGGAGTTCCGCGACAAGGCTTGATTTGGTCGTGGTCGAGTTGATTAGGGCTAGTAGTTTTTTCTTTAGCTCATTTTCTCCGCACAGCATGATCTCTGGATCGATTTCTCTTTTAGACAGGCTTTCTTCTGATCCATTTGGTGTGCCTGGGTTGGAGAGTTGTTCATTCGCCTCTGGCATCTCTGCCTGCGCGGTTTCAGCCGATGCTAGTTGTTCTTCCATTTTCTTTTTGAATGTTCGAGTGTTTATTCTATTCGTTTCCTTATTCAGTTTGAGGTTTCCTGGCATCCTTCGGATCAGTTTGGGCTATTTCCAACCATCCTCTGCTACCATAATTGTTGGAATTGTTCTTGGATCAAGCCCAATAAATGTAATACACAAGCACGTGTATAGTCAAAGGTCATTTATTTACATTGTATCTTTATCTTACAGGTATGTAGCTGGAATGAACTCCAGACCGCATGGATGACCCTTAAGTACCCAAGGGGTGGAACAAAGGTAAGGAGGGGTCAGTGGGGGAATGGGTCCCTGGGTAATTAACCCTTACATCTCTAGGACTCAAGGGCAGGCATTTATACCTAACACACACCCACACTCATAATCTCCTGTCTCAGCAGTCTCCAAGATACATCAAACGCCAGTCAAGTTGAGGGGTCTTTGGTGCTCTCTGAGCTTGGTGTTTTTCTTGCAGACATTTCACTACCAAACTAGGTGATAACACCAGTGCTAGTGTTAGCACATCATCATCAGACTGGATGAAGTTACCTAGTTTGGGTAATGAAACATCTGCAAGATAACCACCAAACTCAGAGAGCATCAAAGGTCCCTCATTTCAACCCTGAACTACAAACATTCTCCTTTGTTGGTACCACTCAGTCTATTTTCATCATCCTATTGCAGTAAATTTCCCCAGTTTTATAAGAGAAAAAGGAATGCCAAATCTTTCATTCCTTTAAGTTTAGCACCAGACATACAAAGGGGCATTATAAGTGGTAAGAATAAATGCATCACTTATAAAAAGACTGTGGACAATTTATGTTGTAAACATCCTTCCTCCCCCAGCAATTGATTTTGAATTTCTAATTTTGCTGCTCCTCTTTTAATATCCCCCATTTCACTAAGCAGAGCCTGTTAATATGGCAAAGCAGAGATATGATTGCTGGAACTGACCAGTTTTGCAGACCAGATTAAACTCTAGCATTTTTTGTTTCTGAGGGAAGCACTGCTCTCTCCTGCACCATCTTTCTTATAGGTAGTTCTTACTTAAAGCAGTTCATTTAGTGACTGTTCAAACTTATAACAGTCCTGAAAAATGTGACTTATGGCTGGTTTTTGCAGCATCCACATGGCCACATGATCAAAATTCAGATGCTTGGCAACTGGCTCCTATTTACGACGGTTGCTGGTCCTGGGGTCATGTGATCCCCTTTTGCAACCTTCTGACAAACAAACTCAACAAAGAAGCCAGATTCACATAACAACTGTTTTAGTAACTTAACAACTGCATGATTCATTTAACAGCTGTAGCAAGAAAGGTCATAAAATGGGACAAAACTCACTTAACTGTCTTGCTTAGCAATAAAAAGTTTGGGCTCAATTGTGGTTGTAAATTGAGGGCTACTTGTACTTCTCCATGAATAAAACCTGTCCGTTGGGATTTGGACTGTAAATAACTGCCCCAGGAAGTGGCATGGGGGAGGGCAGGGAGGGGGAGGCAGTGCCTGAGGTTGTGCTGTCCAGCAACAGATGACCCATTCCCATGCTGCAAACGCCTCTTTCGCTTCCAATCCAAAGCCAAAGGTCTCACTTTGTTCCCTCATTTGCACATATAACCTGCCTTTCCTATGTTTTCCCCCCTCCCCCCACCCACAAATTCCAGATGGTTGGCCTGCACCCTGGGAAGTTTGCATTGATTGAAAGGAAGTCAAACATTCTGCAGCTGAAAGTTGTGTGCTACTGAAAGACTGGCAGGAAATCAATCTTGAGATATATAACCGTTTCTTCTAAATTGTCCTTTTTATTATTGTTTTAAGGTGAATTATTAAAGGTCATGACAAGTCAAGTGTGCAGTGTAATATAGCTGAAAATTGCTACCTTTGTCAACAGCTCAGAAAATAATATGCTCGTTCCTGCCTACTATGCTGAGTTGGTGTTCATCTTATTTGCTAATTAAGCTATGGAGGAAACTATGAACGCTGCCTCTCTGCCCCATGCCTTACCCTTGTCCACTTCCCTTGCCTTGGTCACTTTGGTTCAGGAGACCTTGCAGTCCTAAACAGTAGACTGGGCAGCTTCTCCAAACAAACCCAGCAAGGACCCCATGTGGGGAAGGCTAGGACCTCTTTGTCCACCCAATCTTCCATGAAGCTGATCAAGTACCCTGGCTGTCAACTCACCATCTAGACTCCTTTGTTTTACTTCTTTCATAACGAGATAGCAGCTTTGACTACTATGGAATCAAATATGCACCTCAGTGGTGGGTTCCAATTTTTTTAACAACCGGTTCTCTGCCAGGTGGGCATGGCTAGGTGGTTATGTGACTGAGTGGGCATGGCCAACTCTACATCACTTGTGTGGGTGGTGCCTGTATGGGACAGGCATGGTTGGGGAGGGAATCCACGGGTAGGGGGGAGGAAAGAAAGATCCAACCTGTTTGTGTGTGTCTGTGTGTGCATGCCAGGTGTGGGTTCTACTTACCTTTACTAGCAGTTCGCAATGGGATCATGCTTCTGCGCATGCGCTGATCACCTATTACCGTGATGGCGAACCTATGGCACGTGTGCCACAGGTGGCATGCGGAGCCATATTAGTGGGCACGCCAGCTCAGCTCTGGGGCGCATGCGCCCGCCGGCCAGCTGATTTTCGGGCCTTCTGGGCCCACCAGAAGTAGGGAAACAGGCTGTTTCCTGCCTCTGGAGGGACTGGGGTGGGTGGGGAAGGCCTGTTTTTCTTTCATACCTGGCTCCAGATCCTGTCTATTTATCTGGGAAAAGCAAAAACAGCCTTTCACACTCTCTTGGAGGCCCTACGGAGGCTGAAAGGGCCTATTTCCTGACTTCCGGTGGGACAGGAAGTGACGTTTTTTGCTGTCCCCGGCCTCCAAAGACTCCTAGAGAGGCTCCTAGAGACTCCTAGAGAGGTTCTGGAGGCTGGGGACAGCAAAAAATGTCACTTCCTGTCCCACTTTCAGCCTCCATAGGGCCTCCAAGGGAGTGGGAAAGGCTGTTTTCGCCCTTCCCAGATAAATAGACAGGATCTGGAGCCAGGTAAGAAAGAAAAATAGGCCTACCAGGCCATCATGTGCCAGGAGGGGGGGAAGGGGGGTTGCGCGCACATGCGTGTGGGCACGTGCGCGCACGACCCTCCCCCGCCCCCCCTCTCCTGGCACGCGATGGCAAAAAGGTTAGCCATCACTGACCTATTACAACATCCGATGTAGTGGGCGGAGCCTCCTGCCAGTTTTACTACCAGTTCTTGCAAACCAGTCCGACCATGTGTGTATGTGTATGTGTGTGTGTGTGAGAGAGAGAGAGTGAAAGAGAGAGGGGGGGAGAGAGAGAGAGATAGAAAGAGAGAGAGAGAGTGAGAGAGAGAGTGAGAGAGAGACTGCGTCAAGCTAGACTGGGAAAGCTGGCTGCAAGAGGAAGAGAAGCTGTTTTGTGGGCATTTTGGGGGCTGTTTTCAGGCTGTTTTTTGATGTACTTTCAGACTGTTTTTCAGGCTGATTTTGGCCAGAAAAATAGCCTGAAAATGGCTCGAAAAACAGTCTGTTTTGTGGGTATTTTTCAGGGCATTTTCAGGGCATTTTTCAGGGCATTTTCAGGCTGTTTTTTGGACCAATTTTAGCAAAAAAAATGGCTTAAAAATGCCCACAAAACAGGGCCAGACGGTGGTCCAATTTGCCGAACCACACAGAATCGGAACTACCGGTTCAGGTGAACCGGTCCAAACTGGCAGAATCCCACCTCTGATACATCTAACAATAAGCACTGTTGAAGATTGTTGAAATGTCAACTGACATCTGGACAGTTTTCAGGTCAGATGAGCAGAGTGAACAAAAAAAGCCTCAGTGTGCAATTGTGCATAAGTCCTGTAATGGCAGTAAATTTCTTCCTTCTGCATCATCATAACTATGAGTGGTCGCTGTTCAAATGGTTGTTAACTGAGGACTACCAGCACCACTTTTAGCCCCCTCAAGTCCTGCATGGCTGCTTGTCAGGAGAGCTGGGGGAGAGTTTCTGGATGGGACGAGCAAGACACACCAGGCATGGAGCCTGAGTGGCGTAGGAGGCTAATGCCTCCTACTAAGGCAGCATTTAACATCCAGCTGCCTGCAATTACTGCAAGTTCAATTCTCACCAGGCTCAAGGTTGACAGCCTTCCATCCTTTCTAAGGTGGGTAAAATGAGGACCTGGTTGCGGGGGCAATAAGCTATACAAATATACAAAAGTATGAAGGCTATTGCTTAACGCATTGTAAGCCGCCCTGAGTCTCCGGAAAAGGGCGGCATATAAATAAATAAATAAATAAATAAATAAAGAACACCAAGACTGTATGCTCCCAGTAGGGGTCACCAAAGGTAATAGAATATAGAATAACAGAGTTGGAAGGGATCTTGGAGGTCTTCTAGTCCAACCACCCTGCTCAACCAGGAGAACCTATACCATTCCAAAGAAATTACTATCCATTTTTTTCTCAAAAATCTCCACTGAGGGATCACCCACAACTACTGGAGACAAGCTGATCCAGTAATTTAGGTATCAGGAAATTTCTCCTTGGTTCTAGGTTGGTTCTCTGTTTCATAAGTTTCCAATCATTAATTCTTGTCCTGCCCATAGGTGGTTTGAAGAATAGATTGAGTCAGTAGTGGGTTCCTTACCTTCGCTACCAGTTTGGAACTGGGATCGTGCTCGTGCGTGGTGCTTCTGTGCATATACAGAACCTTCTGCCCATGCGCAGAGCATCCATGATGACATCCGGGTGGGTGGGCAGAGCCTCCCGCCGTCACTACTGGTTCGCCCAAACTGGGGCAAACTGGCAGAAACCCACCACTGGATTGACCCCCCTTTTCCATCACAGCTGCTCAAGAAGTGGAAGATTGCTATCATCCCTAGCCCTTCTCTTCATTAATAGAATTCTTTATTGGCCAAGTGTGATTGGACACACAAGGAATTTGTCTCCGGTGCATAAACTCAGTGTTCATACAAGGAACAAGTGAGAAATCATAATCATAAACATCATAAAATACATTCATCATAACCATAAGATACAACACTTAGGGATAGTCATAGGATACTAACTAAGCAATCCACATAAATCATACTAGGATACTACATAAAATAATTATTATAAATTGTAAGATACAAGAAACAAAGTTTCTTGAGACCGAGGGAGGCCACAGTTCCTCAGACGGCCGGCTGTGAGTCCCTCCTTGTGAAATGGGGTCATGGGGTTCAGATGGGTTTGCTGATCATGTACCTGGCTCCCTGCCATGTGGCAACAGCCCTACCCGAGCTCCTCGACGTTATCGCCATGGTGGCGGTTGAAACCCCTAGACTTATGGTCATGGGGGATTTCAACCTTCCATCTGTGGGTGAGACGTCGGAGGTGGCTTGGGAGTTCATGGCTTCCATAACAGCTATGGACCTGACATAGCTAATTCATGGCCCTACCCACACGGGGGGAAACACGCTGGATCTGATTTTCGTCTCTGGACAGTGGTTGAGTGATCTTGAGATAGGGGACTTAGTCATCGAGCCCTTGTCATGGTCAGATCACTCCCTCCTTCGTCTTGACTTTCAAACCGCTGCACCCCACCGCAGGGAGGCAGAGCCTGTTAGTTGGTTCCGCCCCAGGCGCCTGATGGAACCTGATAGGTTCCAGATGGAGCTTGGGCCATTTCCTGAGGCTCTGGCACACGCCTTGACCATAGACCTAGTGGCCGCTTGGGACAGGGCGGCTGCGGGTGCTCTGGATCGGGTCATGCCTTTGCGGCCTCTGACCCGGCGCCGATCTCAATTGGCTCCTTGGTTCTCCGAGGAGCTGAGGGAGTTGAAGCACCAGAAAAGATGCCTAGAGAGTAGTTGGAGAGCCAGTCGTTCTGAATCTGACCGGACACTAGTGAGATCCCATATTAGGAATTACTTAGTGGCAATAAAAGCAGCCAAATGTATCTATTTTGCTGCTCTTATTGCGTCATCAGATAATCGCCCGGCCGCCCTCTTCAGGGTGACCCACTCCCTACTTCACCAGGAAGCGCGGGATGACCCCTTGGAGGGTAGAGCCGAGGATTTTGTTCAGTATCTGTATGATAAAATCACTCAGATTCGGGAAGATCTGGATTCCGACTGGGTAGTCTCGGGGGGAGGGACAGGGGCAGGTCTTGTGAATGTTATCTGGACTGAGTTTGATCCTGTGACCCCTGAGGACGTGGACTGGATTCTGGGCAGGCTGAACGCGACCACTTGTTTATTGGACCCGTGCCCCACCTGGCTAGTACTGGCTTCCCGGGAGGTGACACGAGGCTGGCTCCACGGGATTATTAATGCTTTGTTGGGTGAGGGTGACTTTCCCACCGCCTTGAAAGAGGCGGTGGTGAGGCCTCTCCTCAAGAAGCCTTCCCTGGACCCGGCAATGTTGGTAAATTATCGTCCGGTCTCCAACCTTCGCTTTTTGGCGAAGGTTGTTGAGAGTGTGGTTGCGCAACAGCTTCCCCAGCACCTGGATGAAACGACATATCTGGATCCGTTCCAGTTGGGCTTCAGACCCGGGTACAGCACGGAAATGGCATTGGTCGCGTTAGTTGATAATCTCTGGAGGGCTCGGGACAGGGGGTGCTCCTCTGTCCTGGTCCTATTAGATCTCTCAGCGGCTTTTGATACCATCGACCATGGTATCATGCTGCACCGGTTGGAAGAGTTAGGGGTGGGAGGCACTGTGTTGCAATGGTTCGCCTCCTTTCTCTCCGACCGGTTGCAGTCGGTGTTGACAGAGGGGCAGAGGTCGACTCCGAGGCCCCTCATATGCGGGGTGCCACAAGGGTCGGTCCTCTCGCCCCTCCTGTTCAACATTTATGTGAAGCCGCTGGGTGAGATCATCCGTGGTTTTGGGGTGAGATATCATCAGTATGCTGATGACACCCAGCTGTACATCTCCACCCCAGACCACCCCAACGATGCCCTTGAAGTGATGTCCCGGTGCCTGGAGGCCGTGCGGATCTGGATGGGGAGGAACAGGCTCAGACTCAATCCATCCAAGACCGAGTGGCTGTGGTTTCCGACGTCCCGATATAGTCAGCTGGTGCCATCACTGACTATCGGGGGCGAATCATTGGCCCCCGCAGAGAGGGCGCGCAACTTGGGCGTCCTCCTGGATTCACGGATGTCTTTAGAAGAGCATTTGACAGCCGTGACCGGGAGGATTTTTCATCAGGTTCGCCTGATTCGCCAGTTGCGTCCCTTTCTGGATCGGGACTCGTTACACATGGTCACTCACGCCCTCGTCACCTCTCGCCTGGACTATTGTAATGCTCTCTACATGGGGCTCCCCTTGAAGAGCACCCGGAGGCTCCAACTGGCGCAGAGTGCAGCCACGCGGGTGGTGATGGGAGCGACGTGGCGCTCCCATATTACTCCTCTCCTGCGCGAGCTGCACTGGCTCCTGGTGGTCTTCTGGGTGCACTTCAAGGTGTTGGTTACCTTTAAAGCGCTCCATGGCTTAGGACCCGGGTACTTACGGGACCGCCTACTACCACCAATAGCCTCCCACCGACCAGTACGCTCCCATAGAGAGGGGCTCCTCCGGGTGCCGTTAGCCAAACAATGTCGGCTGGCGGCCCCCAGGGGGAGAGCCTTCTCTGTGGGGGCACCCACTATCTGGAACGAGCTCCCCCTGGAGTTACGGAGGATCCCGGATCTTCGTGCCTTCCGTTGTGAGCTAAAAACTTTCCTGTTTCACCAGGCGGGCCTGGTCTAATTCTTCCCTTTTTCCCCTTCTTTTATAAAAATAATTTTAAAATTGTAAATTGTAAATATTGAAATATTTAGGGTTTTAATATTTTATAATTGGGATTTTAAATAATTGGGGCCATTGTTTAATTCGGTTTTATTTGGCTTTTAAATTTTGTATGTATGTTTTTTAACTTTTGGCTGTTCACCGCCCTGAGTCCCCTCGGGGAGAAGGGCGGTATATAAATCTAAATAAATAAATAAATAAATAAATAAATAAATAAATAAATAAATAAATAAAAAAGTTATAGTCATAGGAGGATAAGGAAATAGGTAATAGAAAATATGAGAAGAATAGTAATACAGCCCTACTAGGTAGCGTGACTGTTTTGTGAGGATCTTTCTTTTTTATCTCAGATTCCAATTGTAGTCTTTTCTTCTGCTGATTCTGCCTGTGTTTAGAATTCATTTGAATTAGTACTCCCCGCATATATGCTTTACCTGCATCCCAAACTGTTTCAATAGGGGTACCTTTGTTCCGGTTAAATTTAAAAAACTCCTTTAAGTGCTTTTTAAGTTCAATTATATTTTTTTCATATCTAAATAGATTCTCATTTACTCTCCAGGATCTTCTTTCTCTTTTGCCCATCTCGATTTCCATCCAGACCGGACTGTGGTCAGTCAAAGTCCTAGGAAATATCTTTATTTTCTTTACTTTAGAAAGTAAATTAGAAGTTAAGAGAAAAAAGTCTATTCTGGAAAAGGATTTGTGCCTGTCTGAGTAAAAAGTAAAGTCCAATTCATTTGGGTTTCGAATTCTCCAAATATCTTTCAATTCCAAATCCTCTTTCAGTTCAAAAAAAGCTTGTGGTAGTTTATTCCCTATTTTGGCCGTAGTTTTTTTATCCAATCTAGGTTGGATTACTCCATTCCAGTCGCCCATTATTATAATGTTTGAATAATCCCAATCCAGAATTTTTAAATGAAGTAACTTGTAAAAGTTTTCCTGCTGTTGATTTGGGGCATATATTCCGACCAACAAGATTGGTCCACCATCTGTAATAACTTCAATTGCAATATATCTTCCATCTTTATCTACTTCTATAGTTTTAGCTACAAGTCTCTTGTTTATATATATCACCACTCCATTCTTCTTTTCCAAATTTGAAGCAGCAAATTGCGTTCCCAATTTTGAATTTATCAAGTATTTCTGATCTTGCAATTTTACATGAGTCTCCTGTAAGCAAATAACATCATTATGAAATTGTCTCAAATAGTGAAATATCTTCCTTCTTTTTTGCGGAGAATTCAGTCCGTTAACATTCCAAGACAAAAATTTAAGTGCCATTTGACCCTGTCTGAAGTTTTGAGAGCAATTGTTGAAGATTCTCTCCTACGGTAGCAATCTTCGGTTTAGCTCCTCCCATGACTTCAGCTTGCTGCTTATCTTTGGATCTTTTCTCACGCTGTGGCTTTATATATTCTTGCTGCTGTTGCTTCATTTGTTTAGACATTGCTCTGGTTATACGTTGCTCTTCCATTTTGGATGTTGTTACTTCCAAAGCCATCGCCTCCTCTGTGATGGTTTTAGACATTTCTTCCAAAGGAGAAGCTCAAATGGTGCAAAAGGGTCAACCACAACACCACCTACTGCTCCCATTAATTCTCTTGCCTCCCTTTGCGACTGCCTTATTTGTGCTTCTGTTTCTTGATCAATCTCAGCTTGTAGTTGAGCTTCCTTATCTATTGGTGAAGATGTGCGTGGAGGAGGAGAGCCCGCTTTCAAAACGTTATAATAAAATTCTTCTGCTTTTTCAATAGTGTTAAGGCGGTATCTCACTCCTCGCAGCCTCAATATTACACCTATTGGCGCATCCCACCTGAATTGTATGTTCTGTCTTTTCAATTCTGCCACCAAAAATCCAAAATCCTTTCTATCTCTTAACATTTTGGGTGGTAATTCTTTAAAAACTCCAATCTCACTTCCATCAACTTGAACTGTTGTAACAAAAGAATTTTGCAAGATTTCATTTCTCATTCTTCTGTCTGTAAAGTATATAACCACATCTCTAGGCAGTTGTCTTTGTACCGCCACACGAGAGTTAACTCTGTAGACCTTGTCCATCTTGCACAAAACCACGTCTGGTTCCACTTTCAACATAACTGCCAAAGCCTCTGCACAAATTTTCCTAAGATCTTCCCTGGTGTTCTCTTTTACACCTCTCAGTCTGATAGCATATTCCATTGATCGAAATTGCATCATAGTAATCTCATTTTGCATTTTTTGTGTAACTTCTTCAATTTCTATAATTCTTGAATCAGAAGCTCTAAATTTGGTCTCCATCTCTGAGGCAAGGTTCTCCACTTTTTTATCAATCTGCAACACTACCTCAGACAGACCTTTAACCACTGTTTGAATATCTTGTTTAACTGCATCATATTTCTCTTGAACCATTCCTTTAACCTCCTTCTCTGATCTTTGAATTTCTTTAATAATAAGGTCATATTGACTTTCTTCCTTTGTCTGAGATTGCAACTGCGCTGTTTGAGGCTGTTTCTGTTTATGTGTGGGGGAGGGCCCCCCCCCCCCCCCGGTTGCTTTGTTGCCATTTTACCTCTTAAGGATCTTCCTTTTCCACAAACTCTAGCAACTTTTCCCAAAAGGTTCTCCAGATTCAATCAGGTCTATAAAAGTCAATTGGTATTTTTATTTTATTTTATTTTATTTTTTGGATACTTTTCTGCCTCTTCCAGCCGGATTTGTTACTTTAAAATGTAGCCGGATACACTGATCAGATTACTTTCGCTTTCAGCTTTCTCCAGTGAAAGCAAGCGCCATTTTTTTCCCCCTTTCTCAGAGCCAAATTACTTTCACTTTAAGAACTCTTTAAAATAGTCCAAAAAGCTTCCAATACTTGCTGTTTAGTGAGAAGTTTGAAATCTTCCTTATTTTTCATTGTTGGTGGTGATGCTGCCGCGCTGTCTTGCTCTGCTTTGAAGCAGAGTTTCCCAGTCGTCCGGAGCTTCAGCGGGGTGGATAGGGAGTCCCACCCTGTTAACTCCCCAGAAGCAGAAAAAGCTTTCTGGGGGTCTCACAGGGGACTCTACCTGCAGCCGCCGGCTCTCCTCACAAGCACCTCAAGTCTTGGAGTTTTTTGAGCCGTTTCAGTTGCCGAAACGGCTCTTTTACGGGCGATCGGGCTGGCGGTCTTCAAAAGACTGTCAGCGACGGCTAACGGCAACAGCGGAAGTCCCCCTAAACAGCTTTTGTCTCATTGATTCCGAAAGAAGAATCAGGTCTCAAGAAACCAGAAAATTACAGACCAATATCTCTATTAAATACAGATTATAAAATCTTTGCAAAAGTATTAGCCAACAGATTGATGCCAGTTATCCAAAAGGTAATTCATCATGATCAAGCAGGATTTATTGAAAGCAGATATATGAAGGAGAATGTCAGGCAAGTTATAGACTTAATGGACTATCTAGATAAGAATAAACAGATCTCTGCAGTGCTGGTTTTTTTGGATGCGGAAAAAGCCTTTGATCGAGTGAATTGGAACTTTATAATTAAGACTTTGGAAAAAATGGATTTGGGGGAGCGGTTTATACAAGCGATTGGTGCAATTTATCAAGAGCAATATGCACAACTTATTATTAATGGATGTTTAACATCGAATTTCAACATACAAAAAGGCACCAGACAAGGTTGTCCATTATCCCCGCTATTATTTATCCTAACTTTAGAAGTCTTAATTAATGCAATACGGGACTCAAACTCCTTGACTGGAATAGCTATAAGGCAAGAGGACTATAGAACTAAGGCATTTGCAGATGATCTGGTTGTTACCCTATCACAACCGATGAATTCAATAATCCAGATGAAAGATATTATAGAAGATTATGACATGGTATCTGGTTTTAGGCTGAACCAGAAAAAAACTAAAATGATTGCTAAAAATTTGACAGAGAGCAAAAAAATGGAACTGGAAAGAATGGCAGGTTTCGAAATTGTTTCAAAGGTTAAATATTTAGGAGTACAAATCGCAGATTCAAATGTTAAACTGTTTCAAAATAATTATGAGGTTCTGTGGCAAAAAATACAAAAAGACATGCAAAATTGGAAGAAACTGCAGTTATCATTGCTTGGAAGAATATCAGCAGTAAAGATGAATGTTTTACCTAGATTTATTTTTTTATTTCAAATGATACTGGTGCTCAAATCAGACAAAGCACTGTTAGAATGGCAAAAAGGACTGAATAAATTTATTTGGAATGAAAAAAAATCAAGAGTTAAACTGAAAATAATGCAAGATACTCGTGAGAGAGGTGGTCTTAAACTTCCAAACCTTCGATTATACTATGAAGCAGCTGCATTATACAAATAAGTGATTGGTTTGGGAAAACTAAGACTGAACTGTTGAATATAGAAAGTCATGACCTTGTTTGGGGATGGCATGCATATCTATTTTATGACAATAAAGTGGCTAAAGTGTTCAATAGTCATCTACTTAGAAATGCCTTGATGAGAGTCTGGAGGAAGCACCGAATTAATTGGGATTACAAGATTCCATTTTGGCTGGATCTTGCTGATACCATGTGGAATACAAATATTAAGTCACTCGGGGGTTTCTTATATAAAGAGTTACTTTATTTTGAAGAGGGCAGGTGGCGACTGAAGACTTTGGATATGCTGTTGGAAGAAGGGAAATCTTTGACTTGGTTGCAGTATAATCAATTACAGATGAGATGGAAAGAAGATCAACAAACTGGTTTAATGGAATATGAAGTAGAATTGGTTGGACAGATAAAGCAGACAGGTCCAATGCATATTAAGAGAGTTTATAATGTTTTGTTAGAAAGGGATTCAGAAAATGAGTTAGTTAAAGATTGTATGATTAAATGGGCACAGAATTTCTCTCAACCAGTTATGATGGAAACATGGGAAAAAATATGGGTTCAGAACGTTAAATTTACACAGTCACAAAATTTACGAGAAAATTTTTATAAAATGTTTTATAGATGGCATTTAGACCCCAAGAAATTGTCTTGTATGTACCCTAATGTGCAGCCAAAATGTTGGAGATGTGATTGTTTAGATGCTACATATTATCATATATGGTGGACTTGCAAAAAGGTGAGGGGTTTTTGGATAAAAATTTGGTGGGTTATGCAAAATGTTTTAAAGAAAAAAATACAATTTTCTCCACAATTTTTCTTATTGGGTATAGTTAAAGACTTTACATTGGGTGAAACAAAACTGATTTTGCATATGGTGACAGCAGCTAGGCTGTTGATTGCCCAATATTGGAAGAGTGATATTTTACCGACTGTGGACCAATGGATTCAGAAGATGGCTGGATTTGCAGAAATGGCGAAGATTTCAGCTTTTTTAAAAAAGATCAGACGCATGAGAAATATATACAGGAATGGAAGAAATGGATTGAGTATGTACAGAATAAGTATCAGACTAGAAAATATTATGTCGCTTTCAGCTGAGAGGGATTGATGATTATGCTAGTAAATATAGAAAAAAGATATGGATGGATGAATAACATATATATTGTTTGGGAATACTAGTATTGCATATAATGGAAGTCAAGGGGGGGAGGGAAAGGTGGAGGGGGAGGGTTAGGGTGGGATTGGGAGGGAATTATATATTTTCTCTATGTGTATTTTATAATGTTGGGTAAGGGTGGGGGGGAAAAGGGGGGGAAATTTGTATTTGTAAAACTTTTTCAATAAAAAAAAATAGTTCTGTTTGGCAGCTCTTATTTTTTGAGCTAATTCTTCCTTCTCCAGTAGATCCATTTTGTGCTTTATAATATCCATTTTAATTTTTGCATCTTTCTTATATGGATCTTTCTGGAATTCCTTTTCAAGTCTTTTATAGTCATCTGTCAATATTTTAAGGGTTTGCCATTTGTTCACATTTCTTTTCCTTGTATAATCAATAATTAAACCTCTGGCAAAGGCCTTCATTGTATCCCAACAGTTTTGTGTCGATGTTTCTCTCCTGTTTTCCTTAAAGAAAAAATCCAGTTCTCGGTTCATTTTCTGTATGAAGTCTTTCTCTTTTAATATTGTATTGTTTAATGTCCATCTAGATCTGGCTTTTCGCCCTTTCCAAATAGCAATCACCGGATTATGGTCTGCCCATAAATTAGTGTCTATATTCACTTGTTCAATGTTTAAGGTCAGTTCCCTTGTTGTCCATATCATATCTAATCTGGACCAAGATAAATGTCTATCAGAGTAGAAAGTGTATTGTCTATTTTTTTCCATTTCTCTCCCTCCATATGTCTTTCAGGTTTATTTCCTCTGCCATTTTGAAAAAAGTTCTCGGCAAAACCTTTCTACTATGTTTTGTTATTTTATGTGTTTTATAGTCCAGTTTTTCATCCACAATTCCATTAAAATCTCCCATCATACAGACATTTTCATACTCCATTTCAATTATCTTGTTGTGTAATTTTCTATAAAAGTCACTTTGATTATTGTTAGGAGTGTAGATTGCTACCAGGAGTAGTTTTGTATTGTTATCAGTTATTTCAACCATCAAAATTCTACCTTCTGAGTCAGCATATTTCTGCTCTGCCGTTAATACGTTTCTAATATACAAAGCAACTCCTCTTTTTTTACTTTGTAACAGTGGTAAGAAAGTTTTTCCAAGTTTTGGTTGAATCAATAATTGTTTATATTGTTTTTTTAATGTGCACTTCCTGTAAGCAAATTATATCACATTTTAATTTTTCTAATTTGTGAAATACTATTCTTCTTTCACTGGCCAAATTGAGTCCATTTATATTCATTGAAATTAATTTCCTTTCTTCCATATTCATACTTTATAATTAGGTTTTGTTGCTCTAGTTGATCTAGCTTCCCGTTGTTCCTTATATTCCATAACTCCACCCACTGCGTCTTCTGTTGCTTCCAGCATTAACAGATCCTCTTCAACAGGTTGTCGGGGCTGCTGTTGTTTGAATTTCAACTTCCATATCTGTTTCTTTCTCTTTGAGAACTTCCTCGTAAAAAGCTCTTGCCTTGTCAATTGTATTCAATCTGTATCTTTGGAACTGCCATGTTAGGCCTACTCCTTCCGGAAACAGCCATCTGTAGTTAATCTGTTTTTGCAGCAATACTTTAGTCAGAAATTGGTATTTTCTTCTTAGCTCTCTCACTTTCCTTGGAATTTGTCTCAAAACAGTCACTTCTCTCTCTTTGTATTTCAATGCCTTGTCATGAACCGCCTGAAGAAATTGTGTCTTAGTTGATTTCTTGGTAAATCTTATGTGTACTTCTCTTGGAAGCTTATTACGCATCACATATCCAGTATAGACTCAGTAAATTTCATCAATTCCTTCCATCATCTTTTCTTTGGGTATTTCTAAGGCCTCAGCTAATACCATATTCGTAATCTCAGCTAAATTCTCCCTTTTCTTCTTTGACATTTTGAAATCTTAAGAAAAATTCCACTTTTTCCATTTCCCATCCAATTAGACCAGATGTTCCTTGCTCTACCTCTCTCAATCTATTCTCAATTTCCTTTATTTTTTCTTCTTTTTGGCCTTCTTTTTCCTCCAACTTAACCAATCTCTCTTCATATTTCATCATTGTTTGTTTTATGTTAACCATCTTTTCATCTGTTTGCAATAGTTGCTGTTCCATCCTTTGTTGTTGTTGTTCCATCCTTTTTTGTTGCTGTTCCATTATTTGAAGCATTTGTAAAATTGTTTGTGTCACTGATTCTTTCTCTGTCTCCTGTTGTAACATTGTCTGGATGAAACGTTGGCCTCCAGATGGTGATGAGGATGGTGTAGTCGCTGCAGCTCCCACCGTTGCTACTTTTTTACTCATTTGGTTCAATAGTTAACCAGGATCACTTCAGACGATCCAACTGTGCAATGGGGAGGAAAGGGAAGGGAAAAAAATGTAGAAAAAAAGGAGAGAGGAAGGAAAAAAGAAAGGAGAAAAAAAAGGGGGGAATAGTTCCTCAAATTCTTCAGGTTCTTCTAGCACCCTAATCCAAAGGGAGAGAGGAAAAAGGGAAAAAAATCACAAAGAAAAAAGAAAAATAGAAAAAGCCAAAAATTTAAAATCCTCTTCCAAATAAAATGCCAATATAAAAATTAAAAAATATCAATAAATCTTCAGGCTCTAAGTGCCTTAATCCAATATGAATAGATGAAAGTCCCAACTTCAAAATAGAAAAAAGAGAGCAACAAAGATAAGAAAATTAAAAAAAGAAAAAAGAAAAGAAAAAAGAAAGCAAAGAGGGAGTTTAATAATCCCTCAAATCCTTTTATATCCGGAGAGCCTACAGGGATTGATTTTCTCTTTTGCCTTTTTCCAAGCCACACATCTTATGAGAGATAAAATAGTTACTATAAAAAAAAACCCAAAGTCAAAGCCTTCCAGTATGTTCCCAGGCTTTATTAATTTAGATAGAGAGCACCTGTGTAAACAACATTCAGTAGCTCTTCAATCTCTATTTTGGCTACAATATTTCTTCTTCCACTTAAGTGAACATGGAAACAAAGTTTCTCTTCCAGTGGGTGGCAGCACTGCACTCTCCCCTAGCTCTCCTATTTTTTAAGGAAAAAAGAAAAAGAAAGAAAGAAAGAAAGAAAGAAAGAAAGAAAGAAAGAAAGAAAGGAAAGTTTTTCTTTTAAAAAGTCCAAAAAAAAAAGAAAAAAGGCACCAGTCCAGATGTTCCAACTCAGAAATCCAAACAATCTATAGTCAGCAGATTTCAAAATTTCAAATGTATCCCAATACTATTTTTCAGTCCAGTCTGGTTATTCAAAAAGGAAATGATTCAATTAAACAATTTCAATCTTTTAAAATGTATATTGGGTAGAAGAAAATTAGTCCAAAATAAGTTCGCCGCTCCTCTTTTTTTTTTTTAAATTTATATTTATATGCCGCCCTTCTCCAGAGACTCAGGGCGGCTTACAATGCATTACTCTCCATCACCATCTCAATTTATCAATAAGGGTGTTCTTAGTATTATTTTAAAAAAGAAAATTTCTCATTGATCTGCTCACTGTCATTCCGCTCTGCCTTCCTGGAGTTGTCACAGCCTCCGCAGCCTATGGCTGTTGGTCTGTCACTGGAAAAAGGGCTATCCTGGCTCGACCAGGGACTTAGCGATGTCCCTGGGATCCTCAGGACATGCCCTCCACAACCACAGTCAAAGCTAGACTGTGGGGTCAAATTCGAACTGTCCAGCAGCGGAGTTTTTGGTGGGGCTTCAGGAGCTTCCAAAAACCCTGCACGTCTCACCGCGACGCCAACTTCCCTCTCAGATAAAAGAAAATTTTGAATTGGATTAAAAGGTGTCCCGGAGCTGAAATGAGCAGCTAATTGGCACTTGGAAAATTCTATGGAGAGAGGAGAACAAAGAGGAGGCTAAAATACTAAAGCTCAAGAAAGTTTTTGTATCTATAATTGGATTTGGAGAAACTAAAAATAATAAAAGAAAAGAACCCTAGGAAAAGTATTTTTATGTGGATTTAAATATTTTTGACAGCTTTGACATTTAGTTGGCTTGAAAATATTGTGGATTTGAGAGAGACATCTGCTGGCTGAAAGAGAGTACTGCAATATTTACTGGAAGGAAGAAGGGAAAGTACAGCTGTGACCACTAAAAGATAATTTGGAAACTGAGAACGTTTAAGGAGTATCTGTCTTTCTACATTGCTTGGTCTCGATTCTCAATGGCTGTGGAAGATACAAAGATTTAACTTGGAGTGGACTGGATAAATACTTAAATTGGACATTATTTGAAAACAAAAAGAGACTATATGGATTTTAAATTTTAATTAAATGTGACATAATTTAAAAGTTTTAACACTTTCTTAAATTGGCAATATGGAGTCTTGGATGTGTGAGGAATTAATCAAGATGTTTAAAAATATGCCTGAATCACTAAAGGATAATAAAAAGTCAGAAATTTTGCTGGAACACACAGAACAAGAAATAGGGGAGAAGATGGCAGAAGAGAGCATAAATGAGGAGCAAGAAAATAATATTGAAGGAAAAGGAATTGAATGCAAAAAGCAGTTAGATGATTTCACTGAGATTTACAGTGGCAAAAAAAGAGTGGATAGAGGGGAACATCCCCCCCAAAAGAATCAATCAAAGGGTAAAGAGGGAAACAGTGGAAAGAGATTAGGAGAAAACATGGGGAGAACTATTCGAATAATATATCTAAAAGTGAGAAAAAGGAGTCAGAAGAAAAGATATAATAAATATTTTTAAAAGAAGAAGAGAATGGGGAAAAAGGAGAAAATTATTAAGAAGTGGAATTTTGGGGATACCAAGAGAAAATGGTTAAAGAAGGGAAGATCAATGGAAAGGAGAAAGGGAAATAAGGTTATTAGTAGATTTAAGGAAACT
Organism: Ptyas mucosa; assembly: GCA_012654045.1. NCBI lineage: Eukaryota > Metazoa > Chordata > Lepidosauria > Squamata > Colubridae > Ptyas > Ptyas mucosa. The sequence continues at coordinate 15,617,403 of WNWU01000029.1, forward strand.
GTATTAATATTATTAATTGTGGATGGTCAAAGGGTTTTGATGTAAGATTTGAATATGATGTATATTGTTTATAGTAAAACAGAATAGCAGATGAAATGGGAAATGGTAATTTGGTTTAATTTTTAAGACAATTTTAATTAAGAAACAAAGTTGAAATGTTAAAAAGTGGGATGGGGATTTTGAGAAATATATTCTGTAATGGAGAAATAAAATAATTGATGTTATTGTAAGAGATTAGGAATTAAGGGCGGATAGTGATACTGTTTATGTATTACGTATTAAGAGAAATTTAGATAAGACAAAGTATGAAAAAAGAATATTATGGCTGAAATTGGAAATATGTAAAATGGATTTGGAAAAAAAGAACAATATGGTAGAAGTTGAAATAACAAGAAATGGTGAAAAATGATTAATTGGTGATAAAGAACTATATGAAAGAGATGAATATTAAAAAAAGGAAGATTGAAATAGATTTAAA
>WNWU01000029.1:15617980-15682317 GCA_012654045.1 Ptyas mucosa
TATATACACACACACACGATGTGACCCGGTCAACACTCTGTTCATAAAATATGTATGATGGAAGAATTTTTTAAATAAAACTTGTTTACAAAAAGAGAAAAAAGAAAATGAATAGACAAGATAAAGTGGTTGATGATATAGCCTCCCAAAATTGCTCTGGGTAGCAAGATGGGTGACATATAAATTTAATAAATTAATAGATAAAATAGTGCCTCAGGTGAGATGGCACTCAACATCCTATTTGTTTTTTTGTTTTTGTTTTTATTAAATTTATATACCGCCCTTCTCCCAAAGGACTCAGGGCGGTGAACAGCCACAGAATAAAAAACACATACATACAAAAATTTAAGATAGAATAAAAACGAATTAAATAATTTGGCTGAGACAAATTTAAAATACCCAATAATTTAAAACAAATTAAAATTTACATTTGACAGGGGAAAAGATTTAGGCCAGGCCGGCTTGATGAAATAGAAAAATCTTAAGTGCGCGATGGAAGGTGCGCAGATCCGGGATCGTCCGTATCTCCGGGGGGAGCTCGTTCCAGATCGTAGGTGCCCCCACAGAGAAGGCTCTCCCCCTGGGGGCCGTCAGTCGACATTGTTTGGCCGACGGCACCTGGAGGAGCCCCTCTCTATGGGAGCGTACTGGCTGGTGGGAGGCTATTGGTGGTAGCAGGCGGTCCCATAGATAACCAGGTCCTAAGCCATGGAGCGCTCTAAAGGTGATAACCAAAACCTTGAAGCGCACTTGGAAGACCACCGGGAGCCAGTGCAGCTCGCGCAAGAGAGGTGTTACATGGGAACACCCCGTTATTCCCATAACCACCTGTGCAGCCGCACTCTGCACCAGTTGGAGCCTCCGAGTGCTCCTCAAGGGGAGCCCCATGTAGAGAGCACTACAGTAGTCCAGACGTGAGGTGACAAGGGCATGAGTGACTGTGCGTAAGGAGTCCCGATCTAGAAAGGGACACAACTGGTGAATCAGACGAATCTGATAAAAAGTCCTCCCGGTCATACCCTCTCGGTGGGGGCCAATGATTCACCCCCAATAGTCAGTGATGGCACCAACTGTCTATATCGGGACGTCGGAAACCACAGCCACTCGGTCTTGGATGGGTTGAGCCTGAGCCTATTCCTCCCCATCCAGATCCGCATGGCCTCCAGGCACCGGATATCATTTCAAGGGCATCGTTGGGGTGGTCTGGGGTGGAGATGTACAGCTGGGTGTCATCAGCGTACTGATGGTATCTCACCCCAAAACCACAGATGATCTCGCCCAGCGGCTTCACATAAATGTTGAACAGGAGGGGCGAGAGGACCGACCCTTGCGGCACCCCGCATATGAGGGGCCTCGGGGTCGACCTCTGCCCCCCTGTCAACACAGACTGTGACCGGTCAGAGAGAAAGGAGGAGAACCACTGCAACATAATGCCTCCCACCCCTAACTCTTCCAACTGGTGCAGCATGATACCATGGTCGATGGTATCAAAAGCTGCTGAGAGATCTAACAGGACCAGGACAGAGGAGCACCCCCTGTCCCGAGCCCTCCAGAGATCATCAACCAATGCAACCAATGCCGTTTCCGTGCTGTACCCGGGTCTGAAGCCCGACTGGAATGGATCCAGATATGTCGTTTCATCCAGGTGCCGGGGGAACTGTTGCGCAACTACGCTCTCAACAACCTTCGCCACAAAACTGAGGTTGGAGACCGGACGATAATTTACCAACATTGCCGGGTCCAGGGAAGGCTTCTTGAGGAGAGGCCTCACCACCACCTCTTTCAAGGTGGCGGGAAAGTCACCCACACCCAGCGAAGCATTTGTAATCCCCTGGAGCCAGCCTCGTGTCACCTCCCGGGAAGCCAGCACTAACCAGGAAGGACACAGGTCCAACAAACAAGTGGTTGTGTTCAGTCTGCCCAGAATCCTGTCCATGTCCTCAGGAGTCACAGGATCAAACTCATCCTAGATAACATTCACAAGACCTGCCCCAGTCCCTCCCCCTGGAACTACCCAGTCAGAGTCCAGATCGTCCCGAATCTGAGTGATTTTGTCATGCAGATACTGAACAAAATCCTCGGCTCTACCCTCCAAGGGGTCCTCCCGTGCTTCCTGGTGGAGCAGGGAGTGGATCATCCTGAAGAGGGCGGCCGGGCGATTATCTGATGATGCAATAAGAGCAGCAAAATAGCTACATTTCGCTGCTTTTATCGCCACTAAGTAATTCCTAATATGGGATCTTACTAGTGTCCGGTCCGATTCAGAAAGACTGGCCCTCCAACTACTCTCTAAGCGTCTTTTCCAGCGCTTCAACTCCCTCAGCTCCTTGGAGAACCAAGGAGCCAATTGAGATCGGCGCTGGGTCAGAGGCCGCAAAGGCACGACCCGATCCAGAGCTCCAGCGGCCGCCCTATCCCAGGCGGCCACTAGGCATGTGCCAGAGCCTCAGGAAATGGCCCAAGCTCCATCTGGAACCTTTTGGGTTCCATCAGGCGCCTGGGGTGGAACCATCTTACCGGCTCCGCCTCCCTGCGGCGTGGTGCAGCGGTTCGAAGGTCGAGACGAAGGAGAGAGTGATCTGACCATGACAAGGGCTCGGTAACTATATCCCCTATCTCAAGATCACTCAACCACTGTCCAGAGACAAAAATCAGATCCAGCGTGTTTCCCCCCGTGTGGGTAGGGCCATGAATTAACTGGTTCAGGTCCATAGCTGTCATGGAAGCCATGAACTCCCGAGCCACCTCAGACGTCTCACCCACGGATGGCAGGTTGAAATCCCCCATGACCATAAGCCTGGGGGTATCAACCGCCACCACGGCGATGACATTGAGCAGCTCGGGCAGGGCTGTTGCCACATGGCAGGGAGCCAGGTACGTGATCAGCAAACCCATCTGAACCCCGTGACCCCATTTCACAAGGAGGGATTCACAGCCAGCCGTCTGAGGGACAGTGGCCTCCCTTGGTCTCAGACGTTGTTTAATAATAACCGCTATTATTAAGGAAGAGTTGAAGGTCTTTTGGAATTCTAATGGTTTAGGAATTTTGAACAAGCAGGGTAGAAAGAATACAGACTCCTTTGCACTTTGGTGTTGGAGAATATTCTTGAGAATATTTTGGAAAACCAAGAAGACGAGCTGATGGAGCATTGAATAAATCAATCCAGAGGTCTCATTTGAGGTACAAATGACCAGGCTGAAATTATCCTATTTCAGACACATTATGTGAAGACCCAGGTCTACAGACAAATCTATAATACTGGGATAGGTAGAAAGGAAGAGCAAAAGAGGATGATCAGCAGCCAAGTGGGTGAACTTGTTTGCAAAAGCAATAGGTGTGTAGCACTCAGGACCAGGCTGGGGACAGATCATCCTGGAAGTCTATCTATGCTAAGGGTCAGTATTGACTTGGTGGCACATATTCAAAAAAAATCTCCTTTTCTTTCCCTGGATTGTGCTTGGCTACTTTAGTAATAGTGCAACTTGGCATGGAGGCCGCAAAGCATTTTGCAATTACTCAGAGGGAATTCTTCTAATGCAATTAGAAACACACACACCCCGTCTCACTTGCCTTTGCATTCCTGCAGCAAGAGTTCAAGCAATTCTCAGGAAGCATGGTACTCCATACTCTTTTTCAGAGCAGAATGGGACTTTACTCCAAGAGTTCCCCTCCCCTGTGTTTTACAAGCATGAAGAATCCACTGGCAAGGCGAGTACAGCTTCGGGATGATTAAAAGGTGGGTTATGAACAACAGGGACTGAAACTGTGTTAAATAATGATGTATCACATTAGGTTAATCTAATTTGTTCCCCTGCTACTAGGGCATGTACATGGTAATGAGCAATATCACACATGGTGCTGAACGGCTGTCACTGATAGAGAGCTGCTGAAACCTGCTTGCTCAGCCTTGCAAATTTGTATGAGACCCCTGGCTGGGGTTGCACAATGTGCTGACAAGGCTCAAATGAGGTGGAGAAACTTATGGTTTAGCATGTTGTGGGAACCAGGCATTGTCTTAAGCCATAGTGTGAGACAAAAATGAGAGAATGTCTCAAAGCCTGGGCTCAAGGCTAAGCTAAAATGAATGTTATCATTCATCAAATTATGGAAAGGAGACAATCCTCTTAAGCCATAATATGATGGTCTATTTCGACATGTTACATGAACCCAGCAATTGTACTTTGTTAACCTGAGTTCATGAGAAGTCCGTCGTGTGAATCAAGTGATTAATTATTGGTGATGGTGCTGGGTTTGGGCATAGCATTCTGAAGGATAGGACATCAACCCAAAGATGTTGGGTGGCCTCCTACCTGTTCCACCATTCCTTCTACCAAAATTTCCTGCAGAAAGAGAATATGGCACAGGCAGTCTTGAGAACTGTTCAAAGGACAAGTGGTGCCTGCTAATCTCCATTTATAAAAATGTAAATAAAGCAGGATAATCCTACAGGCAGATCTGGGCACTTGGTAACACATTTGCACTTATGCCAAATGCCCCACAATCAAGTGATCCCCATCTGCAATCTTTCCTGGTTTCCCCAGAAAGTCAAAAGAGGAGCCAACAGAGGAGGACGCAAGATCCTGCCCCCTGACTAGTTCCTGGTGGCTGGCTGAAAAAAGTCCATCTGGAAATCCAAGTTTGGACAGACCTTTTTGGTCTCCCTGAGTTCTCTCCAGCAAGCAGCAGGGAGACCAGCTGAAATTTGACTTTTTTCACCCAGCCTTTTTGAGAACAAAAGTACTGCCCAATAGAGAAACTCTGCCAAGTCTCTCCAGCAAGCAGCATTTTTGGCCTCAGGCTGGGTGGGTGAAAAATATCCCTCCCAAAAAGTATGGCTTTTCTACCCAGCTTGAAAGTTAAAGTGCTGCCAGATGGATTGATTTCTTTCTGTGTGAGGTGGACTGGCAGAAGAGGAACTGCAAAACTAGGCTGGAGAAAGAATAATAAACACCCAAGCTTTTTTTTCTCCTTCGCAACACTGAAGTTCCCTTCTGTGCAGTCTTCCAATAGGTGAAGGGCTGTCACAAAGAAGAGAGGGCAACCTCAATCAGAGTAGAGTTGGCAGGCACTTTGGTGGTCTTCGAGTTCAATCCCCTGCTCAAGCAGGAGACCCTATACCAGTGATGGCTAACCTTTTTGCCATCAGGTGCCAAAAGTGGGGGGAGTGTGGTGGGGTCACATGCATGTGTGCCCACATCCATAATTCTATGTGCCCCCCGTGCTTCCCCCATTTTTGGCACGTGATGGCACAGTGGGCCCAGTAGGCCCGTTTTTTGCTCTCCCCAGGCTCCAGAGCCTTTCTAGGAGCCTGGGGAGGGCAAAAACGGCCTCCCCCCCAGAGGCCTCCAGAGGCCAGAAACAGTGTGTTTTCTGACTTCTGGTGGGCCTGAAAATCCACTGGCTGGCGCACGCATGTGTGCTGGAGCTGAGCTTGCGTGCCCACCAATATGGCTCCGCATGCCACCTATGGCACCCGTGCCATAGGTTCGCCATCACGGCCCTATACCATTTCAGACAAATGGTTGTCCAGTCTCTTTTTGAAAACCTCCAGCGATGGAACACCCACAATGACTGAAAGCAACTTCTTTTTTTAAAAAAAAGTTTTTTTATTATTTTAAAACATAAACATAAAACACATCTTTTCAAAACAAAGCTCTTGATCCGGTCATAAAGTCATACAAATCACTAACAAATCTTAATTTTCAGTTAATACAACTTAATATTTTACTCAGTTATTTCCCTCAAATCTATTATTTAACTATGCCACTATCCCCCAAAACCCGTTACTTAAATCTTAACTAATTATAATTCCCTTTTTCTCTTTCATTTGCTTAGATGGATATATTTTTAAAGTATAAGTCGTACAATTATTATGAACATTCATAAAATATTAAATTCCAACATAATCATTTTATTCTTACTATTGAGCTCAACATTTTTAATCTTTATTTCTGTTATTAAACCTAACTTATTCATTTCATTTTAACTATTAATCTCAACATACTCCTCCTTATTTTGGCTATCCCACCTCATTTTATTTTTGCTATACAACCCAACATCTTTATCTTTATTGTTAAACCAATCATTTTTATTTCTTGGCTGTTAAACACAGCCTAACCATTTTGTTTTTGGCTGTTAAACACAGCATATTCATTTTTGTTTCTTGGCCATTACACAGCATATCCATTTTTGTTTGGCTGTTAAACACAGCATAGTCATTTTTGTTTTCTGGCTGTTACACAGCATAATCATAGTTGGTGTAACTATTGATCCCTTCTTAATCCTTTCTTTGTTGTACAAAGCAAATAAGCAATATAAATTGCCTATTTTCAGATAATCATATTTATCCTTATCCTTTTCTATAACAATTTAACATTGAGACATAGTTCTTGCTTATGTCATATCTTTAAATATATTCATCAATTCCTTTTACAAAGAATGTCCATTTAACATTCTTAATTTCTATAAAAACCTCCTTTTTATTATTACAATCCATCTTTACATTACTTTATTTTAAATCACATTGTTTAAATCTTCTTTTTTCTTTTTCCAGTAGTGTTTATCATACTTCTTCATTTCCTCGCCTGCAAGCATATATTCCTTCCATTTTCAAAGTTTTCAGTTTTGTCCTCCATAAATCATATTAAACCTTTTTCTTATTTTTATTCTGGATATAATGTATCAAGTCACCCTCTCTTAGGCCTGCGCTTATTCCTTCTTTTGTTCCTGCACCAATTTTTAATTATTGTTGTTTCAACTATAGGAGTTCCATTATAGTTTCTTTTCTTTTCACCAAAATCCAGCTGTATGCAGACAGGAATAAAAAACTCCTCCACAGTCCCATGGCTTTTATTTTATTTATGTAGAACTCAGAATTTTCCATAACAAACAAAAAGTTACAAAGTTCCTTTTTAAACCGGATGGTGTCTCTCTACAATCCACATTTTCCATTAGTCATGCAAGCATCCATTTTATGCAATTCTTCTTTTAATTTTAAAAGTACCAAATCTTCTTCTTTTTAGAATCCAATTCGAATTTTAAAGTATCCAGTCTTTTTACCATATCTCAATATTAATTCCTTTAGTTCTGTACAAAAATTAGTTGTTTCTCGGGTCTTTGTCTCTTTAAAGTTGCAGTTTAAAACTTTCCAAAGCTCCTTTGTTGCACAGCCACTATTTTAGGCTAGGGGTCTTCTAGGTAATAATATTGCTCCATATGTTGTTACAAGCCTGGCTTTGTTGTCACTCACCCGGCTTCAGAGAGCTCCGTTTCACTCCACTTTCCTCCAGCACTTTTCTTAGCCCGGTTGTCACAGCTTCATGGCAGCCGCCATGTCTGCCTCCCCCTGCCACTGACTCACAGAGGGTTCCCTTTGACCTCCGAGGAACTTGCCTGTTCCTCTTGGTCATCCGAGGTGCCCCTCCTTTTCAGGAGTGAAAAGTAAAATTTGTTACTACCAGTTCTGTGGGCGTGGCTTGGTGGTGGTGGGAGTAATGTGACTGGGTTGGCGTGGCCAACTTTTTTTTTTTTTTAACTTTTCAAAGCATTTTTTCTAATGCTTTGAAAAGCCTCTGCCGATCAGGCAACTCATCTGGGATCGTCAGAGAGGCTTTTTAAAAAATACCTCTCTGACGATCCCAGCTGAGTTGCCTGATGGCCGAGAGGTATTTTTTAAAAAATACCTCTCTGCTGATCAGGCAATTCAGCTGGGATCATCAGAGACTTTTCAATGCATTTTTTTTTTACCACCTCTTTGGCCAAGAGGTTGCAAAAAAAAAAAATGGTTTGAAAAGCCTCTGATGATCCCAGCTGAGCCGTGCGATCATCAGAGGCTTTTTTAAAACTTTTTTTTCATCGGAAGAGGTGGTAGAAAAAATGCTTTTAAAAGTAAAAAAAAAAGTCTGATAATCATGCGGCTCAGCTGAGCATGGGGGGGGGGGTTGCAGGGATTTTTGCTACCGGTTCTCCGAACCACCCGCCGGCATCGCTACTGGATCGGGTGATCCAGTCCGAACCGGGAGCATTTCGCCCCTGCTCCTTTTCCCCCATCCCTACAGGATGGATCCAGTCCAAAGACCCATCGGCGACAGTTCAGAGGCCGGGGTTTTCATGGGACTCATCAGAGCCTGCTATTTCCAGTTTGGCCGCGACGCCAAACCGGAAGTCAACTGAAAGCAACTTCTGTTCCACTGGTTAATTGTTCTCACTGTTAGGAAGTTTCTCCTTAATTCCAGGTTGCTTTTCTCCTTAATAAGTTTCCATCCATTGGTTTTTGTCTTGCTTTCTGGTGTTTCGGCAAAAAAGATGACCCCCTCTCTTTGTGGCAGCCTCTCAAATACTGCCCTAAAGGTGCTTGGAAAAGCACCTTTGGGACAACCATGATCTGGATGACTGAGAATCTCTATAGACTCTTAAATACTGGAATATTGCTATCATATCCCCTTAATTCAGTGGTGAAATGCTACCAGTTCGCACCGGTTTGGGTAAACCAGTAGTGATAAAAACTACCGGTTCGGGTGAACTGGTAGTAAAAAAAAGCTACTGGTTCCTCCGAACCAGTATTTCTGATGATCAGCTGTGCCGCACAATTTAAAATTGCTAGAAAGCAGAAAATCCTGTTTTCTAGTGAATCTAAATCGTGCAAAACAGCTGATTCCCTCCCCCCCTCGCTGCTCTACTTATCTTCCCAAGCCTCCTTTTGGCGCATACTGCACATGCGCTTGCACGCAGCATGTGTTTGGTGCACATTGTTCATGCATGCATGCACTGCACGCTTGGCATGCAGCGCACATGCGTGGCCAGCAAACAGATGGCAAACCGGTTCAGATTTCACCACTGCCTTAATTCTTCTTTTCTCTAGACAAGCCAAACCCAAATCCTGCAAATGTTCTTCATATGTTTTTGTCTCCAGGCCTTTAATCATCTTAATTGTTCTCCTTTGCATTTTTTCCAAAGTTTCAACATCTTTTTTGTAATGTGGTGAACAAAAATGGATGCAGTATTCCAGGTGTAGACTTACTAAGGCTGTATAAAGCGGAACTAATACAAGTAGTCCTTGACTTACAACAGTTCATTTAGTGACCGTACAAAGTTACAAAGGCACTGAAAAAGTGACATCACTGTTTTTCACACTTATGACCACTGAAGCATCCCCATGATCATGTAATCAAAATTTAGATGCTTGGCAACTGGTTCATACTTTGACCGTTGCTGTTTCCCAGTGTCATTTGATCCCCTTTTGCAATCTTCTGACAAGCAAAATCAATGGGGAAGCCAAATTTCCTTAACAACCATGTTACCAACTTATCAACTGCAGTGATTCACTTAATGACTGTGTCAAAAAAGGTCACAAAATGAGGCAAAATTCACTTAACAAATGTCTAAATAATGAAACTGTTGGGCTCAATTATGGTCATAAGTCAAGGACTACCTGTACTTCAGGTGATTTTGATTCTATGCCTGATTTGATTATATAGTCAAGGATTGCATTAGCTTTTTTGGCTGCTGCCACACACTGCTGACTCATGTTTATGTGATCATCCACTAGGACTCCAAGGTCTCTCTCATAGTTACTGTTTTTGAGCCAGATTTCACCTAATCTGTACTTGTACCTTTGCCCAGGTGCAAAACCTTGCTTTACTCCACATTAAATTTCATTTTGTTGGATACGTCCATTATTCAAGTGTGTCAAGATCTTTTTGGATCCTGAGTTTGTCTTCTGGGATGTTGGCTATTCCTGCCAGCTTAGTGTCATCTGCAAATTTGATGAGTTCCCCTTCTATTCCCTCATCTAAGTCATTTATGAAGATGTTGAAGAGTACTGGGCCTAAGATGGAACCTTGTGGTACCCCACTGCTTACTTCTTTCCATGTAGACGTAGTACCATTAAGGACTACTTGTTGAATACTGTTTGTCATCCAGTTAAAATCCATCTGGTGGTAATGTTAGCTATTCCACATTTTTCTAGCTTACCAAGAAGTACCGTATTTTTCAGAGTATAAGATGCACCTTTTTACCCCCCAAAAGAGGGTGAAAATCTGGGTGCATCTTATAGTCCGAATGTAGCCCCGGCCACCCACCAGCCCTCACCCTTCGGACATTTTCGACCTCTGCGCATCACTTTTTCGGGCAGTTCCAGGCGGCGGGGATATGGGTCAGGGCATAGCCTAAGGAACGAGCCTCTTCGGGACAGTCTGGGAAGGGGGAATCTCCCCAGTGGCATCAGTGAACAAGGCGGGCCCCATGGTTCGCGGCTGGTCCCCCAATCAGGTAGTTCAGGGCAGACAATGGCCACAATGACTTCACTCCCCAGCAACGTGAGGAGCTGCTGCTGCCACCGCCGCCACCACCACCTAAGCCCTCTCCACGCCTTGGAGGCCCTAAAGTGAAACATCCCTTCTTTCCAGCCACCATCGCCCATTGGCTCCTCCGCCTCTCCTCCTCCAACACCGACCACGGCGTGTGCAAAGTTAAGAGCGTGTATCTTTCCCCTCCCCTTCAAACAACTGATCAACCCCCCACTCCCATTCCCTGCTATGCAAAGTGCTTTCCTCCCCGAATCCACAAACACGGCATGCGGCTGGTGCTGCCATCTGAAAATGCTTTCCTCCCTGGTTCTCCAAAGCACATTGCAGGGGAACTGGCCACCACCTGAAACACGGCTCTGTGAATTGCATTGGGCCAATGGGCGGCAGTGGCTGGAAAGGCTGCCTTAGTTATGTTTCTCTCTTTTCATTTTTTTTATACTTGTCCTTTTTGTCTTTCAGTTTATCAGAGAGGTCTTTGTGCAACTATGCTGGTTTCTTCTTGGATTTCTTTTTTTCCCCGGTGGTATTGTGCTGGACTAGGCTTTTATGACCATATTTTTCAGATGTTTTGCTTTAGGGGCTCCTGGGGATGGAGAGGGCTTATGCGACAGCGGCAGCGGCTCCTCACATTGCTGGGGAGCCTGTTTTCCCAGCTGAGTCTCTGGGGCACCTCTCGCTTGCAGGAGGAGGGGAGGAGGGCGGTGTAAAGCAGCGCCACCTTAAATGCTGGTAAGCAGAGGTAGATTTTTTTTTCTTGTTTTCCTCCCGAAAATTATTTATTTTTATTTTATTTTATTTCCAATTTCTATACCGCCCTTCTCCCTGGGACTCAGGGCGGTGTACAGCCAGAAATAAAAACATGAAATATAAATATTAAGACAATTAAAATATATATAAATTTGGCTCAGAATTTAAAACTAACAAACCAATTAAAATATTTAAAATTTCTTCTTAAGCCAGCCCGGCTTGTTGGAAAAAATGAGTTTTGAGGGCACGGTGGAAGGCACTGAGGTCATGAATTCTCCTTATCTCCGGGGGCAACTGGTTCCAGAGAGTGGGTGCCCCCACAGAGAAGGCTCTCCCCCTGGGGGTCACCAGCCTACATTGTTTGGCTGATGGCACCCTGAGGAGGCCCTCTCTGTGGGAGCGCACGGGCCGATGGGAGGTCATCAGTGACAGCAGGCGGTCTCAGAGATAACTAGGCCCTATGCCATGGAGCGCTTTAAAGGTGATCACCAACACCTTGAAGCGCACCCGGAAGACCACCGGAAGCCAGTGCAGCTCGCGCAGGAGCGGTGTTATGTGGGAGCGCCATTCTGCTCCCGTCACTACCCGCGTGGCCACTTTCTGGACCAGTTGGAGCCTCCGGGTGCTCTTCAAGGGGAACCCCATGTAGAGAGCATTACAGTAGTCTAGGCGAGAGGTGACAAGGGCATGAGTGACTGTGCACAGGGAATCCCGATCAAGAAAGGGCCGCAACTGGCGAATCAGGCGAACCTGACAGAAGGTCCCCCTGGCTACAGCCGTCAGATGTTCCTCCAAAGACAGCTGCCTATCCAGGAGGACTCCCAAATTGCGAGCCCTTTCCGCAGGGGCCAAAGACTCGCCCCCCGATAGTCAGTGATGGAGTCAACTGACTATATTGGGATGCCGGGAGCCACAGCCACTCCGTCTTGGACGGGTTGAGCTTGAGTTTGTTTCTCCCCATCCAGATCTGCACGGCTTCCAGGCACTGGGACATCACTTCGAGGGCATCATTGGGGTGGCCTGGGGTGGAGATGTACAGCTGGGTGTCATCAGCGTACTGATGGTATCTCACCCCAAAGCCACGGATGATCTCACCCAGCGGCTTCACATAAATGTTGAACAAAAGGGGTGAGAGGACCGACCCCTGCGGCACTCCACAAACGAGAGGCCTCGAGGTCGACCTCTGCCCCCCTGTCAACACAAACTGCGACCGGTCGGAGAGAAAGGAGGAGAACCACCGTAATACAGTGCCCCCCATCCCCAACTCTTCCAGCTGGTGCAGCATGGTACCATGGTCGATGGTATCAAAAGCCGCTGAGAGATCTAATAGGGCTAGGACAGAGGAACATCCCCTGTCCCGAGCCCTCCAGAGATCATCAACCAACGCGACCAATGCCGTCTCCGTGCTGTGCCCAGACCTGAAACCCAACTGGAACGGATCCAGATAAGATGTTTCCTCCAGGAATTGTGGAAACTGTCGCGCAACCACACTCTCAACAACCTTCGCAATAAAGCGGAGGTTGGAGACAGGACGATAGTTAGCTAATACTCCTGGGTCCAGGGAAGGCTTCTTGAGGAGAGGCCTCACCACCGCCTCTTTCAAGGCGGCAGGGAAGTGACCCTCACTCAAAGAAACATTGATAATACCCTGGAGCCAGCCTCGTGTAACCTCCCGGGAGGCCAGTACCAACCAGGAGGGACACGGGTCCAGTAAACATGTGGCCGCACTCAGTCTCCCCAAAATCCTGTCCACATCATCAGGAGTCACAGAGTCAAACTCTTCCCAGGTAACATTCTCAAGACTATTCCTTGTCACCCTGCCCAGATCTACCCAGTCGGAGTCTAAATCCCCCCGAATCAGAGCGATTTTGTCATACAGGTATTGTCCGAAATCCTCCGCCCTGCCTTCCAAGGGATCCTCCCGCACTCCCAAATGGAGCAGAGAGTGGGTCACCCTGAACAGGGTGGCCGGACGATTCCCTGATGACGCAATAGAAGCAGAAAAGTAGTTAAACTTTGCCGCTTTTATCGCCACTAGGTAGGTCTTAATATGCGACCTTACCAGTGTTCGATCAGATTCAGCGAGACTGGCCCTCCAACCACTCTCCAGGCATCTTTTCCAGCGCTTCATCTCTCTCAGCTCCTTGGTAAACCAGGGAGCCGCTCGAGATCCGTACCGGGTCAGAGGTCTCAGAGGCACAACTCTATCCAAGGCTCCACCAGCCGCCCGATTCCAGGCAGCTACCAGGTCCTTGGCCGAGTCGTGTGCCAGATCCTCAGGAAATGGCCCAAGCTCCATCTGGAACCTATCAGGATCCATCAGGCGCCTGGGGTGGACCCATCTAGTTGGTTCCGCCTCCCTGTGGCGGGGTGTGGCAGTTCGGAGATCTAGGCGAAGGAGCGAGTGATCAGACCATGACAAGGGTTCTATGTCTATATCCCCTATAACCAGATCACTCAACCACTGGCCAGAGACAAAAATCATGTCCAGAGTGTGCCCCCCCTATGAGTGGGGCCATGAACTAATTGGGTCAGGTCCATGGCCGTCATGGAAGCCATGAACTCCCGAGCCACCTCAGACGTTTCACCAACGGAAGGCAAGTTGAAATCACCCATGACCATAAGCCTGGGTGTATCCACTGCCACTGTGGCTATCATGTCGAGTAGTTCAGGCAGGGCTGTTGCCACGCGGCAGGGAGCCAGGTACGTAAGCAGCAAGCCCAACTGAACCCCATGACCCCATCTCATAAGGAGGGACTCACATCCGGCAATCTGTGGCACAGTGGTCTCCCTCGGGCCTAGATCTTCATTAATAATAACCGCCACCACCCCGCCCCTCCCCTGGGCCCTTGGCTGATGGAATGCTCTGAAGCCTGGTAGGCACATCTCAACCAGAGGGACCCCTCCCTCTGGACCCAACCAGGTTTCCGTAATACCTGCCAGGTCCGCTCCCCCCTCCTTTATAAGATCATAGATGAGGGGGGCCTTATTTACCACGGACCTGGCATTAAGCATCAGCCGAAGGCCCAGATCCTGAGTGTCTGTGCTACCTAGTGTCCGAGTGGAGCTTTGGGGACCGGGGCGAGCAATCGCTCTCAAATTGCGAGTGCGCACCCCCGACACATTATGTGGTCTCCTGCTCCCGCCATATCTGCCCCTCCCAACTACCGTGCTGATGGTGCAATCCTCATAAGTATGATCCTCCGTCCCCCCTCCAATCCCTCGTTCTGCACCCTCCAAACCGTTACCCCATGCCGGGCTAGGCTCTGACCATGGAGGATGACCCCCCCATCCCCTTCGGTCGTCTTCCCAATTCCCCTTAAAAAATTATTACAAACCCCCCTCCCAGGATCCCTTAAAATCTTATTAAAACACTTCACCAAAAAGCCCCACACACCCTTCTTTGCGTCGTACCATCTCTCCGGACTCCAAAGTCCGTCATCGAGATAGGCCCTTGGTAAAGTGGAGGGCCAAACCTGTGAGAGGGGGGAATCTTGCAGGGCAAGCAATTCAGATACTGAGTACATCAAGTCCCTTGGGGGGGGGGGGGGAAGAGTCAAGGGCGGGGGAACCAGATGTTAAAGATATAGGGGGACAAAGTTCTGGTCCATGGTCCAAGCCACCGGGCTCCATTGCCCTCTCACAGCAATGGAGGGGAAGGCAAATACAATTCGACCCCCGGAAGTATCCTGGCTGGCTATCCTCTCACAAGGCCGACCAGGAAAACTTAGATGATAATTATGGTGCATCTTATACTCCAATGCGTCTTATACTCTGAAAAATATGGTAGGTTGTGGTCTACTTTGTCAAATGTCTTGTTGAAGTCTAAATATACTATGCCCACAGCATTTCACTTGTCTACTAATTTAGTCACTTTGTCAAAGAATGAAATAAGTTTCATGCTTTCATTCTAAGGTTTTGCATGATCTGTTTTTAACAAACCAAGGCTGGCTTTTAGTTGTATCTTTATTTGTATCTAGATGTTCACAGATCTTCTTTTATTATTATTATCTTTTCCAGTATCTTCCCAGGTATTGATGTTAGGCTGATTGGTCTGTAGTTTCCTGGGTCTGTTCCCCCCGCCTTTTTTTTTTGAAGATGGGAACCACATCAGCCCTTTCCCAATCCTCAGGTAATTCCCCTGTGCTCCATGATTTTTGAAAGATTTGGTGCAATGGTTCTGAGATGACATCTGCCAGCTCCTTCAGAACTCTGGGATGTAATCCATCAGGTCCCAATGATTTATAATCATCAAGATCAGATAGGTGTTCTCTAACCATTTTCTTGCTTATTTTAATTTTTATTTCTAGTCTGTCTTTTGTGGTTGTTGGTACATTGGGCATAGTTTCTTTTTGTGTAAAGACTGATGCAAATAATCAGTTAAGCAGTTCTGCTTTCTCTCTGCTGCCTGTTGCTTCCTTGCCATCTTCTCTCTTTGGTGGACTGACTGTTTCCTTGACTTTTTTCTTGTTATTCATATGTTGAAAGAAACCTTTTTATTAGCTTTGACTTTTGTTGCAAGTCTTTGTTCATTCTCAGCCTTTGTTTTCCTAACTTCATTTTTGCAGATTCAGTCTATCTGCTGATATTCTGCCTTAGTTATGTTTCTCTCTTTTCATTTTTTTTATACTTGCCCTTTTTGTCTTTCAGTTTATCAGAGAGGTCTTTGTGCAACCATGCTGGTTTCTTCTTGGATTTCTTTTTTTCCCCAGTGGTATTGTGCTGGACTGGGCTTTTATGACCATATTTTTCAGAGTATCCCAGGCTTCTTGAGTTGGTTTCCCCTTTTAAGATTTTTATCCATGGATTTTTTCTTAGGTTCTCTCTCAGTTTGTTAAAATCAGCTCTTTTAAAATTTAAGACACTGACTGGATTATGTTCTATTGCTTGTGTTTGCATTATATTGAATTCCAATATGACATGGTCATTCTCGCCCAAAGTTCTCGCAACTTCAACTCCCTCTATCACTTCTTTTCTATTAGTAAGAATTAGGTCCGTACAGCTTTTCCTCTAGTTCCCTCCTCTACCTTTTAGATGACAAAGTTGTCAGATAAGTTGGTTAGGAATCTGTTTGATCTCCCTCTTGCTGCAGAATTTGCCTCCCAGTTGATATCAGGGTAGTTAAAAGTCTTCTATTACTACTGTGGTATATCTCCTACTTATATTAGTTTGTTGTTTAGCAAAAAGTTCATCCATTTCTTCCATTTGGTTGGGTGGCCTGTAGTATATGCCTATAGTAATATCAATCTCTTCTCCAAAGCACCTGAAGTCAGAAAAGAAGCAATGGATGGAAACTAATCAAGGAAAGAAGCAACCTAGAAGTAAGGAGAAATTTCCTGACAGTGAAAACAATTAATTAATGGAAGGGCTTCTCTCGAGAAGTTGTCTGGGCTCCATCACTGGAGGTTTTTAAGAAGAGATTGGATAGTCATTTATCCAAAATGGGTCTCTTGTTTGTGCAGGGGGTTGGACTAGAAGACTTCCAAGGTTCCAAGGTTGACCAATCAGGATTTAAAATTGGGTTTCTAAAAAAACCTTGCAGCTCAGAATGATAATAATGGCACAGGCAGATCATTCCAAAGTTTGCTTTTAATCTGCTTGAAAGGACCCATGAGGAGGGCTATTACTAAATAATATAGCTGTATGTTAAATGCTCCTTGGAACCTCTTTTTAATTTTGTTTTGAGTTCATTACAGAATCCTCAACAGCCTTAACAGTTTCTAATTACCACAGTGAATACATGTGCAGATTACAAGCCAGTGTTCCCAAAACAGGCTCTTCAAAATCCAGAACGCTGAGAGAATTTCATTTCAGCATCAATGCTTGGGAACCAGCTTCCTAATGTAACTCTGGGCTGCTATAACAGACAATTCTGTTATGGATGACAATTCAATAATGGATGATCCAGGTCCAGCCAAGAAATGAATCAGAATAAACTAAAGTCAAGCCTCAGTCTGGAGGATGGAGACAAATCAGAACTTTCCTGGATTAGGTGATTGATTTAACTGAAAAAATATTATAAAGAGAAGTTAAATTATTTCCACAAGGCCTTCCCAAAAAAAATAAAAAATGAATGATGCTGTGCTAGGGCAAAATGAAGAAAAGAATTATAGCCAGGAGAGGCAGAAGGAAGCTGAGATGGAAAGAGAGATCAGAAGCTGGTTCCTCTCAGAGAGTGCCCTGACCCTACCAGCATCTACTTTGATCTGATCCGAAATCATAAATTTACTGCAGACCTTGATTCCAAACATCTCGTATTGACCTACAGAAAGAAAACACTAATAACAGTAACTTATTTATTTTTCAACAAAAGGAAATGAAATCTGCAGGTATTATAGGCCAGGGATTTCCAACCTTGGCCACTTTAAGACTTGTGAACTTCAACGCCCAGAATTCTGCAGCCAGCCATGTTGCCTGGGAAATTCTAGGAGTTGAAGTCCACAAGTGTCCACAAGTGGCCAAGTTGGAGACCCCTGCTGTAGGCATTTCTAAGCATATGAAGGCTGCCAAAAGTGATTGGACTTGGCTAGGATTATTATTCCATTATTGTTATTGTAGGATTTTTTTCCCATTTAGAAGTTATTGTAATTTTGTTGGTTTGGAAAATATTAAGACTTTTCAGATATAGTAACCCCTCCAGTCAAATTTCAGACTGTAGATTCTTATGCAAGGTATTCCTTGCAAATTAAAATGGTAAGAAGGTTTTATGAATCCTTGCTTTTCCTTAGCGCAGGATATTCATGAAAAGAGCAGGCAGTGTTGATGTGCTTTTTGGCAGGAAAACCTCTCATACTACAAAACAGTCTATGAAATGTGGGATGTTCTGGTTGTGAACAATTAAGGACTTTTCTGCACTGCCGCCTTAAACTGCATGACTCCCACCCATCAACCAGCTAGAAATGAAGACAGCTTTAGAAGACAGGTAGGGCAAAGGCCTACCAAACTCTCTAATGGGCAGATGCCCCCTGCTCTGTCAGGAGACGGGGTCAGTAACTGAGGCGACATGAGTGAGTCATAACAAGCTCTTTTAATGGGCAACAACTCTGCTAACAATAACTGGCTACTGTAACTGCATCTGACAGCTCTTTTTATATGCGACTGTCAGACAGCATTAACCAATGAGGGGGCGCGGAACTCCCGTGCCCGAAGTAACTGCTTCTCAGCCAATCAGGGAAATGCATCTCTGTTATCAGGGTAGTATGCCGACACAACACCCCTTTCCTCCTGGATTGAGCATGCATAGTCTGCAAGGTATGCAGGGCGCCTGCGGATCCGCTCGGATCGTCGCAGTTCGGAGGTAGCGGCCTGCAGGGCGGGTCGCTGCTCTACCTGTGGTCGCTGCTCTACCTATTGGCTGCTCTCCAGGAACCTTGGCTGGGACCGCTTCTTCTGGTAAAACTGTCAGAGGGCTGGCTGCTTCAGGTTTGTACACGGCGTAGTTATTTGCTATTGGGATGTGTGGTGCGGCCTCTGGGAACGCATGCAGAGTGTCTCTTTCCACAGCGAGTAGGTCAGTTAGAAACCGTCTTCACAACGGGTCCACATGACGCTGCCAAGTTCTTCCATCCTCGAGTTGGACCCTATAAGAACAGGGGCCTGTTATTTGGGTCACCTTTTCCGATAGCCCCCGTGGTTCGCCCCCGTAATTACACGTGTAGACTAGGTTTCCCTCTATGAATGTCCTGGAGGGTTGGAAACCATCCTTGGGGGTTTCTGGTGAGTAATTGGGGTGCAGCCGGTCTAGCGTTGTTCAAAGGCAATGGCCCTCAGCATCTCGGCTGGGCTTCGGTTGGTGGATGGGCATGGTGTAGAGTGTTGTGAGAGTAGATAGGTGGAACCCTCTCTTGCCACCCACCTGGTCCTAGCCTGGCCAATGCCTCTTTGGCTGACCTCACGGCTCTTTCAGCCAGGCCATTTCCGGCCGGATGAAATGGGGCAATCTGTGCGTGGCGTATTCCTAGGGTTGCTAAGAATAGCTGGAAAGTAGCAGAAGTTAATTGCGGCCCATTGTCTGAAACTAGCACAACGGGGAGGCCGTGGGTTGCAAACATCCTGCGCAGAACTTGGATGACAGCCTCAGAGGTGGTGAAAGTCATTAATACTAGCTCTACCCATTTCGAATAGGCATCCACCATGATAAGGAAGATGTGACCCATATATGCGCTCGCGAAATCTATATGGATGTGCGACCAAGGGGCTCTAGGGCTTTCCCATTCCTGGGTGGGGGGATACTGGCTCAGCTGATCTAGACTGCTGGCATTTCTGGCAACTGGCGACCCAGGCGGTAATGTCCCGGTCTATCTTGGGCCACCAGACATAACTCTGACTTAGGCCCTTCATCCTGACAATGCCAGGGTGGCTCTTGTGTAAGCATTGAAGGATAGAGTGTTGCAACGTTGGTGGAATTACCATCCGATTCTCCCACAGCAAACACCCCCGCTGGACAGACAGCTCATGCTGTCTTAACCGAAATGGCAGGAACGGCTCAGCTACTTGGCCTGGTGGCCACCCCCTTCCCACCCAGTCGAGGACCTGAGCGAGGGTGTGGTCCCTTGCCAAGTGAGTCACGACATCGCAGGCTGTCAAGGGGGTGTGGAGTTCCTCAATGAGAAGAACCGATGGGGCGGGGGCAGGATCCTGGACAGATACAGGTAAAGGGCAGCGGCTGAGGGCATCTGCATGTGCTATCAGCTTGCCGGGGCGATAACGCAAAGTGTAACTATAGGCCGACAAGAACACTGCCCAGTGAGACATACGGGGAGAGAGAATTAGAGGGGTTTGGTGGTCCCCCGCCAGAAGCCCCAAAAGAGGCTTATGATCCGTCACTAACTCAAAGGGCCGACCGTAAACATAATCATGGAACCGCTTGACAGAGGCGATGGTAGCTAAGGCCTCTCTATCAATTTGGCTGTACCTGCGTTCCGTAGAGGACAGGGTCCTCGAATAGTAAGCAATAGGAGCTTCTAGGCCATTGGGGAGCTTATGGCTCAAAACGGCGCCAATGTCATACGGGGAGGCATCGGCGGTCAAAGTAAGGGGAAGATGAGAGGTGTACTGAACAAGGATAGCCGAAGAAATGAGCAAGTCTTTTACAGCCTGGAAGGAGTGATGTTCCGTTCGGCCCCAGGACCATGGCATGTTTCTGTCCAGGAGCCTGTGGAGAGGTTCAGCCACAGTAGCCTTATGGGGCAGAAACACGCTGTAAAAATTCAAGAGCCCCAAAAAGACTTGCAGCTCGGGCTTACAGGTGGGAACAGGGGCTTGTTTAATAGCAGCCGCCTTCGAGGGAATGGGGCATCAATAAGGTACCCTAAAAACTCTTTGAAACTCCGATTATACACTCAATCCCCTCAATCTTGACCATCAGAACAAGCTTGGTTGCCTCAGAACTGTATTTACTGATGGTCACTTCACTGACTCTGCAACCGCGGGAAATGGCAAAACAATTCTCGCTCGTGGGAGGAGGCTTCACAATGGAATGCTTGTTCTTGGTTAATGAAGAGGATTGTTTGTATGAGTGGCAAACGTGTACTATATGGCCTGGTTTTCCACAATGGCAACAAGTAGCAGATCAGAAATGACAAGTTGCTCGGGGGTGATTCTTGCCGCAACTGAGGCACGAAGGGGAGGAATTTTGTTTCTCTGTTGGCCCCTGTTTCCTGTATTAAACAAATAGTGCTAGTGAAAGGTTATCCAGTAGCAGGGAAGGAGAGAATTTATTTATTTATCATTTATTAGTCATATTTCTATGCCGCCCATTCTCCGAGGACTCTGGGTGGCTTACGCCAAAGACAGTATACTAAATAGCATATTGCCCCCAACAATCTGGGTCCTCATTTTACCCACCTTGGAAGGATGGAAGGCTGAGTCAACTTTGAGCGGTGAGATTTGATCCACTGATCTGCTAAACTAGCAGTCAGCTGAAGTAGCTGCAGTACTGCACTCTAACCACTGCGCCACCTCGGCTCTTGATACTCCACAGAACCAGCATCAAAAATATGGAGAGTGTACCACTTGGGGGGGGGAATCTTGGGCCTTTGTTCATGCAGATGGATTTTCACATGTTTTCGGGGTAGGGGTTTGATTTGCAGGTTCAGAGGGACCCAGATCATTTGCCGCAGGCATTTCATTTGTGTGAAATTCTACCTAGAATTGTGGTGAATAGGCTGTTGTCTTCAGGCCTGAAGATTCCTCTTACTGTTCTTATTACCAGAGAAGGAAAATAAGGAGCAGCTCCTTAGCTGAAGAGGCAGTTGTCACAAGGGGGGGGGGGGGGACAGTGCAGGGGACATGGGCACCCTAGAGGCTACAACTACCATCTCCCACCTTCTCCAACAAGCTCAATGCAATAAATCCTATGCTCATTACCTTCCAGTGGTGGGATTCAAATAATTTAACAATGGGTTCTCTGCCTTAATGATGAGCTGGGTGGTCATGTGACTGGGTGGACGTGGCCAACTTGATTGGCCTCAACCTTGGGAAATTTCTCCTTAGTCCAATTCACAATTAAAATAGCACTGTTCCAATGAATAGAACAGAACAGAACAGAACAGTTGGAAGGGACCTTAGAAGTCTTCTAATCCAATCCCCTGCTTAGGCAGGAAACCCTGCACCACTTCAGACAAATGGTTATACAATCTCTTCTTAAAAACTTCCAGTGTTGGAGCATTCACAACTTCTGGAGACAGGTTGTTCCACTGATTAATTATTCTGTCAGGAAATTTGAGGGGCTCCTACAAAAATGAGGGGGTCAATCTATTTTCCAAAGCACCAAAAGTCATGATAAGAAACAATGGATGGAAACTAACCAAAGAGAGAAGCAACCTAGGACTAAGAAAAAATTTCCTAAGGGTGAGACCAATCAACCAATGGAATAGCTTGCCTTCAGAAGTTGTGGGTACTCCAACACACACAAGCAACACAGTTAACAAGATAATTTGAAATCTTTATAGTCTAATACTGTAAGCTAACTCTTAAATGCTGAAAATGCAGGATCAAATACATAAACATAGAAACAGCATTGCAACCCTATTCCAAATCAATAAAATCCATTGGGGGGAAAAACATCAGTACTACAGTTATTAAACAGGTAAAGTAATTATAACAAAATGGAGACATCACAGATGAGGAAGAAAAACTGGATTCACGTGCTTCAAGAAAAGATGGACAGATGAAATAATTTAAATACACAGTAAATGCTTTTTCCTCGCTCAGATTTTGGACTCAGGAGAGTCCTGAAAGACCTCTGCTTGCTTCCAGAGGTAAGTGCCGAGACGTGGTATTCAGTCAGTTCAGATCAGTTCGGAAGAACAAGTAGTGACAATTTTAACTGGTTCGCAGAACTGGTAAATACCACCTCTGACTGGCCCCATTGGTCCCATTGGCCCCACTGGTCCCTCCGGTGCAGCAGGCAATGGGGTATGCAGCCGTCGCGAAGAACAGGGCGGCAACAGCAGTGACGGGACTGACTGAAGCTCTTTTTTGGCACATTCAGGAAGCAGAGACCAGTAGTTTTCGGCACAAGAAGCCTGCAGCCAGCCACCGCTGCCGGCTCGGTTCCAGCTGGCAAAGAGGAGGCAGCTGGGAGGCTTCTAGCACCGGAAAAAAGATGTGGCAGCTGCAGGCATCTTGTGACAAGGGGGGTGAATAGATGCAGGCTGGCGGGGAACCCAGTGGTGATGGCTCAGTTAGCCATCCCTGGCAGTTAGCTGCAGGAGGAAGGTAAAGAACGACACGGTCGTGGGGGAGGAAGCATGGAGATTGAGTAAGGGCCAGGGCCTCTGAAGTAGGGAAAAAGGGTGATGCATGGCAAAGGGAGAGCAGGCAGCATGCAGGAGGAGGCCTTTGACAGATTCTGAGTTTAGCCACCTCAGACCCTGGGTGGAAAATAGGTAGAAAGGCTGCAATAGCTGTAAATTCCAATTTTTTTCCTATTGGTTTCTGTGGGCATGGCTTGGGGTCATGTGACTGAGTGGGCATGGCCAGCTTGATGTCACTCACAGCACCAAGGTCCAGGAAAACTCATCCACAGACTCAATGGGTCTGCTGCTGGCAAGGGAGGCTTACCTGGGCCAGGTCTATTGGTCAGGTTAGCTTGGAGTCCCATCTTTGGGTGCCAAATTGCTGGAAGAAATGTCCATCTAGGTTCAGTTCCAAGTGGGGAGAAAGACACTGGAAACATGGAAATTGTTTGGAAAGATGGTTTAATGGTGGACAGGACCACTTGGTTTGAGGTCCTGGGCAATCAAGCACATGGGTGAGAGAGATATTTATACCCTCTCTTGGGCTTTGAACTTGCTTCCTGTTCCTGTGAAAGAAGTTGTTATAGCGCGGGAATAACGAGAGGCACAAGCAAGCTAGTGACAACAGAAGTGTATTCTGATTGGTTGTCAGACTTCCATGGGGCCATGCAGGGGTAATTTTGTAGGTTGTCTTGAGTCCCAGGCTTGGTTGAATCTTGCTGGGTGATGTAATGAAGGGGCTTTGGGCAATTCCTATTATGGCTGGGGGCTAATCCTACCTTTGTTGGATCTTGGGTGAGGGTATTTGCTTATGAATAGACCTAGCCATCTTTTTATTTCTTAAGTGCTGACATCTGCTGTGGGTTATTGAGGAGAGTGGGGGCTATTAAGAGTGAGTCTGCTTCCTGCCTAAAAAAAACAGGTTTCTCCATTTCTTATCCAGGGAAGTATAATATTCTGCCTTTTTAATATATCCTAGAATATTTCATTCTTCTAGAAGAGGGGTGGGTGCTAACTTCCTACACTAGAAATAATGAATTTTCTGACAGTGAAAACAATCAACCAATGGAACAGTTTGCCTTCAGAAGTTGTGGGAACTTCATCACTCAAGGCTTTCATTAGGAGATTGGACTGCCATTTGTCAGAAATGGTGTAGGGTCTCCTGCTTGGGTGGGGGGTTGGATTAGATGACCTACAAGGTCCATTCCAACTCTGTTAATCACTATGATCTGTAAATTTCTATTCTTTTTTTAAAAATTGATTTATATGCCGCCCTTCTCCGGAGACTCAGGGCGGCTTAAAATGCGCTAAGCAATAGCCTTCATACTTTTGTATATTTATACAAAGTCAGCTTATTGCCCCCACAAACTGGGTCCTCATTTTACCCACCTTAGAAAGGATGGAAGGCTGAGTCAACCTTGAGCCTGGTGAGATTCGAACTTGCAGTAATTGCAGGCAGCTGGTTTAAATCACTATGCTTTTAGTCTGCTGAGCTAAACAAGGCTCCTATTGTTTCTGAGCTGACTGCATTCCTGCTATTTTGTTATTGCAACTAAGTATTTGCCTGTTAAATGGTTCTTGACTGTCTGCCCAGAGCTATTAACTGAAGGGAGACTGAAGGGAGACTTTATTCCCCTCCTCCCCCAAGTTTTAAAGGGGCTAGAATTTTTCTGCTGAGGAAATGGCTATGTGGTTATTTCTTCTTTTTCTTTTCCCTTCCTTTGGTTAATTAAAAATGAGCAGGAATGTCTGAGAGGTGTGTGAGCTACTGGAATCTTTAGGCAGGCAGGCAGCCTTGACTATTCAGCCGGTTCACAAACTCCACAAAGAGTTAACAAATGGTTTTCCTGAAGCAAACCGGCTGAATCCCACCACTGTTCCCTTCCTGTGGAAATTACCTTCTGCAGCAAATTTCTTGAGCATCAGAAAGACTGTGATGCTGTCACGTTTGGATGTTTGGATTTTCCAACTCGACTCTCCCCACCTCCCCACCCAAAATTGTCCAAGCAGGTCTGGCCTTCTGCTAGAGAAAATGGCACCATCTCTCTGTCACCATCACTGTCATTACTGACTTCTTTCAGCCTGAATTCCTCCTCTGCTGATTGCAAAAGCCATGGCTATAAGTGAGACTTCCATGAAGCCTTTCTGATGGAAAACTCAATTTGAATTGTCACAAAATTGGAAGGCGGGATGGAGGCGAAAGGCATCAAGTAGCCTGCCACTCTCCCCTGACAAGGCAAGTTTTTTTTCTTATTTATTTTAAATACTTGGGAGAGTTTATTTCATTGGTGCCCATAAGCTGTCATTTGCCACCAACCTGGTGATGCTTGATTGCACAATTGGCAAGCTGCTGTGAAGAGCTTTCTTCTGCACTTGCAACACACATTTGAAAATGGGAAGTGGCTTCCCACCGTGTCAGGAACACTGGACAACTGGGTAGAATTTGTCTACAATTGTCCAGCCCCTGAGCCAGGGTAACCCTCTATTATCCTTTGGAGTCACGCTGTCACTCCTGCCCTAGTCTGTCTAGGTTGACATCAGACTAGCTTCCATCATTTTTGCAGCCCTATACTGCAGCCCCCCAAAAAACCAATGCAGACCTGGTTTCCATTAACAGCCCAGGGATAGAACCAAGAATTCCACACCTCATTTTCACCATGGCCTCCTGCAGCACTCTGCCAGCCAAAAACGGGCCAGAAACAGGGCCGGAAACTGGCCTGAAAACGGCCGGCAGAGTGCTGGAGAAGGCCATGGAGGGTGAAAACGAGGCACCGGGGAGGGGGCATGTGTGGGGTCCCCAAGCCCCATTTTGGCTGGCAGGGTGCTGGCAGGGTGCTGGCCCCCCCACCGGCCCATGGAGAACTACAGTGCTGATCCAGCCCTTGAATAAATCCAGTTTGACACCCCTGCTCTAAAAGGTTGCAGATAACCAGCTACCTGCAAGGAATATAAATCCTTCCATTCCTCACAATCCAGTCAGAGCTGAAGAAGTGTGAGGAAAGTGGGGTTGAGGGGTACCCCGGACCATGAACCAGCTCATGAGCAAACGCACTGGGACTGAAATAAATCTGACAGAGTAGTCTTGTGTAAAAAAATATAATTTACTTTAAAATATTTAAAAGTCACTATGTCTTTAAATAAACACATTAAAAACAAAGTCTTATCTTGGTTATGTGAAGCCAGGCTATCTCCCTAGATTCCTCTCCACAATACCGAAACAGTTCACAAGAGAAAACAACTAACATGACAATAGATAGCTTCAGTGTCGATACATCATCGAGGCAATAGAAGGGCAACAGCATGAACTTCACAGCTAAAAGTCTCCTGAAGAAAAAACAATTCAATCAGCAACGTAGCTTGAAGCTTGTGGGAGGAAGAATGTCCAGCAGCAGCAGTTCAAACGTTGGCTTGCATGCTTCAAAACAGCAAAAGGCAAGCATCCGTGGGAGTATCTCTGCAACAGCCTCTGGAGTCCTTATCTGCATTCTCCTCCCTTCTGCAGCGTTGCACTGAGCTCTGCATCCAGCTTCCAGCAGGAGCTCTGCATCTAGGCCTAAAAAGCATTTAGGCCCAAGTAGCAAGCGAGGTCCTTGCTTATATGGGGAGTTAACCTGCAATGAACTAGGGCGGGGAAAGCTTGCAGATAATTGCAAACAGGAGATGTCTTGATTGAAACCATACTGTTTGTGACTAATCAAGTAGCCACAGCAATCCTGAAAACACTTGTGACAAGAAGCTTCCTTGATGAGAAGCAAAATATCTTCAAAATAAAAAAAGAAAGTCCAATTGCCTCCTGAAAAAGCACCTTTGGGATATATGAAGAACGGTTACAGGAATTGGTAATGGATTTATCAGATCTAGTCTAGTGAAAAGAAGGACTGGGACAACAGGATAGCGGAGTTCCAGTATTTGAGGGCCACAAAGATGTGGGGGTCTCAACCTATTCTCCAAAGCACATGAAGGCAGGACAAAGAGCAACAGATGAAAACTTATCAAAGAGAGGTCCTATGTAGAACCAAGGAAAATTTCCTGACAGTGAGGACAATTAACCAGTGGAACAGAAGTTGCCTTCAGAAGTTGTGGGTGCTCCATCACTGGAGGCTTTTAAGAAGAAACTGGACAGCCTTTTGTCTGGAATAGTATATGGTCTCTTGCAGCTCCTATTCCTGTTCTGTTCTGTTCTATGACCTTTTAAAGTTCTTTAAGTCACTTTTCTTCCAGCTGGCAAATCTCCTTTTGTTCCCCTATGCAGTCTTGGCTTTGATAACCCCTTTCTCCTTTATCTGGCCAAAGGGCTTCTATTCCCCTTGGCCACCATATTCTTTCTCCCCTGCATGTTAAAATGCCTCACTGATGTGAGGAACCATGTATTACATATATACATTACTTGGGAACAAGAAAGCTTTTGCCGTAGCAATGAATCATGTTTTACAAGGAAAGATAATAATGAATACTGCACTTACAGAGGTAGTACCTCCTGACAATATTATTTTTTAATACCAAGAAAGACAAAGGAGCTCTGCAAAGAGCACCAGCAGCCTTCCGTGTCTTATGGCAGTCCAGGAATAGATCCTGGGCATCTGCTACTCTCTGTGCAACGTCCCAAATAGATACCCTCCTCTGCATTGTGTAAACCTGCTGTCTTCATGCAAATTCCCCATCAAACTCGAGCCTGTAAGTGCAGATGGGCCTTTGTTTGTGTAACTCTGAAGCACCAAGTGCAGGTTTGCAAGCAAAGGCCTCTTGATGCAACCGCAGCCTGCGGAGATAGGGAGAGGGGATGTTCTGAAGTTGAAGTTCTCATTCTCATTAATTTTGACTTTCATAAATTGGGAAGGAACATGCAGATAACAAATTCCAGATCTCTCCAGAGGAAGCAATCTGCACTTTGCATCTGAACCTTGTTTTGCTTTTCTGAAAATAATGAAGGTGGAGGAAGAGATGGTACACCTTAAATGTGTACTTTTAATGTACTTACATTTTACTTAAATGTAAAAGGAGTATGAATTTCATACTCTTTTTACAGATTGTTATACTTTAACATTAGAAGCCATCTTGAGCTGGCTAGATTTTACCAGATTAAAATAAAATACATCTATATGGTTTAGCTCCACCTGGCTATTTATTAAAAAATCCACTCTTTAAAAAAAACCCTTCCCCTTTCCAGCTGTATATATCTGGAGCTTTGAAACTCTTGTAGCCTTCACTGCATTTTTTTTATTCTTGTAGCCACTGTACATTAAAAGTTAACACTTTCCCTGTCAGTTGTGTGTGGCTCTAGGTCACAGTGCTCATCTCCATTTCTTGGCCAAGGGAGCTAGCATTGTCCCAAGACAATGTGGTCAGCATAACTATATGCCAAAAGTGCACAGAACACTGTTACCTTCCCACCAAAGTGGTACCTAATAATCTACTCACATTTGCATGCTTTCGAACTGCTAGGTGGGCAGGAGCTGTGGGGCAAAGTACAGGAGCCCACCCGGTGTTCTGTGGGCATAGCTTGGTGGGTGTGGCTTGGTGGGCGTGGCAGGGGAAGGATACTGTAAAATCTCCATTCCCAACCCACTCCAGGGGAAGGTTACTGCAAAATCCCCATTTCCTCTTGATCAGCTGGGACTCAGGAGGCAGAGAATAGATGGGGGCGGGGCCAGTCAGAGATGGTATTTACTGGTTCTCTGAACTACTCAAAATTTCTGCTACCTGTTATCCAGAACTGGTCAGAACCTGCTGAAATCCACCTCTGTAGCAGGTGCCTTAGTTGGGAAGGGAGATCGGCTGGGGTCTGCAGGGCTGGAGGCCACAGGGAGGTGGGAAGTGGAGGGTTGAGCAGCGAGGTTGGAGTAAAAGAGAAAGGGCTTTGCTACTCCAACCCTTTTGGATCACTTGACTGAGCAAAGGTCCTTCTGTAATCTCCCTGCTCTTTCTCCAAGCGGTGTAATCTTTGATGAAAAGTGACCCTTTTCAGTCTGGCTTCAGGCCTGGCTACAGCACGGAAACTGCCTTGGTCACACTGATGGATGATCTCTGGCGAGCCCAAGATGTGGGTCATTCCTCTATTTTGGTGCTACTTGACCTCTCAGCAGCTTTCGATAACATTGACCATGGTACCCTTCTGGGACAACTAAGGGAGTTGGGAGTGGGAGTCACCGTGTTATGGTGGTTCTCCTCCTATCTCTCTGGTTGGTCACAGTCGGTGTTGGTAGGAGGACAGAGGTTGACCCCTAGGCCCCTCGTTTGCGGGGTGCCTCAGGGCTCGGTCCTCTCTCCCCTCCTATTTAACATCTACATAAAACCGCTGAGTGAAGTCATCCGACGATATGGGGTGGGATATCAGCAATATCCTGATGACACCCAGTTGTATATCTCCACCCCACGTCAGTAATGCAGTGGATGTGATGTGCCGATGCCTGGAGGCTGTGAAAGTCTGGATGGGAGTCAACAGGCTCAGACTTAACCCAGACAAGACCAAATGGCTGTGAGTATTGCCTCCTAAAGACTATGTCCATTGTCCATCTCTGGTCCGGGGGGTGGGGGAGAAATTGCCCCCCTCAGAACAGGCTCACAATCTGGGTGTCCTTCTAGACTCACAGCTAAGATTAGAGCAACATCTGACAGCTGTGGCTAGGGGGACTTTTGCACAGGTTCGCCTGGTGCACCAACTGGGACCCTACTTAGATCAGGAGGCTCTCCTCACAGTCACTCATGCCCTTGTCACCTCACGGTTGTATTGCAACATGCTCTACATGGGGCTACCCTTGAAAAGTGTTCGGAGACTACAGTTGGTCCAGAATGCAGCCACGTGAGCTATCGTGGGTGCACCTAGATACACCCACATTACACCAATTCTCTGCGAGCTGCACTGGCTCCCTATCGGTCTCTGGACACAATTCAAGGTGCATTATTACCTTTAAGGCCCTACATGGCTTAGGGCCAGCCTATCTTTGAGACCACCTTCTACTGCATAGCTCCCAACGACCAGTAAGATCCCACAGAGTTGGTCTCCTTGGGGTCCCATCAGCTAAACAATGTCGGCTGATGGGCCCACAGGGGAGGGCCTTCTCTATGGCTGCCCCGGCTCTCTGGAACCAATTACCTCCTGAGGTTCGGACTGGGCCCACCCTATTGGCCTTCTGGAAAGCAGTGAAGACCTGGCTTTTCTGGCAGGCCTGGGGCCGTTGATCCCACTGCTGCAATCTTGCGAGACCCGGCCATGAATGGAGTGTATGGGTTTGTAATGTTTTTTTTTTAAAAAAACAACTTTTATGGTATATTGTTCGCATTATTTTTTGTTGTAAGCCACCCAGAGTCCCCAGGGAGTTGGGCGGCACAGAAATTCGACAAATAAATAAATAAATAAATGCATCCTTTGGGTTGGGGGCAAAGGGCTACACTAGTCTCAGAAAACCATCAAAAGGAAGATTAATCTCTGTGTGAGCTGCAAAAGCCCACCCCGTTTGAGGTTGGGTCTCAAACCTGGGCTGTCAGCTCTGCAGCTGTCGAGTTTAGTGTCTTCAACCACTGAGTCATCATGCCCCATTTTACACGAAGGCTAACTAAATTAAACCATAAATTTAAACTAATCCATAAATTTTATTTTGGCCCTCTTATCAATATTCTCCCAATAGCAATTAGTTTTATGGTCTGTATCATTTAACAAATAACTAATAATCCAGTTCCTGACATGAACATCGCCATCCTCCATATCACTCCCATAAGTTCTTTGCAATCAGGCGAAACGTTCTTCCGTCTTTGGAGACAGTTTTTTCCCCTCCTTTTTTAATTTCTACTTGTAATTTTTTTCAAATGGCTTCTAAACTGTGATGAGATTAGTAATGAATAGAATGAGGAAAAATCAATAAAGCATCCAGGCGAGGCCAGCCTAATGAGACTCAGCTGAGGTGCCTCCACCTGACAGAGGGAGAAACCATCAGAGGGAGGGATCTGCATTCAGCCCCCATTGTGGCAAATGGCTGAGATTGGCTCACAATATGCCAGAAAGATCTCAGTAATAGCAAGATTGAGGCCTGGCTGACAGGAAAAGAAAGCAGAGTCAGAATACTTCTCTGAGCACTAGCTGTCAAGAGGTTCTTTCTGAAATATTCAGGGATGGTGGTGTGCTTCAAAGAAATTGGGTGGGCAATATTTATTGGCATTTATTTAATTATTGCATTGATCTCTGGTCTTTTCATTTGAAAAGCATTTTAGCCTCCCCAGAGGCTTTTCCTCCTGTAAGATAGGCTAGGCCTGACCCAAAATTATGTGACAGAATAACAGAGTTGGATGGGACCTTAAAGGTCTTCTAATCCAACCTTCTGCTCAAACAGGAGACCCTGTACAATTTTGGGTAAATGGTTGTCCAATCTCTTCTTAAAAGCCTCTAGTATTAGAGTATCCACAACTTCTGGAAGCAAGTCATTCTACTGATTAATTTTTCTCACTGTCAGGAAATTTCTCCTTAGTTCTAGGTTGCTTCTCTCCTTGATTAGTTTCCATCCATTGCTTCTTGTCCTGTCTTCTGGTGCTTTGAAAAATAGGTTTCCTCTTCTTTGTGACAGCTCCTGAAATATTGGAACACTTGCTATCATGTGATCTATGCTATCATATGAAGGAACTCACACCCTTAATTCACCAAAACAGATAGCAACTGAAATACTTCTCCATGAGCTCTTTGACTTCATTTCTTCTTGCCTGATAAAAGGCAAGCTCATCAAAGCTCCAAAGCTCATCAAGACAAGGAGAGGCTTGGAAACCGTTTCTGACTTTGTGCTTGAGGTGGAAAACAAACCCTGATTTTGGGCTGTGCTGATTAGATAGGTTTGTTACTATAGAAATGGCTAGTATGTATTACTATGCAAAAGTAAAAAGTTGTATATTATTACCTTATACTACTGCATTAAAAAGAGTTGGAAGTCAATGTTTTTTTTTTCTTTCCCCTTTTACTCTACTCTTTTTCCTCTTTCCTTTTTCCTCCCTTACTTTAACATTATTTTCATTTTTCTTTGTATTTTATATTTTGATAAACTAATAAAAATGTGTTAGTAAAAAAACCCCCCAAAGATGGAAAACCAACTTGGCTGGCAGACCCAATGTGAAGAGTAAAAGGAGACTAGAACAGGAAGCTATTTTTCCTGTGGAGCTACCTGATACCCCAAGTTCTCCACAGGAAGTGCCAAAGCTCCTGCTTTCACTGCAAGATGGTAAGCAACACAAAGTTTATTCGTTACTCAGGCTTTTGCGCTGCTGCTTCAGTCACAACCAGCTCTAAGAGCCTTCAGTGCAGTAAATTCAGTAAATAACTTAAAAATACAATTACACAATGTACCAATAACATAATGAGGAACTAAACTGGAAAATAACTCTATTATTTTTTCCATATATTTTGCTGTTTTAATGGTCTGTGAGAATGACCTTCAGAGACAGGAGAAAGGGCCTAGGAAACTGCCATGCAAAAGGCATCTCAGCCCAGGTTATTTCCTTGGGGAATTTGAGGAAGAGGCATGGGATGCATCTCACACAGAACCCTCCCTCGTTTTCCTGAAGTAAAGGAGGGGAGAAGTGCTTTGAGACTTGTAATCTTACAATAAAAATCAAGGAGAGCACCAGCCTAGAACTAAGGAGAAGTTTCCTGACAGTGATTAGTGGAACTAACTGAAGCTTCTGGGTGCTCCATCACTGGAAGCTTTCAAGAAGAGATTAGAAAACGATTTGTCTGAAATGGTATAGGGCAGTGATGGCTAACCTTTTTTGCTGTCGCGTGCCAAAAGTGGGAGGAGCGCGGGGGGGTTGCGCGTGCGTGCCCACACACATAATGCAATGCGCCCCGCTCCCCATGCATGCGTGCACGACCCCCCCACCTGCTTTTGACACGTGATGGCACAGTGGACCCGGTAGGCCCATTTTTCACCCTCCCCAGGTTCCAGAGGCTTTCTAGGAGCCTGGGGAGGGCGAAAACGGCCTTCCCCCCCACTGGAGGCCTTCTGGAGGCTGGAAATGGCCCATTTCCTGATTTCCAGTGGGCCCGGAAGGCCCGAAAATCAGTTGGTTGGCACACACATGCGCACTGGAGCTGAGCTAGGACAATGCTTGCGTGCCCACAGATATGGCTCCGCATGCCACCTGTGGCACATGTGCCATAGGTTCACAATCACAGGTATAGAGTCTCCTACTTGGGCAGGGGGTTGGACTAGAAGACCTCCAATATTTTGTTATTCTGTCTCATGCTTTTTTATTATTATTAATTTTTTTTAAAAAAATTGATTTATATGCTGCCCTTCTCCGGAGACTCAGGGCGGCTTACAATGCGTTAAGCAATAGCCTTCATACTTTTGTATATATTTATACAAAGTCAGCTTATTGCCCCCACAAACTGGGTCCTCATTTAACCTACCTTAGAAAGGATGGAAGGCTGAGTCAACCTTGAGCCTGGTGAGATTCGAACTTACAGTAATTGCAGACAGCTGGTTTTAATCACTATGCTTTTAGTCTGCTGAGCTAAACCAGGCTCCTTCAAGGGTTTGAGTCTGGGTCCTTTGACGTGCAGTGTTTCTGCCATGCATGTCCCACACTGGAGGAGGGGTAGTCTTTCTTTAAAAGAAAAAGAGACCCTCCCTTTCAGGTCAAGCCCAAATGAGAGGCAACGGCTCCTGCAACCGCTGCAGCATAGCCCTTTCTTGTCTTGGCAGCCCTCCCAGTTCCCTTCCATTCCCTGATCTCAAGGGAAAATTGCATCTATTCCCTCAGTCTATTTAATTTCAGCATGGTTAGAAATTCATCTCTTTTCTCCAAGCTGGGTTTTAGCTTTTGGGAGAAGAACATTTCTCTGCTCCTTTTTTCTCCTTTCCCTTCTTTGATTAAAAAAGAAGAATCAATATTTAAAAGAAAGGGATTATATATTGAAGAGGCAGGCAGGCATTTTCTGCTGTAGTTCCTTTCCTGGAATGAGGCTGTGATTTTTTGATCTTTGGAGAATACAAAACCTGTAATAATAAGTGGACAGACAGGGGATCAGTTTCAGACTGCAACTCCTTTCTCTGTTAATAAAAATCTAGTACTTCTGCCTCTTAGCCTGACCCTTACCAATTCCACTCACTCCATCCTCTTAATGCCTTTTCCGGATCTTCTGACAAAAGCATTTTGCAAGACGGATATGCAGTTGGTACCTCGTTATAAAAACCAGGGTAGGGCATGAGAAGATGGAGAGGCTGTGTCGAGGGGGGAGGGAAGCAGGGGTGGGAAGGGGCGAAAGGAAGACAAGGAGAGAGGGAGAAAAAATAAAGGTAAGGAGGGGCCTCTGCCATGAAGACATCACCCACCACATAGATGGGCAGCTGAAGGGTCCCACATACAACAGCTTTTGAAAAAAAGCCCTCTGCCCTTTGCATTCCTGCCTCTGCTTGTGCAGGGAGATAATAAGAGGTCAGCTCTCTGAGCTTGGTTGTTTTCTTGCAGATGTTTCATTACTCAATGTTGCCTAGTTTGGGCAATGAAACATCTGCAAGAAACCAACCAAGCTCAGAGAGCACCAAAAATCCCACAGTCCTCCCCCTCCCCCTCCTCCTGCGCCTCTCCACAACCCCCACTCTTCTAGTATTGATGACATTACCTGGTTGGGTAATGAAACATCTGCCAGAAAACTACCAAACTCAAGAGAGCACCAGGGACTCTTCATGTCAACACTGTTGACAAATGTTCTTTAAGGGAGATAATGCTTAGAAGTCATGAGTAGCATACTGGAAATCTTTTCAAAATGTCAGCAAGCAAAGAGTACATAGTCATGAAAATACCACAAACAATCGTGGAATATGTGGATGTATATAAATATGAATGGATAGAAAATGTCTGTTTTCTTCCTCCCCCCTCCCCCCCAATAGCTGCCTTAGCTAGAAGATTGTGGCTATGTTGTCCAGGAAGGACAATTAGGAACTCCTCCAAAGAGACATTAAATTCTATTCCCAAGAGCCAGAATCAGAGTTTGTGTGAGTGCTAATTGGTCTATTTGCTTTTGGCTAAGCCAAACCATGGTTTAGTGTGATGCATCCAAGCAATTGCACCTCTTCCTTTGTCTCCCTTGCCCTTCCCTTCCCCAAACAACATTCAATAGTGCAATGCTGAGAAAGTAGAAAGAATTCTCTTTGGGAGATATTTTCTCAGCCATAATTTCAACCAAGTCTCAGAAGATGCTTCTTCTTCCTGAGCAGCTTCCCTGCCCACCAACCAGGAATCACTATTCCCGGAGGCCTGGCTGTGTCCACCAGATTTGCCCCTGGCCTGCATCCTTCATAGGTGATCTTTCACAGATTGACTGGTTTCCTGTGGAAGAAGATTCTACAAGCAGCCCCTGGTCCAAGGGTGGGTGGGCAAAGGTTGCTGACAACTTGGGCTGTTGACCAGAGGAGAGGGGTATCATCCCCCGACAGAAGCATATCCTGCTTTGGTGCAAATTGAGTTAAACTGCTTCCAACAACAAAGAGGCTGTTCCCAAGAGAAGGTCCCAATTATGCTGAGTAGCTATGAAATCCATTGACAAGCTAAATCCCATAATCTCTTTTTAAGAAGCATTGTAATGACTGGATTAGAGTGCTGCTCCTTTGCTATTCAGAATGGAACGGCTAAAGCCAGAACCCCAAAGCCACAAAAAGGAACCAACCCAACCTCTTAACCAGCTGCTCCTCTCCCTTCCTAGCCCAGACTTGTAATGGTAAATGATCTCAACTACCCATTTTGGGGAGAAGTTCCTTTTCTATGCTATGGTCTACAGGTGCATTAATTAAAATGCACTGAACTTGTTAAACTTTTCCCAGGTGCATTTCCAGGAGCCTGTCTGTTATAGACAGACATACAGGAATGTTAATATGCTAGAAATTAAGGGCCAAATAGACAGGGAATATTTTTATTGGACTAAGTAGACCCTCCACAAAGTTTTGGAGACTCTAGCTCTTGATTAGGCTTTTGATTTTGAACAAAATAAGGGAACAGAATAAGAAAAAGATGTTGATACTCTAGAAAAAGAGTGCAGAGAACAGCAACAAAGATGATTAGGAGACTGGAGGCTAAAACATACAAAGAACGGTTGCAGGAATTGGGGTATGTCTAGTTTAACGAATAGAAGGGCCAGGGGTTACTTGATAGCACTGTTCCAATACTTAACAGAATTGAAAGGGATCTTGGAGGTCTTCTACTCCAACCCTCTCCTCAACCAGGAGACCCTATACCTGTGATGGTGAACCTATGGCACGTGTGCCAGAAGTGGCATGCAGAGCCCTCTCTGTGGACACATATGCCGTCGCCAGCTGCTCTTCTGATTTCTGGCACGCATGTTAGTCTTCACGTGCCTGGAGTACCAGAAAGCTGAAGACCAGCTGGCCTTCAGGTTTCCGGCACTCCAGCGCATGCAGGTGCATGCATGCGTCTTGGTTTAGGCACTCAGTGCCAAAAAGGTTCACCATCACTGCCCTATACCATTCCAGACAACTGACTGTCCAGTCTCTTTTTAAAAGCCTCTAGTGATGGAGCATCCAGAACTTCAAATTCCACTGGTTAATTGTTCTGTCAGGAAATTTCTCCTTAGTTCTAGGTTGCTTCTCTTCTTGATTAGTTTCCATCCATTGCTTCTTGTCCTGCCTTCTGGAGCTTTGGAAAATAGGTTGACCCCCCCCCTCTTCTTTATGGCAGCCCCTCAAATATTGGAACACTGCTATCCTGTTACCTGTGACCTCCTTGTCACTAGACTAGACATACCCAATTCCTGAAACTGTTGTTTATATGTTTTGGCCTCCAGACCAGGGAGGCCATGGTGGCTCACATGGTAAGATGATGGGCCTGTGCACTGCTGAAGTCAGCGGCTCAATTCCCATAAGTGAATAAACCATGTAGGGACAAGAAAGGAGCCTCCCCCAATTGCCTACCAGCATTCAGGCATCCCACAGGTAAAGATAACACCGCCTGAAAAAAAATCCTTTCAGAGGCAGCCAGCCACCTCGGTGATCCCTGGCTAACACGTGCCATACGCTAAAAAAAAAAAAGAGCCTCCAGACCCCTAATCATCTTTCTTGCTCTTTTCTGCACTCTTTCCAGCAATTTGAGACTCTGAAGTCTCAAGATGTTTGAGTGGCTGCTACAAAGAAGAGGTCAACCTTTTCTCCATCCAATCTAGAACTGATCCCGGGTGGCTCCCTGGTTCACCGCGAAGCTCAGGGAAATGAAGCAACGGAGAAGATGCCTGGAGGGCGGTTGGAGATCCTCCCGATCCAAATCCGACCGAACACAGCTAAGAACCCATATTAGGTCTTACCTTGTGGCAATGGAAGCAGCAAAGCGCCAATATTTTGCTGCTCTCATTGCATCTGCAGAAAATGGCCGCTCTGTTCAGAGTGACCCGCTCTCTCCTCAATCATGGAGCGAGGGAGGACCCCTTGCAGGGCAGAGCTGAGGATTTTGTACAGTTTCTGCAAGATAAAATCACTCAGATTCGGACTGGGTTGGACTCTGACTGGGCAGAGTCTGACGAGCTGATGGGCCTGTCCCGAAGGAAACATCTGGGTTGAGTTTGAGCCTGTTTTGATGAAGTGGACAAGATCATGGACTGACTGGGTGCCTCCACATGTTTATTGGACCCTTGTCCCTCCTGGCTTGTCTCTGCAGCCAGGGAGGTGACTGGAGCCTGGATTCAAGCAGTTGTCAATGCTTCTTTGAGGGAAGGGGCCTTCCTCGCCACACTCAAAGAGGCAGTGGTCCGTCCCCTCCTCAAGAAGCCCACCCTTGATCCAGACTCCCTTAATAAGTATCGTCCAGTCTGCAACCTTCGCTTTATAGCGAAGGTTGTTGAGTCTGTGGTGGCACAGCAGCTCCCGCAGTTCCTGGAGGAAACTGACTACCTAGACCCGTACCAATCAGGTTTCAGGCGCAGTTACAGCACAGAAACGTCATTGGTTGCCCTAGTAAATGATCTCTGGTGGGCCAGGGATGGGGATTGCTCCTCCATCCTGGTCCTTCTTGACCTCTCAACGGCTTTTGATACCATCGGCTATGGAATCTTACTGCAGTGACTCGGGGGGTTGGGTGTGGGAGGGTTTTACAGTGGTTCTTCTCCTACCTCTCGGGCCGCTCGCAGTCTGTTTGGACGGGGGAGAGATCCACCCCGAGGCC
This sequence comes from Ptyas mucosa, assembly GCA_012654045.1. Lineage (NCBI taxonomy): Eukaryota > Metazoa > Chordata > Lepidosauria > Squamata > Colubridae > Ptyas > Ptyas mucosa. The sequence goes on from WNWU01000029.1 coordinate 15,655,921, forward strand.
CCTCACTTGTGGGGCTGCCCTTGAGATGCATCCGGAGACCACAGTTAGTCCAGAATGCGGCCGTGCAGGTTGTTACAGGGGCTTCTCGGTACTCCCGTGTGACACCTTTCCTGCGCGAGCTGCACTGGCTGCCTGTGGCTCTCCGGGTTTGTTTCAAGATGCTGGTGTTAACCTATAAAGCCCTACATGGCTTAGGTCCAGGGTATTGGCAGGATCATCTCCTGCCTTCCTCTCACCGTCCAGCGCGCTCACACAGAGTGGGCCTCCTCAGGGTGCCGTCAGCCAGGCAATGTCAGCTGGCGACTCCCAGGGAGAAGGTGTTCTCTGTGGGAGCGCCGACCCTCTGGAATGAGCTGCCCACTGGCCCCAGGACAGCCCCGGACCTCATCTTCTTCTGCTGCGAATTGAAGACGTGGCTTTTTCGCCATGTGGGCTGAATCCGTAGGGGACTTCAAATATTTTAATAATTTTAATTTGATTTTAACTAATTTTAAATTGATTTTAAATGTTTATGTAATTTTCTGTTGTTTTTGTAAGCCGCCCTGAGTCCTACTGGGAGAAGGGCGGCATATAAATTACATAAAAAAAAAAACCCTAAGAAGAAATTTCCTGACAGAACAATTAACCAGTGAAACGGCTTGTCTTCAGAAGCTGTGGGTGTGCCATCACCCTTGGAGATTTTCTTTTTTTTATTTTTAAACAGACAGACAAACATACATCTTTTCTAGACAGAACATTGACCCGGTCATAAATTTGTACAAATTTTTGTTCATCTTTAATACAGTTTTGTACATTCAATTTTTGGCATAGCATTTACTTCTCTCTAATTTTAAAAAATCTGATGTCATCCTTCCTCTTAACTTAATTCAAATTTTTCTTTTTCCTCCCTGAAATTTAATCCCCTTAATTTGCATTGACACAACATAATACCATCTCCAATTATTTATCAAATATACCAAATAATAACATTGTTTCAAATTTCTACATCATTCAATATATTAATAAAAACCAATTAAATCTAAATCTTACCCCCATATAACAACTATTATAGTCTTATATGATAAACTTATTCATATTTCTAAATCCTATTACAATTTTTAAACTTTCATACAATTTTGCCCTTCTTAATTTTTATTCCTAATATAATTCAATTTTTCTTTTTCTTCCCTAAAATTTGAACCCCTAAATTTGCATTCACACAACATAATATCATCTCCAGTTTATTTATCTAATATTCCAAATAATACAATTATTTCAGGTTTTTGTTATAGTTTCCCTAATTAATTAAGAGTGTTCAATAGCAAGTCAATTAAGTAAAAATCTAATACACCATAATGCAATTCCCAACCATTTCCTTAAATTCTCTCTATTCCCAAAAGTACAATTCAACAACTTTATAGAAACCAAATAAATATAATTTTTTCTACTTAGTTCATTGTCTCATATACCATTTCTCTGATTATTTGAAACTATCCCAATTATTACATTCATCATACATACATATGTTAAATTGTTTAGTTAATATCACAATTCTCCCTTTCCATTTTTGTATTTTTTTCTTTCCCTTTCTTTTCTTCTGTACTTTAAGTTCCTGAACTCTCTCCTCCCCTTTTCTTCTTTCCACTGTTAATCCCAGTGTAATCATTTTGTCTTTTAAAGTCATAAACTCTTCTGTTTTGCCCTGCATTTCTCCTTATTTTCCATCCCTTTCCCCTTTTTCTTATTTTCCCACTGATAATCCCAGCAAAATCATTTAAATCTTTTGTATTCTTTCTATTCCACCCTCTTTTGCTTTGCTTCTTTCCCCCTTTTCTGTTTCTTCCATTATTAATCTTAATATAATCTCTGATATTCTCCTTTTTATTATTACTAGCCCCATAATCATTTAGGTTTCCATAGTCAGTCTCTTTGTCTTTGTCTTCTTCTTTATTATCAGTCTCTTTTTCTTGCTTCTCCGTAATTATTTCCTTGTCAATCTGAATAAATTCTAAGTCATTTTTTTGATCATCAGGTTTCAGTTTTCCATATAGTATTATAGTCATTTCCCTTATTTCCATCTTTAATGATAAATACATCGTTTTCATCATTTCCTTAAGTTCCTCCATTTTGTATTTTTTCAGTTAATATTATTCCAATTTCAAATTGGAAAAGTCAAAGTCACACTTATAGTCAGATAAACCTCCTTAAAGTTTCATAGATGTCTCTTTCAAAGTTCAAGGTTTATTATTCTTTTTTTTTCCAAAACAGAAATTCAACATTGTAATGTTCCTTTTTTTTGTCTGAAAATGGCTCTCTATAATCCACAATTGTAGTCAGCAACCTAGAAGAGTATCCATTTTGTTTGCAATCCACATTAAACAGTTTGCTTATTTAATTTTCCTTCTTCTTCCTTTTTACTTTTATAAGCACCAAATCAGTTTAAAAACGCAGTCCAAATTTAAACAGTCCAAATTCCAACTTTACTTTCCAATTCAATTTCAAATTAAAGTCTTTAACCAATCCTTAGAGAAAAGAAAAACGAAATAAGAAATAATCAGTAGGATAGGAAGGGAATACTAACTAAGGAAACAAAAATTAAGAAATAATCTTAAAATATCATTATATAATGAAGGATGTAGATAGATAGATAGATAGATAGATAGATAGATAGATAGATAGATAGATAGATACCGTATATACTCAAATATAAGCTGAGTTTTTCAGCACGTTTTTCAGGCTGAAAAAAGCCCCCTCGGCTTATATTTGAGTCACGGGAAAAATGCCTTTTTCCCTGCAACTGTTTTGACTCCCAGGGTTGCAGAGACGCTTGCTAAAGCCAAAATGGGGTGTGTGTGTGTGGGGTGCGGCGCCCTCCCCCGCGCCCCTTTTTGGCTTTAGGGGTTGCAGGGAGGCAGGGGTGAAATGCTCCCGCTTTGGACTGGCTCAGGCGAGTAGGTAGCGGAGATTGAGGCAAGTTCGCCATACTGGTAGCAATTGGTGGCTGGCCACACCCCCGAACCGGGCCACGTGGAAGGCAGGCAAGCTTTGCAGGGCTGCGGGGAAGGGAGCTTCCCAGGGTGCCCTCCTCCTCTCCCAGGTGACAGTCAGGGCTTCGCCACCTCCTCTTTTCCTCAGAGGGGCAGTGTCTGCCTCCAAGTTCTCACGGAGGGAGGGACATACATAAACACACACGCCCCTGTTGCCCCCCCCCACTACTTTTGCTGTCAGCTTAAAGTCAGTCTTGAAGAGCTGGAAGACATTTCCTTACATCTCCACTAAACTCCTTGTTGGGAGCATCAGTGATCTAAGGAAACGTCTTCTTACACCTTCTCCTCTCCATTCCCATTCCCCCTACCCCGTTTTTCCATTTCTGTGCCTGGATTCTGCTAATTACACCCTCTCCTCCCCATTCCCATTCCCCCCCCCCCCCCCGTTTTTCCATTTCTGTGCCTGGATTCTGCTAATTACCCCTTCTCCTCCCCATTCCCATTCCTCCCCCCTGCCCCCCGTTTTTCCATTTCTGTGCCTGGATTCTGCTAATTACATCCTCTCCTTCCCATTCCCTCCCCCTCGTTATTCCATTTCTCTGCTGGATTCTGCTTCTGCAAGAGAAGGCTCCGATGTTTGCTTGGGTGGTGGAGGGAAACTCAAAGCATTGGGGGCTTCAGAAGGGCAGAATGAGCTTCAAAATGTGCAGCTCCTGAGTCTAACAGTGAGTGATGTCAAGTTGGCTGGGGAATAGGGGCACTGGAGTTGAGCGGGTGAATCTACAGAGGGCGTCATTCTTTAGGCAGGCTGAGCATTATGGGGCTTGAAATCAGGGGTGGCGAGGGCTGAGACACAGAAAGAGACAAAGAATGAGAGAATGAGAGAGAGAGAGTGGGGGAGAGAGAGAGAAAGGGGGAGAAAGAGAATGAGAGAGAGAGTGGGGGGGAGAGAGAAAGAGTGGGAGAGAGAAAGAATGGGAAAGAGAGGGGGAGAGAGAAATGGTGACAAGAAAGGGCAAAAACATAAAATGTGAGGACAGTCGTAAGTTCGAGGACTGGTCACAAGTGCGAGGACCAGTCAAAAATTACTTTTCCAGCCCTCTGAGTAGTCCATATGCACAAAAGGCCTACCCAGAGGGCTGAAAAAAGTGATTTCTGACAGGTCCTCGCACTTTTGACCAGTCTTTTTTTATTTTGAAATTTACCAGTAGCCGCTGCATTTCCCACCCACCCCCCCCGGCTTATACTCGAGTCAATGAGTTTTCCCAGTTTTTGTGGTAAAATTGGGGGGCCTCGGCTTATATTCGGGTCGGCTTATACTCTAGTATATACGGTAGGAGATAGACAGACAGATAGATAGATAGATAGATAGATAGATAGATAGATAGATAGATATAAATGTAGAATACTGAAGTAATTTTCTTTTTTCTTAAGGCAAGACTTGATTTTAATGTATAGTTTGTCTATGTTGTGTATTGTATGTATGTATGTATGTTTTTGTTTGTCTATCTTTAATTAAAAAAAATTTTTAAAATAAAGTCTTTAACCAATCCTTTCTACTGCGGGCATTTCTTCCCTCTTTAAACTTCTTTTAAAGTTCACTAAATTAGAGAAAAATCTTTCGGATTGTCAATTCTTCTAATTTTTTTTTTAAGCTCTCCAAATATTTGAATCCAACACACAATTTTCTAATCAGGATTTTTTTCCACTTTATAGCTTCCGCTTTATTCTTCTTCTTCCGTCCTTTCTCCACTCCCATTAGCCACTGTTCAACCGCTAGGACTTTTATAGTTATTTTAAAAATAGTCCTTTTTTTCTCTCTCTCTCTCTTCTGCCTGTGATTTAGCTGTCACTCACCCGGCATCGATGTTCTGCTCACTTCTCCGCTCCTGCATAGTGCTTGATCCAGTTGCCCCAGCTTAGTTTGCGGTCACAATGGCTGCCCCCCTCTGCAGTCAGGGAGAGTTTCCTCTGACCTCCGAGGAACTTGCCTGTTCCTCTTGGTCTTACGAGGTGCCTCTCCTTCTTCCCTGTCCCTACAGGACAGGTCTGGTCCGAAGACCCCTCTACAGTGGTTCATCAGCCCGAGATTTTGCGAGGCTCATCAGAGCCCGCTAATCCCCGACTGTCTCGCTGCGACGCTTCTGGTCGAATCCCACCCTTGGAGATTTTCAAGAAGATATCGAGCAACCATTTCTCTGAAAAGGTATAGGGTCTCCTGCTTGATCAGGGGGTTGGACTAAAAGACCTCCATGGTCTCTTCCAACTCTGTTATTCTATTAAATAAGGATATCCTTTGCTGTTGGAAATGTAAACAGGAGAATCCATCAAGTAAGGATTTTGAACCAACTCCTGATAGGGACAAACTACTTGGAAGGCTAAAGTGCATATTTCTTGAGACAAAGGCTATTCCCCCGTTTCATTTTAAAAATATAAAATTAAAAATTCTTTTTTCAATGCCAGTGCAACTTGTAAGGAATAAAGTAAAGATAAAGAAAGCTGGAATCTTTTTTCTGATGTATAGCTAGACAAAAACAGAAAAACAACCAGGCAGCCTTAACACCCCCCCCCCCCACACACACACAGCAGAAATTCCTGTTTGGAGTGTGGACCCCACCTCCTCCGAACATTAAAAAAAACTATTGGTTGATCTATTTATGGGCCATGTTCACCTACAATATTCATTTATTAAGAAAATGAATGTGGTCATCCAACTCACTCATGGTGACTCTGGGCAGAAGTGAAACCCCAAATATAAAACCCAGTAAAGCTTCACCTCCCTGCCAACAACAATAAAACAAAATAAACACAACCTGCTTGAAGGCTTGTTTAAAGTAAAGGGCTTCCAGATAAAGGAGAATATTTGTAGCTCAGGGCTGAAATGAGGGGTCCTGGGTCCTCTCTGCGCTTGCTTGTTTTCTTGCAGACATTTTATTACCCAAACTAGGTAGCATCATCAGGTCAATCAATTAGCACTGATGATGATGTTACCTTGTTTGGGTAATGAAACATCTGCAAGAAAACAAGCAAGCACAGAATTTGCCAAGAAAAATGGTCTTGTGGCCCTGTCACCTCTTACCTCTTATGGGGTCAGGAGTTTGAATATCACACATCTCCTTAGATAATTTTTAAAAATCCTAATGTACCCTAGTGCTACACCATGGAGGGCATTTTGAATTGATTCCTACTGGCAATTAGGGCAACAAATGAAAAATAATTATTCTATGATAGCATTTTCCAGCTGTTAGCAACCTGGTCATTGGAGTATACTCTTTATCAAATGTGGTTTCTCAGTCAATCAGAATAGAGCTGGAAGGGACCTAGTCCAACTGCCTGCTCAAGCAGGAGACCCTGTACCATTTCAGACAAGTGACTGTCCAGTCTCTTCTTAAAAACCTCCAGTGATGAAGCAACTTCTGGAGGCCAGCTGTTCCACTGGTTTATTGTCCTCACTCTTAGACATTTTCCTTAATTCCAGATTGCTTCTCTCCTGGATAAGTTTCCATCCATTGTTTTTTGTCATCTTTAAAAGCTGCTCCACACAAAGTACGAATCATAGCAACTGGACTTATTTTATCAGTTGTCAAGATTCAGCCTTCAGACAATTTTACTTGGATGATTGAGAATCATCATTAACATACCCCATAATAATCTGTGTGAGGAAATCTCATCAAGGTCTTCTTATCCAGTTAGTAACAGGGACTCCAACCAAACCTGACCAAAGGCTACTATCTAGCCGATACCAGCAGAGAAGCAGAAGCTGGGGGTCCCCCCCACCCGATTCTTGGATAGAATTAGTGATGTGGCCACTTGGTATTTATTTTTGTTTGTTACATGCCATTTTTTGTTTACAGTATTTGGTTTGGTTTTTTAAAGTGTTGTACTGTCTTACTTGAAGGTACCCCAAGGTCAATTTTGAGTTAGGGGAGCAGTCTTATCAATGGAGATTATAAATACAGAGACACAGATTCTACCTCCCCACCCCCCTTCCTAACCTTCCTTTCCTAATTCTCCTTTTCAAAAGCTGCCCTTTCTTCCTCACTGCAACCTGCAAGGTTGTCCTGAAAAACCCCAGGACAGTAGAGCAGTTTAGCTAAGGGCCATTTCCTACACACACAATATATATGTGTGTGCGTTTTGTGCAGCCTCCTTTCTAAAGAGCCATTTTTCTTCCCAGAGGCCCACTACACGACAAAATTCAAAGAAGCGTGATTTTCAAAGGACACCTGCATTTTGATTGGTTCAAAAAATGCTCACAAATGAGAACTCAGTGCATCTCCCTCTCCCCCCCCCTTCCCCAGCTCATCTAAACTACTCCTGCCCTGCTTTCATCAGCCGTAGAGGAAAGTGGGTTTGGGAGCAACTCTCCTCCATCGCAGTTTGGACTCTTCCAAGAACCCTGAATGGGCGGGGGGGAGGGGGGACACGCTGGCTGCCTCCCCTTGGTGAGCGACTTCTCCAGCTACTCCCCCTCCCTGCCCCCTTCCCTCCGCCCCTCTCGGCCCAGAGCAGCCACTTAGCTCAGCACGGAAAGCCGCGGGGCCGCTGGCAAGGTCGGGCGCATCTATTATTTTTAATGATGCTCAGCCGCGGCGCTGGAGGATGAATCAATGGCAAGTTCAAAAGCCCCCCCCCCGCCCCCGGTAAGGAGGGCTGGTGCTCCCTTTCCCCAGATAGACGCTGCTCGGGGGCTGCGGGGCCGGAGCGCCGAGTGCGGTTGAAAGGGGGAGCGCTTTCGCCTTGATGTTCCCGAAGCTTTTCTTCCCGTTCTCCGGCGAACGGCAGCCATTGATTGCGGGCTGCATCTTGGGGCAGGAGGCGAGACGGCACTCACATTCTTCGGTGGTGGTGGAGCCGGCTTGAAAGGGTGTGTTGTTCATTTGATGCCTTTGAGTTACAACTAGTTTTAGGTGTCAGATGCAGCAAGTCTGGCAGATTTAATGGAGTCGGCCTCCGCAGCCTCTCCGTTCGTGCCAATTGATATTTCTCCTTACATAGATCAACGGCATCCTGAAGCATGCAGCATATCCATGACTCCCACAAGTGCCACTTTACAGAGGGGAAAGTGGAAACAGCGTGGGTCTGTGGCAGGAGGAGGAGGCTCAGTCACTGCTTCGTCCTTGGCCAAAGGAAGCGGTTGGGGTTTTGTAGTTGATTTGACACAGAGCGTCTGTCGGTTTTGCTTTCAAGCAGAGGAGGATGCCAGCCAGGGGTTCATCCAGTCCTGCCCTCTTTCAAAGGCTGTGAGGCAGTCAAGCTGAATGGGGAAGTTCCAGGAGCAAAAAATCAAGAAATAAGGTGGTTCAAATGACTGCAGGTTTATTGCGTGCTAACTCACTCTACTACAAGAATCTGAACTACTAATAGTAAAAGGGAATTGAAGGTAGATAGGAGTCAATGGAATTCAAGGAGGGCTGGACTTTGATCTCTTGTGGGCATGACGTTGACTGGAGACTGATGACATGCTTGATCCCTCCCTTGGGCTCAGCCTGGTCATCTCCTGTAGGAAGCTTGTTCTGGTCACCACAATACAAAAAAGTTGCTGAGGCCCTAGAAAGAGTGGAGAGAAGAGTGACAAAGGGGTCTGGAGGCTAAACCATGCAATTAACTTTTGAGGTAACTAGGTATGTCTAGCTAATGAAGAGAAGGCTCAGAGGACATAGGATAGCAGTCTTCCAGTACTTGAAGGGCTGTCACAGGAAAGAGGGTGTTGATTTATTCTCCAAAGCACCTGAGGGTAGGACAAGGAACAATGGGTGGAAGCTCATCAAAAGGAGACCCAACCTGGAAATAAGGAGGAATTTCCTGACTGTGAGAACACTTAGATAATGGGATAGCTTACCTCCTGTAGTTGTGGGTGCTCCACAATGGGAGGTTTTCAAGAAAACATCGGACAACCATTTGTCCAGCATGGTATATGGATTTCTGCCTTGGGCAGGGGGTTGAACTAGAAGACCTCCATGGTCCCTTCCAGCCCTAGGATTCTATGGCTGGCACCCCAAAGGCCCAGGTTGCATTGAGTTGCAGAGCCACAGAGCAGCTTTTTGGTGTCTGAACTGGGGAGCAGAATGATGACGGAGAAGGTGGCTGGGAAGGGTTGGCTGTTTCTCCGGGGAACTTCTCAAACTCCGCCCTCCAAGAGACCCTGGAAGGTGATAAAGGAAGCGTTGAATCTCGGTTTTCATAACTAACTGGCAGCGTTCCCACCTTCCATTTCCCCCCCAGCTAATTACCTCTAATTACCTCTCATCATAACAGACAGCATGTAACTAAATAATTAATTGGTAGAATAGAATGCAGAGGGAACGAGCGCTACCCCCGCCCCCTCCCATCACTTGCCTCCGATTAAATGGATTGCTCTTGTGAACTTCATTTCATTTGTTCCTTCCGTTTTCAGAGAAAAGAAAACGAGAGTGAAAACCCTGTGGCTATTTTCTCCAGCATGAAGTAAAGGCAAGGAAAGTATTGTGAACTTGTCAGGAATGGCCCTGCATTCTCAGCCCTTACCTAAAACAAGAGAAGACGTTTCCGATCCATTTTTCAGATTTTTTTTTTATTCCCATGCAGAGGAGGGGCTGCTGGGGGGGGGGGGCGAGTTGTGTCTTGTAGAAGCAGAGCACAAAACTTGAAATTACACTAAGGCAGCATGACAGCATAACCAGACTTGGATCTGTCCATAGATTCGGCTGACACCCCATCATGCTCTGATTGCAGGGAGCATTGGAGGTGAATTGCAACCCCCACCCCAAGCCCACCAGAGGAAGCCCATGGATTCCCTGGGTCTTCAGCTACCCCAACCTGCTTCTGCCATCCCAGCCTTTCATCCTTCATGATTCTGTGGGCCGTACCAAGGAAAAAGGTGCTGCTCCAGCTTTGTCCTGGAAGAAAAGTTTTGATTTATGCATATTTTATTTAGAATAGAATTCTTTATTGGCCAAGTGTGATTGGACACACAAGGAATCTTTCTTTGGTGTATATGCTCTCAGAGTACATAAGGAGAATAAAATATACATTCATCGAGAATAAAAAGATACCGTACAACACTTAGTGTTGTACACTTAGTCAAGGTTACTAATAAACTATCAAAGTGTACTAGGAAACAAAAACAATATAAATTAAAAGATACAAACAACATGGTTATAGTAATAAGTGGGAAGAGATAGATACTAGGAAGGAAGAGAAGAATAATAGTAATTCAGTCTTAGTAAATTATTTGACAGTGTTGTGGGAATTAGTTGTTAAGCAGAGTGATAGCTACAAGTATTGACATTCTGACCTTCAGGACATAAATCATATCAAAGCAGCTTGCTGGAAGTAACAATCATAGAGTCATTGAGTGAGTGAATGAATGAATTGGAAAGAAGTTCATAGGTCATTTAGACCAACCGTTACTTGGTCCCCTAAACCATCCCTGACAGTCCCTGTATGGGGCTATATTGCTTGCACAGCCTGTCACTGGTTGACAACCCTTGCCATAAGAAATACCTTCTGACATTCAGTCTGAATCTACTTTCTTTTAATTCTGCAGTCTGATATGGCTGTGGAAAAGGCTAAAACAATTTTAGGGCACATCAACAACAGGACAATTTCCAAATCAATCCTCACAGATTTCCAAGGCACAACATTTTAACATTTTAGCCCTATAAATAAAATGGGTTGCAAAGCAAGCCAACCGAGCACCAGGCATAAATTATCCTGTGAAAAGAAGAGATCTTTAAGTACTGGTTTAAATCTATTACACAGAGCTGAAGCCTTGATTTTAGACACTGAAAAGCCAAGGGGTTTTTCCACCTTGTGGGCTTCAGCTGTTCAGAAATCTTGCCCCAAGTTCCCTTTCTGGATGTCAACCCCCTCCTGTTTTGAAGAGGCTGGGCTATCATGAACCAGGGCAGCAGGTCAAGCAGCCATATAAATCCCAGTTTATGGAACTCATTTAGTTCTGCTCTGCTCAAAAGGTTATTTTCTTGGGGTCTCATTTTCTGGCATTGTAACTCCTTTCCCCCAGCCTCTATTGCTGTTCTTCTGAGCAGAGGCAGTACAGGTGATACAAGCCAAGCTGCCCGATCATTTTCAACAATCCATTTTCTCCAGTTCCACGGCTGAATTTGGCTCTGATGCCCAGTATTATTCTCTGCCTCTTAGCTAAATAGAGCTCACCCAGCCATTTCTGCAGCTGTCCATCAGCTTGGCCCAATACAAATCAAAGGGCCCCCAGACGGCTGCAGGTAATTGAATTTGTGCTAACAAAAGCAACAGATGCAAAGTCAATGAAAGATGACCAATGCAGGTGGCCCAGGCAGATGTTCTCTCAAATCTCCAGCAGGGCAGTGAAATCCTTCAAGCAGTTCTTTCCCTGGAGGCTATTTAAAATTATAACTTATAGCATTTTAGGAATATGGCTTGGCATTTTTTTCATCTCGGGTGAGATTTAATAGCATTTCCATGCTGCCTTGAGGCATCTGCCTGTTTGCAGTTTTTTTATCTTACTGGCTGGCCTGGTCCCAGCAGGGGACCTTGACACAACAACTGACTGTCATACGGAAACCTATAGGGAAACTTCTGATTAAAGCATTTGCAATGAATACAGATCGGCCTCTTCTCTTGGACACCCAGGAGGTCAATTTCTCAGGGACCCTCAAAACAAACTGCACCTCATTCTGGAACACTTTCTTCAGTGCAGTCTTGCTCACTTGTGTTTTGCCCTCTGAGAAATGGGATGACAGCAAAAGGAAATAAAAGGACAGTGGTGTGTAAGTCTGCCATTGCATCGCTTCAGCCCTGTTTCACTTTGACGGCATCCTGCCATAAAAGGGGGAAAGTAGCAACAATGGGCTAGAGGGAGGGAAGATGACCCGATGACAGAAACCAGAGGTGCCAGTCTAAAACAAAGCTTGAGAGATTCAAAGACGCAAGCTTGGGAATGGAATGCGGAATGCCCAGCCAAAAAGGCACCAAAATGTGGAGCTGTTACCAAAACGCCCAATTTGAACTTGTCCCAGCTTCTGCCAACCTAGCAGTTTGAAAGCATGTAAAAAAATGCAAGTAGAAAAATAGGGACCACCTTTGGTGGGAAGGTAACAGCGTTCTGTGCACCTTGGCATTTAATCATGCCGGCCACATGACCATGGAGACGTCTTTGGACAGTGCTGGCTCTTCGGCTTTGAAATGGAGATGAGCACCGCCCCCTAGAGTCGGGAACGACTAGCACATATGTGCGAGAGAAACCTTTACCTTTTTAAGATAACCGTGTAGGATCTCGGCCAAACTCTGACCACAGCCTGGAGTTTGATCCTGACAGGGCTCAAAATTGTCTCAGCCTTCCAACCTTCTGAGGTTGGTAAAATGAGGACCCAGATTATTGGGAACAATGTGCAAATAATGCTTATGCTGTAAATCACCCAGAGGGTGCTATAAAGCACTATGGCATATAAGTCTATGAGCTATTGCTGCTATTGCTATATTATACCATGCTGAGCACGATCAGAGACACAGCCCAGCTGTCAACCTGCCAGTCTGCAGTTCTTGCAGCTGAAGAGATGGGATCTCGGAACAAAACCCTTGTACACCCACATCGCCGGCTGACCTTCTAAAGCCACAAAAGGGCAGGGAACGAGACACAGATGTCTTCCAGCATTCCAAATCTGGAATACTAATTTCCCCAGCATGGACAGCCAAAAGTAAGAGTGAGGGCTGGTGCTACAGGAGATCATGGGCTACTTTGAAGGGATTTGCCCCTCTAGAATCCCCAGAGAAAGCTGCATCTGTGTCCCAGCTGCAACCAGATGACTTACTTTTTGCATCCATAACCTTTAACATCCATCTTCTCCCACTCCACAAATCCCTCTTTCTGAAAACAAAACAGAGGCATGAGTTCTTATCTCCAGCACTGCCCCCCCCCTCCCCTGGACTTTCTCCCATAGCCAGTGACCCTTCACTTATCTCGGCTGTGATCGGCCACTTTCCCCTATCATTACAACAGAGCAAGACCCCCTGAGATCCAGCTAGGCCTGCCTCTGCCCACTGCAGCATTAAATGCTGTGCTAATTGCATTACATGGATGAGGAGGCAGGATTAGCTCTGCCCTAGGCTGGCATTAAAGAGTCACTACCCCTTGGGCCAGGAGAGCTCCCCAGGAGGGGAGATTGCGCAAATTCTCTCTCTCTTCACTCCTTTTGCCCAGATTCTGCAATGGGATGTGCACTGAGCCAGGAAATTAAACAGCATTGTTGTGGAGCAATCAGAGCTGAGTTGATGAGTGACAGACAAGAAAAACAAAAGGAAAGGAGGAGGCTTGATAGCATTCACTTTGCATACCAGGTCTTCCCTTCATTTCAAGACATCATTTAATAACATATCTCAGATCAGCAAAAAAGGAGCCTTTTCTAGAACTACAAGTGATACCAGAAATTTCCCAAAAAATCCATTTTGTCACAGAATCCCCCATTTAAGAGGCTTAAAAAGCTTCCAACCTTTTGGACTGGGAAATGTTTTCATTTATTATTTATTTTATTGATTACATTTCTGCATCACCCATCTCACCTAAGTGGCTCTGGGTGGAAGGTATTCCAGCACTTGCTGTTTTGCAGCTGGAGATGGGGAGGAAATACAGGTTGGAGTGTCAGAAAGGGGCAGAGAGGCCAAGGAACATCCTGGATCCTGGAAACAGCCACTGCATTTAATTTCTTCCTGGAAAGGTGAAAAGGATTCCAGTGAAAACCATTCACTTTCACACACGTCCTTTGTATTCCAGTAATTCTGATAACAGCTGCAGATTGTATCCTCAGGCAGGGCTTGTTACTTGACTTTTTTCTGTTGTAGGTATTCAATACTTTCTGTACTTCTGCATCTGTATTTCCAATGGAAGGTGAGCACCCAATGAGGGAATGGTGGATTCTAAAAGTAAACCACTGGATCAAGGGTTGGAAGAACTTTGGATTCCCAGATCATGGTTTACATTACCTAGAAGAAGGGCTTCTGGCAAGAGATGAATTATACCTCACAAGGACCGAGAAGAACATGTTTGGAAAACATCTGGCTTGGTTTCTCCGAAGGATTTTCAACTAAAACTGGGAGGGGGAAGAGACTAATTTATAGGACCAAATCCAAATGTCTATGGGGATTCTTCAGTCATCCAGATCATGGTTGTCCCAAAGGTGCTTTTTTCAAGTGGCAACTGGACTTTCTTGTTTTTTCTTTGAAAACGTTTTGTTTCTCACCCAAGAAGCTTCTTTAGCTCTGACAAGTTGATGGGGAATGGAAAGATTTATATTCCTTGCGGATAGCTAGTCATTTGCTTCCTTTTAGAGAGTCGCTGAGGCCACCTGCAGGGTTGTCTGTGTTTTCAGGGTCACCCAAGTAGTGCAAATGGGGGTGGAGCTTTCATTCATTCACAATTTCATTCATTCATTCATTCATTCATTCATTCATTCACAATCAAATTCTATTCTGTCCATCTCACTGGCTGGTTTATAATCTATATAAATAAAAATGTAAATGTTCGTTTGTTCAAAATCTTAAATCTCCGAAAGTTCTTCACCGATTGCTTTGAAATTTTGACACAATGTTGCATTCGAATACGTGCGTGTTTTTATATACCTATATTATACAGATGTCACACCTGTGACAGGTAAAAACATGCTTTTTTGAAAAACAGCGCCATCTGTTGGATGTAAAAGCAACACATGCTAAATATTTTACGATTCCATTTCAATGTTTCCGATTTACAATCCATTTACGATTTCCAAATTTCCAATTTTACAATTCCATTTCAATGTTTCCGATTGCGTTGTTAGATTGAATTTTCATACATTTTGATTTATTTTCATTTTGATTTGATTTAATTTAATTATTTCGTGCGACATTGCGTTGGAATTGAGATGTGTCATATCCCTCTGTAGCTCAGGTAACACCTACTTTGTCTTTGTCCCACCAATCTTTTCACTCAGTTGATTGGATTCAGACCTGACTTGCCTTTCTCTATGTTTCTTTTTGGACTTTAACGTCACAGCACCACAATGGCAGGCACGCACCTAGTCTTTTCCCCTCAGCGCTGCCGCTGCCAAACCTACAAGCAAAATGGCAGGAAATGTCAACTGCCAAGAAGCGTCCTCCCGACTAACGGAGTATGCTGTACCTTTGGCAGGGATCCCGATGCCGCCTGTGGTGCGGAGAGCTGCGAAGGTGAAAGTGGTTATACCGGCAAGCCAGGAAACCAGCTCTTACACCAGGGCAAAGTATCCTCGGAGGCATCCGAAGACAAACCTCCGGAGCCCCAGGAATGCAAATTCACCGACGGCAGCCCAGGCAGAGGCCTCCACCAATCCCATGATGTGCAGCTCTCCCAATACAAGCACCAAATAGGTAAAAGTCCAAGAAAGCAATTGATTAAGTGACATTAAAGTCCAAAAAGAAACGTAGAGAAAGGCAACTCAGGTCTGAATCCAATCAATCGAGTGAAAAGATTGGTGGGATGGAGCCAAAGTAGGTGTGACCTGAGCTACAGAGGGAAATTATTGGCACTCAGTAAAAAAATTTTGTATACCCACAAGACTGGGCCACAGCAACGCGGGGCCAGGTACAGCTAGTATAATATAAAAGTGATAAAAAATATTAAAAGCAATTAAAATTAGAAAAGTTTAATTTAATTTAATTTAATTCAATTCAATTTATATGCCACCCCTCTCTGAAGACTCAGGGTGGTTCACAATACATAACATAAATACGCCTGAGTGGCGTAGGAGGCTAATGCCTCCTACTAAGGCAGCATTTAACATCCAGCTGCCTGCAATTACTGCGAGTTCAATTCTCACCAACCTCAAGGTCGAATCAGCCTTTTTAAGGTGGGTAAAATGAGGACCCGGTTGTGGGGGCAATAAGCTGACTTTGTATAAAAATATACAAAAGTATGAAGGCTATTGCTTAACGCATTGTAAACCGCCCTGAGTCTCCGGAGAAGGGCGACATATAAATAAAATTTTAAAAAACAAACATAGGGTTAGGGTTAGGGTAAGTTGAGCAGAAAAGCTAAAAACCAGGGGCAAGGGCAGCCCAGGGGTGGGGATCTTCTCTACCTGGTCACCCCCCTCCCCACCCCCAATGGAGCAGAGCCTAGGCGAGCCAGGCCAAGCAGCTGATTCAGGTTTTTCACATGAAAGTGGTTTCATGTAAATGGTAAAAAGGAGTGGAAGGATTTCCAAGCCCTGCAGCACACCACAAAGCAGCAGTTGTGGATTGAACCTCTCATTCCCTATCAACGTTGATTGGGACCAGCCCTGAAGAAAGGAGCCAAACTGGCCCCAGTTCACACAGCCAGCCCCAAAGGATGCCATGGTTGATGGTATCAAAGGCTGCTGAGAGGTCAAAGAGATCAAGGATGGATGCGTCACTGGAGATCATCTATAAGTGTGACCCATAACCACTGCCATGAGGTAGATGTTCCTCTGACACTTGATCAGTTGGATTCATTCTTTGTCTTCATTCAGCAGTACTCTAGCCATTTCTTGGCCTTTTTCAGCACCTTCACCTCCTCCATAAACTACAGGGAGTGTTGGGAGTGATAGGCCAAGAGAGGGCACAATCCTATCCAGGGCTCCAGCCCCCTTCTGATTCCTGGCTGAGGCCTGAGCCTCCAAGGACCATGCAGCAAAAGCCCCGAAGATATTCCCCAGCTCCTTCAGGAACCCAAGCATGTCTATCAGTTGCTGAGGGTTGACCATTCGAATAGGTCTAGCCCAGTGGTGAAATGTAAAATTTGTTACTACTGGTTCTGTGGGTGTGGCTTGGGGGTGGGTGGGTAATGTGACTGGGTGGGCATGGCCAACTTTTTTTTTACTTGTAAAAGCATTTTTTCTACAACCTTAAGAGGTTGCAGAAAAAAATGCTTTTAAAAGCCTCTGACGATCCCAGCTGAGCCACGCGATCATCAGACACTTTTTTTTTACTTTTAAAAGCATTTTTTCAGCTGAAGTGGTTGTAGAAAAAAATGCTTTTAAAAGTAAAAAAAAAGCCTCTGATGATTGCGCAGCTCAGCTGGGCATGGGGGGGCCCAGGGATTTTTGCTACTGGTTCTCCAAACCACCCGCCGCCATCACTACCGGATCGGTCCGATCTGGTCCGAACCGTGAGCATTTCATCCCTGGTCTAGCCTCCCTGCAGTGTGGGGATGTAGGCATTTTAATGCAACCCTTTTTTAAAATGCACAGGTTCAACAAACCTAACTAAACATATTTGTAGGAATAAGATAGAAATCAAAACCAAAAAATGTGTTCACCCCTAGACATTACATCTTTCACTAAGGGATTTCAACAGCCTGTGACTAAACTGGATTCATAAGACCAAATATTTATGCAAACTAACATCCTAGACACCCTCTGGCATGCTTAGCTTTGCTGATTTACATGGCCACTAAGATGTTAAATCTTATGAATTGCTGAGCTTAAGTTATGCTGGTTATTTTTCATGGCATGTGTGAATCACCAATGAACTCTAATATTCTGCTTATCTCAGTTATCTGGTTTTTGAGAATGCTAATCCTTCAATTTAACAAATCAGAGATCGCGTTAACAGTTTCACAGTTTCACCATACAACTCATGACTGGTACCTCGTGAAAAGCTGAGCTTGATTCTCAGATTCTTTTGTCTCGATGTATAGTAAGGTTTCCCCTGTCCAGTTATGTCCGACACTCGGAGGTGATGCTCATCTCCGTTTCTTAGCTGAGGATTGTCTGAAGATGCTTCCATGGTTATCTGTCCAGCATGGCTATACACCAAAGGCACATGGAATGCTGTTACCTTCCCACCAAAGTGATACCAATTTACCTGCTCACATTTGCATGCTTTTGAGCTGCTAGATGGGCAGGAGCTATGGCAAGTAATGGAAACTCACCTTGTTGCACAACACCCATCTTTAACCACTCAAAGTATGGTGCTTGGAAGTTACTAAATATTCCAATTAGCAATTTCAAGATGTCAATAAATAACTCAGTCATAATAGGACTGATGGGATCTTGAGATCATTCAAAATCTCAGTTTCTGGTGAATACCTTGACTTCATTTAGTTCCCATTCTCAACAAAACAAAGAATCAGAATACAGAATAAGTTGGAAGAGACCTTGGAGTTATTCTAGTCCAATCCCCTGCTCACGTAGGAGATCCTATTCCATTCTGGACAAAGGGCTTCCAATCTCTTCTTGAAAACCTTCAGTGATGGAGCACCCACAGCTTCTGAAGGCAAGCCGTTCCACTGGTTGATTGCTCTCACAGGAAATTTATCTTTAGGTCTACATTAGATCTTTGATAATCTTCAATTATGCCCTCAAGTATTTTGGAGAATAATTGATCTCCTCTGGCTAAGGCTTGTCAGAACTCTTCAAATAGTGGACTACTGCCCTCCTATCACCCTCTCTTTGTATAGTAGACGTATCTAGTTCCCTCAACCATTTATTGTATGGTTTTCACATAACACAGTTTAAAAACCTGTTTCGTGCTGTCCATATTCTTTCTCTGAACTGGCTCACTTTGTGTCTAATTTACCATGTAGTTCAGATGTAAATTGCTCTCTGCTCTGGTTGGATTACCAAGCTGAAAACTGCATTCTAAACTTAGTATTGTTTGCCTTCTGGTGAATCTTCAGTAGAATTGAATCAGCAAGTAACAGCATCCAAAAGGATCATTTAAGCCATCAACCCCAGCCCAATGGAGAAATCCATGTTAAAAAAATATCCCAAGCCAATATACATCCAGTCTTTGTTTGAACATGGCCAGGAGATGGGAACCCCTCATTAGGAATTAGCCCCCAGGTGAATACTGTCTCTGTTGTTTCCTAATGTCAATTTGGAATCTGCTTGCCTGTAGTTTAAATCCATTATTCATGGTCTTCTTTTGTGTGGTATCACTTGAAGTATTTGAAGTATTTCACATTTCAACATGAAACTACTTGGATCTCTCTGTTTCTTCTAGAAGAAGAACTTCATTTCTGAGCACAGTTAGAGTTACCAGTGTCTTCATTAAACTGCAGTGCCCATATTCAAGGTTGGATATTTAATTAATTCAATCCAAGGTACTTTCCACATGTTCTATTGCCAAGTCAGAAATAACAGAACACAAATAACAGAATAACAGAGGTGCAAGGGACTTTTGAGGTCTTCTAGTCCAAACCCTTGTTAAAGCAGGAGACCCTATACCATTTCAGACAAATGACTGGCCAATCTCTTCTTAAAAACCTCCAGTGACAGAGCACCCACAACTTCTGAAGGCAAACTGTTCCACTAGTTAATTGTCCTCACTGTTGGGAAATTTCTCCTTAGTCCTAGGTTGCTTCTCTCTTTGGTTAGTTTCCATCCATTGTCTTGCCTTCAGGTGCTTTGGAAAATACATTGACCCCATTCTTTGTAGCAATCCCTCAAATATTGGAACACTGATATGTCACCGTTAGTCCCTCTTTTCTCTAGATTAGCCATACCTAATTCCTATAACCTTTCTTCATAAGTTTTTTTTATTAAAAAGTTTTTAAAAAGAATACAAACATTTTCTCCCCCCTCCCTGCCCCCTCCCTCACCCATCCCCTCCCCCATTCCCACCCTCTTATCCCTCCCCCCTCCCCTTCCCTTTTCCCCCTCCCCCCTCCCCCCTAGACTTCCCAAAACAAGCACAGGGTACATTTCCCCAACATTAAGCTAAAATATGCTAACATTGTATTAAGTTCCAATTATCTCTAAACCTTTAACTCCTACAATGCTAAACATTATAAACCCACACTAACAACTATCAGCTAGATTACATATTTCATTCATATGCTATTTGAAACTTCTTAGTTCGATACTTGTTTTGAATATAGTCAATTCATCTTCTCCATTCCAACAAATATCTTTCATTTGAATAGTCTTTCAAATATGCAGAAATTTTTGCCATTTCACCCAAGTGCACCACTTTTAATGTCCATTCCTCAATGGTTGGTAGATCTTCCTTCTTCCAATACTGAGCCACTAGTAACCTAGCAGCAGTTATTAAATTTAAAATCAGCTTAGTTTCTATAACCGTACAATCCGTTACAATTCCCAACAGAAAAAACTGTGGCATAAATTTAATCTTTTTCTTTAAAATATTCTGGATAATCCACCATATTTTAATTCAAAAAGCCTTAATTTTCTTACACGTCCACCATATATGATAATACATAGCATCCTGACAGTCACATCTCCAGCATCTAGGTTGTACATTTGGATACATATCAGCTAATTTTTTTGGGTCTAGATGCCACCTGTAAAACATTTTATAAAAGTTCTCTCTTAAGTTCGGCGCTTGTGTAAATCTTACATTTCTAACCCATATATTTTCCCATGTTTCCATCGTTATTACTTTACCTATATTTTGTGACCATTTTATCATACAGTCCTTAACTAAATCTGTTTCTGAATCTATTTCCACAAGGGCGTTATACAATCTTTTTATGTGCATTTGGCTCTTATCTCTGATTTGCTTAATCAAATTCTCCTCCTGTTGTAGAATACCTATTTTTTGATCTGTTCCCCATCTGGCCTGCAGCTGACCATACTGAAACCAAGTCTTAACTACTCTTTCTTCTTTTAATTGTTGAATAGATTTTAGTTGAAATCTGTTTCCTTCCTTATACAAGAGTCCCTTATAAGTAGTCTCATCATGTTTTTGTTCTACACTTATATTCTCTATCGCATGCCTGGGTACTGTCCAAATTGGTAATTTATCATTTAATTTATATTGATATTTTTTCCAGACACGCAATAAAGCATTTCTTAGTATATGACTCTTAAAGATACTATCTACTTTTTTATTATACACTAAATAAGCATGCCAGCCATAGACAAGACCATATCCTTCTATGTTCAATATCCTTTCCTCTGTTAAATTTACCCAATCACTAATTGCTGAGAGAGCAGCTGCTTCATAGTACAATCCTAAATTAGGCATTTTAAGACCCCCTCTTTCTCGAGAATCTTGCATTATTTTCTGCTTCTTTCCTGCCCAAACAAAGGTATTTATACCTTTTTGCCATTCCTTCAGATTTTTATCATTTTTAAGTATAGGTATCGTCTGAAACAGAAATAAAAACCTTGGTAAAACATTCATCTTTACTGCAGCTATCCTTCCCAGCAGAAATAATTGTATTTTTTTCCAGCTTTCCATCTCTGTCTGAATTTTTTGCCACAATGGTTCATAATTATACTGATATAATTTCATATTCACACTTGAAATATTAACCCCTAAGTATTTAACCTTATTCACCACTTCAAATCCTGTAACCCTTTCCATCTCTTCCTTTTGGGTCCTCATCATATTTTTAGCTATTATCTTTGTTTTGGCTGCATTTATTTTGAAACCAGATACTTGTCCATATACCTTAATTAAGTCCTGCAATACAGTAACAGACTGTGCCGGTTGGGTTAAGGTAACAACCAAGTCGTCTGCAAATGCCCCTACTTTATACTCAGACTGTCTTATTTTAATTCCCATTATCGCATCCAACCCCCGAATTTTATTCAGCAATATTTCCAATGACAAAATAAATAACAATGGAGACAAAGGACACCTTTTTCTATTTTAAAATTTTGTACCTTTTTCTATTTTAAAATTATCAGTTAAGCCTCCATTAATTATTATTTGCGCTGTTTGTTCCTGATATATTGCATTAATAGATTTCATACAATGTTCTCCAAATTGCATCCTTTCCATTAATTTCAGTAAAAATTGCCAATTCAGACGATCAAACGCTTTCTCTGCATCTAGAAATATTAGCACCGCAGGGACTTGGTTGTTCCTCCCCAAACATTCTAATACCTTAACAATATGTCTTACATTACCCTTCATTTGTCTACCACTTATAAAACCTGTTTGGTCATGATGTATCTTGTTGCATAACTGTCATTAATCTGTTTGCTAAAACTTTAGCAAAAATCTTATAATCTGTATTTAAAAGTGATATAGGTCTGTAATTTTTAGGATCAGTGTGGTCTTGACCTTCTTTAGGAATTAAAGAAATAAAAGCTGTTTTCCACGATGGTGGTACCCCACCTCCTTGTTGTATATTATAACAAAAAATTCTTTCATAAACCTCTTACACTCTTTTACATTTTCCTGATATTTAAACAAATTTTCATTTAACCTCCATGACCTCTTAGGTCCCCTTCCATAGTCCAATTCTACCCAAACTGGACTATGATCTGTTAATGTTCTGGAGCAAATCTTCATATTCTTCACCCTAGGAGAAAGATCATTGGTAGTTAAAATAAAATCAATCCTTGAAAAGGATTGGTGTCTATCTGAAAAAAAAGTAAAATCTTTTTCTGTTGGATTTCTTTTCCGCCAAATATCTTTCAACTCCCAATCTTCCATCATCTTGAAAAAAGATGTTGGCAATCTTGCTCTCAGTGTTTGATTTTGTTTAGGGCAGTGATGGCGAACCTTTTTCAGACCGAGTGCCCAAACCGCAACCCAAAACCCACATATTTATCTCGGAGTGCCAACATGGTAATTTACCATACTTCTTGGCATATAAGACGCATTTCCCCCTCCCAAAAGAGGTTGGAAAAGTTGGTGTGTCTTATACACCGAATACAGCCATTTTTGGCCTCCCAAAGCCCCACCCCGCATGTTCCGTTTTTGCAAAAAATGGGCCCGTTTTTTTCAAAAACAGGGTGCACAGAGTCTTTGGGAGGCCTGCAGACTGCTCCTGGGGGCTGGGGAGGGCAAATTTTTTTTTTCTTACCTCTTCGAAATCTTGGTGCGTCTTATACACCGGTGTGTTTTATAGTCCGAAAAATATGGTAACCTGAATACTGAGGTTTTAATTTAGAAAAAAACAACTCATACATGATTAACATCTTTTCTCTGGGAAAAAACCCAATAACAACGCTTTCAATGATACAAACAACTTTTTATTGAAATGTAAAACTTTGCATTTGGCATGCTTTTTATTAATGTGACTTTTGCTGTTGTATGCCTGCTGATAATTTTTCTAACCTTGGCTCATAGTTTGTAAGTTTGAGAGCAACACATGCAGCACTCAGTTCATCTGTAAGTCTGTTTCTGGTGTCAGATTTAATATAATTCAAAGCTGAAAACAGCTGCTCACAAGCATAAGATGATCCAAACAAAGTAAGGAAAGCAATCCCAAGTGCTTTCATTGACTTAAACCTATTCGGCAGAGAATTCCACACTTTTAAGGATTTCATTTTCATAAATACAGGTAACTGTGTCAGAACTAACTGTGCTGTCCTTTCCTTCCATCTTCTCAAATGTTTCACGCAGGTCACAGAATTTATTTTTCCACAGGGAGCTTTCTTTAAATTCCACTAGCTCCATTTCCAGATTTCCTAAATTTAACCAGTGTAAGCAGGAAAGATCAAGTTCTGCAAATTTGGCTTTATCTGGAGAAGTAAGAAAAGCCAGGGTTGTCTCCATCTTACGGAACTGCAAAAACCTGTTACTAAAATTCACCTTTGCAGCTGCTACAATGCTAGAATATTCCTTGTAGATTTTCCGATGGCTTGTAGGATTGTCTGCAAATATTGTAGAATTTTCTAAATGCATTTTTAGATTTGGAAAATATTTCAGCTGCTGACTTTTAATGTCACTTTCAAAAACCTCCAGTTTTGTCTCAAATGTTTTGATATCATCAAACATCATTTCTGCTGTTTTCCCAAAACCTTGTAGTTGTTTGTTCAGTACATTGAAGTGTACTGTAAAATCTGTAAAAAACATGAGGTTAGTAACCCAGGCCATATCAGTGAGTTGTGGATATTCCTGCCCTTTTTCATTCATAAACAGCCTAATTTCATCCAAGCAGGCTACAAATCTCTCCAGGACTCGTCCTCTGCTCAGCCACCGGACATTATTGTACATAAGTAAACAATTATACTGTGCCTGAACCTCTTCAAGAAGTGTTTGAAACTGTCGAGAATTCAGAGCACGAGCCATGATGAAATTCACCATTTTTTGTGACATCTTTGAGAACATCTTCAAATTTTTTGCTGCTTTCCTTGGCACAAAGAGCTTCCTGATGTATGATACAATGGAACTGAATAACTTTATGTTTTGTTTCTTTAACAAACAACTGTATGAAACCAGATGTTGCCCCCACCATAGAAGGTGCCCCATCACTAGTAATTGAAACCACTTTTTCTGGTCTTATGTCTTGTGATGAAAAAGCCTCCATCACAGCATTGTAGATATCTATCCCTTGTGTTCTTTCAGGCAAAGACACCAGTTTCACCAGCTCTTCTCTCATGATGTCACCAGCAGCATAACGCAAAATTACTGCTAGCCTTGCATGATTATTTACATCTGTGCTTTCATCCAAGCACATGGAGTAACAGGCTGCCTTTTGTAGGTCAGTGGTGAGCTGCTGACCAACATCACTTGCCATGCGCTGGACTCGATCTTTAACAGTATTTCTACTAAGTGGCACCTCAGAGATGCGTTGCATAATTTTATCCCTGTTTGGGAAATCATGAAAAAGGGAATTACTTGCAGACAAAATGGCTGTTTTAAAAATATCTCCATCAGAGAGGGGCTTGCCATGTTTTACTAGACACAGTGAAACTTGAAAACTGGCAGTTGTCAGATGATTTGTTCTGGACAGGTAGTTGGAAAAACTGGGAATGATAGTTCCTCACTTTCCCTGCAATAAACTCTTTTCTTTCAGTTGCACCAAGTTCAGCAACATTTTTGTGGTTGGTGTCAAAGTGTCGTCTGACACTTGATGTGCGACACACAACACTTTCACTACACAAAGTACATAATGCTTTCCCACTGCGTTCAATCACTCCAAAGGACTCTGTCCAGGCCTCTTGGAATGTTCTTCCACTATCTGCTTTTGTTTTTTTTGCTGTACTCATTTTTTTGGGTATTCAAGACTTGGAGTCTACAAAAACACAAAATTTTAAAAAAAATGAGGCATCCAATACAAATCTATCCCTGTAACAAAAATAGCTAATACTATTAGTTAACACTAAAGAAATCCCCTGAATCAACCAATCTACAGCAGTGATTCTCAGCTGGGGTTCCTTTTGAATTTGCTGACCACCAGCAAGTGGGAGAAAGCAATTTCACAGAGGAGGGGATGGAGAGAGCTGTGAGATGAATTCACACCCACTCCCAGACCCCCTTGGGATCAACCTGCAGCCCCCCCCCGCCTCCTCAGGTTTTGGAGCATGTGGGGGGGGGATGCTTTTCAAGAAGTCACAAGGAGGGCTGAGCTGGTTTCTGTCCCACAAGTAATATTTGGTCCAGAACCAACTCCAACATGAATGTCTTTTATTTGCTCCTTGTACTCCTTGGCTTTGCATTTTTACCAGATAAGAAATTAAATTTCTGGTGATGTAAAAATAGCTCATAAGTCACCTTTCTAGACAGCTATTATCATGTCTAAAAGCAAGATACTCTTCTCCATCTTTTGTCTGGAGTACCATTTAATCCAGAGCCTTTTAATTCCAGAAGTCCAAGTTTAAAGAATGGACTTCTGGAATTAAAGCTCCATTTTTTAGCTAAAACTTAATTCACACCTGTTAATTTTGCTTTAAAGTTTAAACGAATAGCTTTGAACAGTGTGAATGATTGACAGTGTGATCCTCCAAAGGTCTGAAAAATATACCATTGATTTTTCTTTGGCATTTAAACTAGCAAACCAATGTAAAAAAAATGCATCAAGGAAGGACTCCAAAGCCAATTCATACTGTACTGTATTGATTTTTTCGTTGTTATTTGAATAAAAGACAAAGATATCAAATAGTGGTACATAGTGCAGAAAAAGAGACGAAATAATGGGTCATTCTCAACACTTGAATTCTCTATATTTAAAATATGTAGAAATGATGGTTAAGTGAGTTTTGCCATCAGCTGCTAACTGGGTGCAGTGCCAGTAACTGCAGGAAGCACTTTTTGGACCCCAAGCTCATTCCCTGGAGGAAAGAGCAAGCTGACTCCGTTTGGGTGGGTGATCACTCGAGTTACGTAGTTTAACAGGGAGACTACCCTACGGGGACTGTTTGGTGCAATGGGGCGGGGGCGTGTCCTGCCTAATTCGGCTGCAGTTTTTCCTTTCCAGACCAGCTCCAAAGCAAGCGGTGCAGCAAAAGAACAGCTGAAGTTTGTACACCGCTTGCTTTGAAGTGGTCTGGAAAGGAAAATAACTGCAGCCGAGTAAGGCAGGACACGCCCCCGCCCCGATCGCACCAAAACCTCTTCGTGGGGTAGTCTTCCTGTTAAACTATGCAACTCGAGTGATCACCCACCCAAACGGAGCCAGCATGCTCTTTCCTCCAGGGAATGAGCTCAGGGTCCAAAAAGTGCTTCCCGCTTCTCCTCTCCTCAGTTTTTCTGCTTCTGATCTGCACCGGCTCTGCACGCCCCCTCCCCCCAAGACCAACAAGACGGCACTGGGTGCAGGTAGAGGAGAAGC